>JAYKKM010000345.1:5000-337500 GCA_035772405.1 Chrysogorgia sp. JL179-B06
CACATATTGCAATGGTTTGTTTGAGGAATGCGTATTCTTCACCATAACTGACTGTATCCGATCAGAAAGGTTAGAAGCCGTGTCACTGGCAATTAAGGTTATAATTTTTTCAACCGTGAATAATTTTTCTGAGGATATGAGCTTGACGTCCATGTATTGTTATACTGGGATATATTCCATATATAATCTGTGTTTACAGCTGGCCTAGTGGGCCACAACTTATGTCTGTCAATGTAAAATACAGCTTATATAAGATTATGTTGACATTGGGTATGTTGACACTCACTATGTTAGCAAAAAATGTGTTAGGGATTGAACAAGTACTGTGTCAGCTAGTCATTGTCAACAAGCAGACTATAGGCATATCCTGCATATAGGTTATATATGTGCATGGTGATATAATTTAGATACTATATATATAGTACACAATGCCTGCCATATGCTTTGTTACATGGCAAATATGGTATTTGTAATTTGCATTAGGCAATATTATTATCATTATTAATAATAATAATACAATAATATTTATACAGGATACCGCGTTCAATGCTAACACTGGTATCAATATATCGGGGTCTTGTTTTCTAACAAATTACAGTTATTACAAATTTCAACACATATTCATATATGTACAGTACAATGTTACAAAACTAATTTTAACTTAAAAGTTGTATATCCTGCACATATTGTCAATTAAGGCAATGGATAATGGTGCTACAAACATGTATGTATGAACAGATTCATTGAGACATGGAATATAGTTCTTTACCGGTAGATATGATGTTTAAAATGCCTTCACAGAATTTTTTAACTAGCATTACACAATGTAACTTGCTTCTAATACATTAAGAGGTACCAATCCTATGATTTTCTATTAACCAATCAGTTTTAAGTCCCGACTTAGGAAAGATCAGTTGCCCAGACATGTGTTGAGACCTCTGATCTCCTGCCAGCTCCACATCACAGTAGTCCAATGTGGGTAGAATTATCAACTTATTATAAGTAATACCATGACTTGAGGGAAATTAGCGATTAAATTGCCCGCCGCCGAGGGAAGATTTTGTTCGCCCTCGGACTTTTACAAATCTTCCCGAGGCGAAGGGCAATTTAATCGCTAATTTCCCGACAAGTCATGGTTATCTGTTTGTAATATTATAATCGCCGAGGAAAACTCAGGGAAGTATGCTGAGATAAGTTTAGGTGTTTGATTTTGTATGGTTCAGTGAAGTTGTTTACGAGTTTTATTACTATTGATTGAATTAATTATACCTTTGGGAGATGCTTTGTGTTTGTGAGATATGCAAGTTCTACGACTATCTATAATATATCTATAATATATCTATAATAGATATGCAAGCGGGAAATTTAGTAAAAGAGAAAGGATTTCTTTGTCTACTAATTTTCCCCTGCATGGTTGATGAGGGAAAATTAGTAGACAAAGAAATCTTTTGTTTTCTACTAAATTTCCCGGGGAAATTTAGAAGACAAAGGCGTATGCACGGAGAGAACAAAAGAATCCGAGGCGATCATGGTATTACTGTATATAATCTATCCACACCAACAATTGGGGTAGAATCCCCAATACGTCTTAGTAGCTAAATCCAATTTGAATGGACCCGTCCGTAGACATTTGAACGAATTTGAATTTTTTAAAGGGCACCCATTGTATGATAAAGATGCACTTTCTTCCTTCAACAGCCTTTGGTGTCTGTATAGTGTGAGAAAAGTAATTTCTCTCCTAGTGATTGATGGTAGAAACAGCAGTAGACCTCCACACTATTCTGTTGCTGCACCCAAAAATTAAAAAGATTGGGCTACATGTATTTAGTTTGATGTTCCTACGAAACAATTAAATTCAGACAATACAAAGCTGTCAGAGATTTTGTCCACTGAAAATGTATTCAGTTTGGCAAATGAAGTGGCTGTTATCTAATTCAAGTAATTTAGAACTAAAAGAAGTACTGTAAGCAACGTTATAAAAGCTTCAAACAGCAAGCGGGCGAGGGTTGTTGCCGTATACGTATTTCTAGTTACGGTTTGCCAATCAGATGCATGCATCGCTCTTATGTCGTAATTTGGTGCACCAAGTTCCGATTCCGGCCGGAACTCATGAAACCGGACCAATTGAGCTATTGTAATCTAAAATTTGGTCAGCGGTTAAACCATAGAAGCGTAGACGCATTTAATTTAAAGCAGATCTACTCTTACAATACACAACAGGTTCTTTAAACAGCATGGGGCCGCATAGGAATCATAGTTTTTGGGTTTTTCGAATTGGGTGGAAAAAGGTAAGAATACGTTCGCATATGCAATAGATGAAAACATACCAGCTCTGGCATATCTTTAAACCGATATTCCTCAACAATATTCGTAATGGTTGATCTGGCATAAAGATTTAGTTTTCCCTGATTTTCACAGTTTTCAATAAGTTTTCAATAAGAAAAATATTCTTACAACAAACAGAACACGAACATTTTTTGCGCATAGGCTTGCACTTCGGGCAGAACCACTAACCCTTTGGTGGATCTTTCAAATCGACACATCGAATGTGAAACCAACAATAATAGTCTAATTGTAAAAAGCATAACAAAAGTTTGAATTGAATAGTAGGATTGCCTTTTTTGTCAGATTTTTTGTCTGAAGCGTTCTGCCAATGCTAAATCGATTAGTTCCCAGACTCTACGAGTGTTAAATCCCGGCTTCACCATCCCGCTTTTTCATGCCAGTGGGTCAGTGTTAAAATCCCGGCTACCAACAGATCGATGTTTGTTAAAACCTTGTATTTCCCCGGCAAAGTCCCGTTAAAACCACGCATACTCCCGATCTACTTCTAGTACGTATTCCATATAAGGAAGTGGCCACATTGCCCTCGTACCAGCCAGTTGATGTGGTATTGTTAATACGTTACTGAGCGCATGCGTCTAACAGTGGATGTGGTTGGGGCTAGGGATGGTCTGAAAACACAGCCGGGGGGGGGGGGGTTATGGTTATGATTAGAAAAATCCGTTAGACGGGGGTTAGGGTTAGAAAACTCCGTTAGGGGCGCCTTTGTTGTTTTGGGGTCGGTTACAATCCAAGGGTGCAACGTGTCAGTTATTTGCGCCGTTAATTCAATCTATTTGCTCGTCAATGCTTTCTATTTGCGCCTACTTTATAAGGAATACGTACTAGATAAGTGACCGGACATATTGCACGTGCATCGGCTTTTTCCTGGCTCGGAGGCGTTGCATTTCATCCACAAAATATATAATGAATATGGATTTATTTAAAAGACAAGTTCTTATATAGCCTATTTAGCATAAAATACAACACTATCGACTCGAAAACTGCCGATATTGTTAGCAATGAAATTACTAAGTAAATATTTCATTGCTAAAAATCTCGGCAGTTTCACAACCGTTTCGCTTTACATGAGGTAAACCGTATGTATTGTACTAAGTAATACAGCTACCGATGTAAATGACTGAAATATCAAACATTATATCCATTTAAGTTGTTACATTCCATACCAATCCGGACTTAAAGTACCTATGAAACGAAAATTAAGTTTTAGTTATTTGAATGAACTCCTAAAATTATTAGTAATAGTAATTTATAGCTCTTTTATATCTCGCGCAGTTCTTGAGATATTTAGATTTTTGTGATATGCAAATGATTTAACCTGTGCCGTAAAGAGCTTCACACCTTTTTAGAAAATCAAGATATCAGAAATAGTAAATTAATTTGCCATCACAATTTTGATGTAATGATGTTAGATTTAATGATGTCTCGGAAGGTGCAAAGTTTCAAGTGATTTCGTTGAAAAATCTTAAAGATATACTTGATTTTCTAAAAATGTGTGTAGCTCTTTACGTCACACATTAAACATTTGCATATCACATAAGTCTAAATATCTCAAGAACTACGCGAGATACTGTATGAATAATGAGCTCTAAATTACCATTCCTAATCATTTTAAGAGTTCATTTCAATAAATAAAACTTAATTTTCGTTTCATAGGCACTTTAAAACCACTTCCTCGTTTTCCTGGACAGTTTGTGTCTTGGACAGTTTGTCTTGGCCAAGAGAAATGACGGATGTATTAGTTCAGGACATGGCTTGTTTTTTTATATGACATCTTTTTCTACGCCGACCCTCTCCTGGCCTTGCTGTTGGCACGGTCTTCAGCCGATATTCGATAAAACCATGTCCATTGTCATGAAGATGCTTTTAATTTAGCGAAATTAACATACTTATTATAGTTGGAATTTTAAAAGTTAAAATGGAATGTTTTGAACAGCTGGTGCAATTTCATTTACATGTCCTTTCATACCAGGAGTGTTATCACGGGTGGGTGGGATTGCCAGAGTTGTCTTCTGTACAGAAGTCGGATATCTGCAAAGAAGAATAAATCAAATAATACTTAGAAATACGAATCCGCAATAATCCCCTAGCTAGCCTATTCTACCCCCTAGAGTTTCATCCTAACCCGCCTGTGGGATTTCCCCCATCCATGGTCCCCAGATCCCGCACGCCGTGTATTAATTTGTTGATCACAATTTCATTGTAGAAATAAATGTTTTAATTTTTTAGTTATCTCGGCCAATATTTAACCGATTTCAATTCTGAAAACAGATTTGGAATTATTGAGTCTAAATACATAACATACATGTCTATTGTATTATGAGAACATGCATATCCTTCGTAAAAACCTGTTATGTACTTAGAAATTAATCGGGAATGAGGAGGCCGATTCGTCGTGTATTATTTTGAATGTGATGTCAATATTTAACCCTTTTCAATTCTGTAAACAGATTTGGAATAATCGGCCATGTTTGTGCCGTTTTTCTCCCCAAAGAATATTGGCCGATTAAAACGGATCACGCAAAAGGCCTACTCGGAACTTACCGGTTTGTCTTAGCCAATCATGTGTACGATATTTGATCAAAGCTCTCCTCTGTTGGTTGGATAAGTTGCCACCTCTCTCGAAGGGATCCCTCAAGATTATTTCCCATTGTTTCCTTCACATTGAGTACTATACAATAACGTTATAACACAATTAAGATTACCAGGTCTTGTCAATTATCTTTTATTATGAACAAGATAATTGCTTTAATGTACTTAGAAGAACAAATAATTACCATAATATTAGAATGTGTTTCCACCAATTTTCTTTTTTCCTGGGTTTGCTTGTCAGTGGCCTCACTCTCTGGATGTTTCCAGGCTGCTTTGCAAAATCGTCACTACAATGTACAGTACCTCAGATGCATCCTACAATAATCAGAAGATAACAATATGCAAACTTCAATTATCCATGAGAAAATTTCTAGCTTTTTGCATTTTTTAGATTAAAGTGTATTATGATATGAAATTTTTTATTGCTTCATTTGAAACAGCATAAAAAAGTAGGGACGATATGCTGTTTACCGTTCCTTGATATCTTTTCTAGTTCCAGAGTTATACAGATTTAAAGATGTCAAAATCAAGGGGAAATATGGCACAAACAAATTGCTGATTCAGCACAAATTATGATGTCATATTGTTTGCATGTTAGCTTGGTGAATGTTTAAATGAACTATAGCTCAGTTACTATGTGTCCAGAATCAAATGAACCTTTGCACACAGATAGTGCGAGATGAAAGACAGTTGATGTCACTAATTTTGTTGTCAAGGTAACACTGTTGTACCCAGGCCCCTTGAAACGGATTTTATAAAACACACTATTTATCACTGGGGGTATAATTCTCAAATTATTATAGTATAAATGTATTTTAGGTATGCATAGGTATGACAAGCACACGTCTGATTATTTTATCCTTATCAAGACAGAGTATGAAGGTGTTTTATAAAATCCGTTCAAGGGGCCTGGGTACCAATAGTGTTACCTTGACAACAAAATTAGTGACATCAACTGTGTTTTCATCTTGCAATATTTGTGTGCAAAGGTTTATTTGATTCTGACACATAGTAACTGAGCTATAGTTCATTTAAACATCAGCTATTTGTTTATGCCATATTTGCCCTTGAATTTGACATTTTTAAATCTTTATAACTCTGGAACTAGAAAAGATATCAAGGAACGGTAAACAGCTTATCGCATTAGTTTTTTGATGCTCTTTCAATGAAGCAATAAAAAATTTCATGTCATATACACTTTAATGAAAATGATATATAATGCAGTATACAACTTTCACACAACAAATAATTATTATAATTGTAACTGGCCTGATCATAAAAACTCGGAATAATGTAAGCCGCCGTGTTTGCTAAAATGAATCACAAATGAAAGATAATTGAACATGATTGCCTGATTGATTATAATCTGAATCAAACTATGTCTGATCTATGAAATTGAAAAATATAAATTTTTAAGCAGCTCTTTAATTACCACAACTATTTCAACAGCTTGTGGTGATTGATTAATCTGTAATATTCGTCTTGCACCGAATGATAGCACCCCAATAGTGAGTTATAGTTTCTGTAAGGGTTGGGAAGACAACCATGTCAACTTCATTTTTCTAAAAAGTAGGCAGAACATCATTATGGTAAATCTATACTGGAGATTAAGCTAGTATGTACACTATATTTAATTTCAAGTAAATTCATTGCTAGCGAATTCACAGATAGGAGATACAGTACACTTAACAAATGCATTGTTCCTTGCATGTTAGTTTGCAGAACTGCCAAATGTTATTCAGATCACTCCCCTCAGGGCTTTTCAGTGGCAAGATTACATCCAGTATCTTAATTTTTTATAAGGATTGATGGTTGAAGGAAAATTTCGAGTGTTGGAATATATACTTTTACAGATGCCGTAACACTGTGTTTCATGCCTGAGGCAATCATCAGACGACTAACTAACATCAACGTATTCACTGAAATTATATACAATTCGCGCGGCATGGATCAAAAGCATTAATTGTCGGGCGGCGTTTCTTTGAAGTTTTACGTCGTAGGTATTTGTTTATGTGGCGGCAGATTGATAGAAGTTCGTTGATGAAAACACAGTGTTACGGCATCTGTAAAAGTTTAGATTTTACATATACTTTATAAGCACTCTTACTTATTGGGATATTGTCCATGTTTTGGTCTATTCACCATATATTATATATATATATATATATATTATATATATATGCCCGTATATGGTAGGATATCGATATCGTTTTTTGGGTGATCCCATTTGAATCGGACAATATTTGGGCACACAACGCGGGGCGGGCCATTGGAGATTTGTGATCTGACGAACTACATAAACACGGTTTTTTACGAAGGTATACACGTTTGCGTAATATTAATAGCATGTATGTTATGTATTTAGACTCGGTATTCCAAATCTGTTTTCCGAATTGAAAACGGTTAAATATTGATCGAGATAACGTTCAAAATAATATACGACTAAGTGATGTCCTGATTACATGCACCTTCTCGTAATATAATAGCATGTATGTTATGTATTTAGACTCGGTATTCCCAAATCTGTTTTCAGAAATGAAAAACGGTTAAATATTGGCCCAGATAATATTCAAAAGCTACGGGCGGTTTGTTATCTGCAGACAATAAAATACATACACCGCGTGCGCGGTCTGGGCCCTGGGCACCATGGCTGGAGAAACAAAACTCTAGGGGGGGGGGGCAGAAAAAGGCGGGCGAGGGGTTATTGCGGAACGTATTTCTAGTTTTACAGGTTTTCTCATTGTTTTTCTTAGCTATTAATATTATTTCTAACCTCGGCCTATAAACTTTCCCTGTGGGAGGATCAACTGGAGAAAACCCACGACTATCGGTAGTCTTGACGAACTCTTCCCACATGTCGTCAGATACTGGTCCATGCAGGACCTCACTGCTGGGAGCTTTTGAATATATATATATATATATATAATATATATATATATATATATATATATATATATATATATATATATTATTGACCGAGTTTGTTCGGTCCGTGTAGAAGGTATTGGTCTCGTAAATGAAGAGTTGATGTGGGGTGACCGATACATAAACACCAACTGACCTGGTAACTAATGACGCAACTCACGTATATATTGTATCACCAACTAATAAAGCCCTCAGTGACAATTTGTATTTGACGAAGCCCGAGCTAGTACAAAGATCGAGAACGAACCTTTTACTACGACAGCCCTTCAACCCTATACTGATGGAACGACGCGTTGGATTTTTCCGAACCGAACAACACTTTAGTAAGCAATCACTTTTTCTTTCCTTACAGTTACACGCACATTTTGTTTACTCCGCGCATTATTATTTATCTTCCAACGAGAAAAACATCAACTGCCAACCCGATACCCTGCTGAAGAGACCAATAAAGGTCGAAAGCGTACAGGGTTATCCTGCATGTTATGCTATATATCTCGCACGCGCTGCAATATGATACGCATTATAGTCAGTGGCTAAATGCGCTTATTCTAATACCCCTTAGTTTTCAACATTTACATACACAGGACATTGTGGTTCTCATTACCTACTACAAATCCAAAAAACTAAAGATACTTCTCTCTGCCATTAGAACACGGTTCTATTTCGGAAACAAGAACTTCGACGATACACTTGAAGGTTTTGTGTCCGAGACTTCGGAAACAAAAGTCTCGGAAACAAACGTCAGCTTCTGACTAACAAAAGTCTCGGAGACCACGTAGTGTGTCTGGCTTTGGACGTCTTTATCTAAGACGGTTTTGACGTCCGTTTTGACGTCCGGTTTTGACACCTCAGACGTCTTAAACGTCTTCTCCAATACCGCGTAGATATTGGATATATAGCAATGAAAGTGAAAAGGTGGTAAACTGCCAAGATTTTTAGTGACGAAATACTGACGTTTCGAGCGGAGCCCTTCATCAGAGTAAGACCCTTACTTTTGCTCAGCACTTTTGCTCAGCACTCTAAAGTACTATTTTACTATTCTCCAATACCTGATGTTAATTGAAGAGGTCCGTTTAACTCGCGTTGTCTCAGCGTAAATTCCAGTCGAATTTATCTCATTTACGCCGGCCTTGTTTAAAAAATAGGTACGCGATTGCGTACATGTGTCTACTGGCTTGTTGATCACTGTGGGATGAGGTAGTTAACACGCATTGACATTATATTATAACATTTATATTACGATGTTATAATTTTACAGAATAATACACTATAAAGATTGCATGTTGAGATTGTTTGCAATAATAGGCCTAGGTGGTTGTAGGTTGCTGTTGCAATGGATGAAGTTTGTTGGATGTTTATAACTAAAAACACAAAACTAAATAGAAATTAATATGTGTCAGCAATAACGCCTTGCCCGCCTGTTCTATCCCTAGATTTTCATCCTCACCACTGTTCGATTATGTTGCCAATACTGGGGAGGGGAAGAGCCTGCACGAAGTGCACTGTTTTGTCGTATTTACTTTGTTAGATAATACGAGAGAAATACGGGTTAACTGAACAATGAAAAGTAAACGAGAATTACAAATGATGTTACAAAATAATATCAACAGTAAAATATTTAATACCATACATATCCCTTGAGCGCGAATCAAATATTTTAAAATTCAATTCAGATTCTTTTAAAATTGCCACTGTATTGCAAGCAATAGTAAGTAGAGCATAATTATAATTTAATTGAGAAAACAAAAATATTTTGTTAAATGCACTTTCCAGAGTAAAAAATGGTTCATTATTACATGTCATGAAGACATCACCAGCAAATGACTCACTGTATTCTAAATTGTAAATTTTATCTTCAACTTCAAACATTTCTGGAACATCTGTCAACAATAGCAAATTTTTATTGACTGAATTACTAATACAGCTATAAAGACTATTTCCATTTATTAATATGGTATTCAAATAAGAGGAATCCATGCTTTTTTGTTGATTATTTATTATTGCCATTAAAGACATTGCTACACATTGTTTTCCGGCATTTAATCCAAATCTATAGCTTCCTTGGCTAAAGTCAGCACATATAGTTTTATTTGCATCAATGATGTCATATAAAGTAGGCCCTGGATTTTCTTCCACATCATTTGATAGGTAACACAGCATTTTAACTAACCAATCTACAGTTTCATTTGAACTTTTATATTGCTCGGTTAAAATAATATCAGCATTGTATTCCACAATTCACCTTTCATGCAACAAGAATTTTCTTTGTTTAAGAAAATTAACATGTGAACCGACTCTTGATCGATATTTAACAATTAGACAACGAGCCCGCGTTTTCTATGAGCAGATAGTCAACGAGGCGGAGCCGAGTTGACTATCGCTCATAGAAAACAAGGGCGAGTTGTCTAATTGTTTTAGTATAAATTTACAACTTTCTAACCCAAGAAATAACTTTTATTTCGCATTTTTCATGGAAAAAAAGGAAATATTCTTTCGAAATCAGGCGACGTTTTCCCCAGAGGTTTATATCAGCGGATAGTAACTCCTGCGATAGCCAATCAAAATTTAGGATTTGTGATATAAACTTGTCAATTTATACTAATGTTCAATAGTAACCCCCATATGTTAAATATTTCAATAGTTTTTCTAAAACGCCTGCAGAGGAGGTAGTCACAAATATACAGCACGTTGTCACCTGAACCGTGCTATAGCAATAGTCAATAGTATATCGAGCACAATCACTCGTATTTCAATTGAGTGTGAACTGTGCTACAACTAGATATATATCTCACAAATATACAGCACGTTGTCACCTGAACCGTGTGCTGTAAAAAATACAATTTACTTACCCTGAATGTCGAAAAACCGCAAAGAATCCTTATATTTTCAACAAATTCACGGAGTAAAATCCCAACGACGATGAATAATAACTCGCTATTACGATGAATAATCTATCGTAAACATCCGCCAAACTCCGTAACAGCTTCGTGTCATGTGACGGTATTATTTACTTACACTGAATGTCGAAAAACCGCAAAGAATCCTTATATTTTCAACAAATTCACGGAGTAAATCCTTATCCTTATATTTCCAACAAATTCACAGAGTAAAATCCCAATTCGTATGAATGATGAATTTAGAATCCCTGTCGCATCATCGCACGTGGTCTATCCGTAAACATCCGCCAAATCTCCGTAACAGCTTCGTGTCACGTGACGGTATGACCACCCCAAGAAAGTAAGAAAGTGCTAAACCCAGCCGATGACATAGCGTGCTACTGGATACATCCAGTAGACACAAAAACAACTCACCGGCCCGATGAGTGCGGTGAAATATTATCAAGCATATACAAGTGCATACTGTAGGTTATTAGTGTTAATATTGATATTAACATTATATTATCAGCTACCCACTATCTGCTATCCGCTACCACTACCCGCGCTATCAGCTATTCGCTACCCGCGTTTTTGCTTTTTTGCTGCCGTAGGTAGCACACTAATCATGACTTGGGTTGCTCTGTCCCGTTCCAGACCCCTTCGCGGAACTATGTATAGTCAACGAAATCTCGACTTGTTCAGTTTTATGACGTTTTGTGACGTAACTCGTCGTTTAATCGCCGGATGCGGAAGGTATCCGAATCAAATGTTCGGAACTTGCCAACGGCAACCTGTTCTGCTTTAGTGCTGTACATCTAGCTGTCTTTTATGGCGCGTTTATAATGTCAAAATTGAATGTGACCATTTAAACGCTATACATTTAATTCAAACAACATTTACTCAAAAGAGCAAGCCTCGCGAAGTTATAAATTTTCCATTCAAGCGGAAATCATGCGGAATGTCACTGTTATCAAAAACATTGAGGTTATAGTTAATGTCTCCTTGAATTAAGACGCTGTCGTTTGTCGCCGTGTTCCACTCGATAACAATAACAATCTAAACCACAACATTTACTCGAAAGGAGCAAGCCTCCGTCGCGAAGTTATAAATTTTCCATTCAGGCGACACTTTTGCCAAGTCGAACTTCATGTCCTAACGAGCGATATTTCAAATCAAACAAACGAATGGGAATACCTTTCTAATATACCCATTGCGCCTGTGTATGTATCGAGGCAGCATTTCACTTCTGATAAGAACTCCTAGTCTATCAGTTTTCCAGCGCAAAACATCACAACGCAACGACAACAGCTTGACAACACAGTTTGAATACGTATCAACGGGTTTGTAAACTAGGAACTTTACGACAAACTGGCTATTGGCGGTCCAAACTCAACTGGAAAGCGCGGTAACTAACACGATGACGACTCCACGAAAGCCGAAAAAGGCAAAGCGAAGGCAATGCCTAATTAATAAAAAAGATCGCTCTTTGTAAATGTCAGCAAGCCCGATAAACTCTTGGTCGTAAATTAAGAAATACTTATAATAATAAATTTATAATAATAAGCCAGTCGGCAAGACTGCGAGAACGTCTTTCCTTTCGACAACCAGGGCATTGCTCTTCCTTTATATGGTTATTTGCGGAAAATACTCGAGGGCTGCTTCTAAAGCTAATTCGAATTCCCTTTTGTCCACCAAAATGGACAGAAACGTTAAATATAAATCTGGATTATCGATTGACGGTGGCTTCTCGCTAAAAACTCTATCGCCAAAAACACTTTCAATTTTCATTTCCGGTAGTGTGACGTAACTTTTGTCTCTCATCCAGTCAACGCAACTTCCAGATTTTGCAAGTTCGACACGGGCCAGTGAATGGTGGAAGCTCCATTGCATGTCTTTCAAGATGACGCAATGGTCATATTATTGTATTGGAGAAAGTCAGTAAATACGTACCTAAAATGAACAGGTTTTGCGATTGGCTATATGGAACAAAAGTGGTTAGGTTAGCACATCGGTTTCTTTGTGGTTGATTCTATTGTTTTATTGTTTTAATCAACCAATCACAAAACTTGATAGTATAGGTAGGTGATGACCCGAGAAAGTGTTTAATTCTACGGACACGTGACGGCGAAGTACTTACAACACGTGACGATAGAACGAAAACGTTACATCACGGGCGGAGAGGGAGGGTAGCGGCAAGCAATCGTCTTCTGGACGATCCTTTTATTAGTATTAATGTTAGTAATAGGATTTTTACTTAGCTTTCCTGTGTCGCAGGGGTTAGGGTTAGAAAACCCATTGGGCGGGAAGTTAGGATCTAAGTTGTTTTGGGGTTAGCATGCAGTTCTATGATGTATATCATAATATAGGCATCACTCGCGGATACTAAAAAGATCGTCCAGAAGACGATTGCTTGCCGCTGACTGGGATAAATGGCGTGCTCACCCTCCCTCTCCGCCCGTGATGGCCTGATACTCAGGTTACATTACAAAGCGAGCCTACGTATTGCCCAAGAGTCATATAGTAGTCGGCAGAACCACGTTGAGCCCGCCAACACCACTAACACAGCGTTCACATGTTCGTCGTAAACTATTACGAACCATTTCGCCAAACGGTCGGAAATCGGAAAACGAAATTAGGTGTACTAGCGCCGATAGTGAAATAGTAATAGCAGGGGCGCAACTAGAGGGGGGGTTGGGGGGTTGCAACCCCTGCCCTTTTTAACCCCTGCCCTTTATGTGAGACCTCTAATACTAGCTAATACTTACTTAGACATTAGATAAACAGATAATTAATCGTCTGTTGTAGTACGCAATACAATTCTCCGCAAATCTGTCGAGATTCAGAGGTTTATAGTTCGGCTTCAAGCTCGGCTTCTAATCTTCCACCGGGCGCGGCGAGGCTCTGGGTACGAGTCTTCTTACGCCCGTGCTCCAGCTTTCAGCGGTTTTCCGCATTTTCTGCGGAGAGCTGATCAAGAAGTGGCAGAACAACATTTTGTTCTGACAAATACTAGTCTTAAGGCCCGAGTATGTCCTTAATGTATATAGTCTACATACTCAAACGCACTCTGCCTTGTAAAAGATGCTACACGTGTGTCATAACTCATAGAACGTGCTTTATATATTTTGTAAATCATTCATGTTAATTTTTGGGTAAACAAAAGTTGTTGTTGTAATTTTGTTGTTGTTGTTGTTGTTGTTGTTGTGGTTGTTGTTGTTGTAGTTGTTGTTGTAGTTGTTGAGTGTTGTTGAAGAAGCATAACGAAGATATCTAGTATCCCAAATTGTTTAGAATACTGAGCGCAAGGGCGGCGGTTGGTTATAGCCCCCAATATTTGAAATGGGTGGGCTAAGCCCCCCAATATTTTTAGGATTTTAGAGCTAAAACACTGTTTGTTCCCTTGTTTAACGCCAACGGATATTCAGCGAAAGATAAACTAAATTATTCAAAGGTTTGGTTCGTTTCCCCCTTGAATTCTGGTGCCATATCGGTTCTTACAGACCTTCTCACGTCCCAAACGTGCACATTTTGGGTACAATCAATTAACCTGACAATTCTGTGAGGAACAGTCTCAGAATGCATGAAATACCATTTCAGAGACTCTAGTTTTCAAAAAAATTCCAGGGGAGCATGCCCCCCCACCCCCCTAGAGGTTGCAGTTACCCCCAAAACACAACATCTTCCGCCGCCAATGCATGACTGAGCTTACTTTGCCCTTTTTTGCATTCAACCCCTGCCCTCGCAATGTTCTAGTTGCGCCCCTGAATACAATATACTTGCTTCAAGTCTGCTCTGCCTCTTGATTGTTTCGGGTTTGTTTAAAGACAGGTTTGTTTCGCGAAGACGGTTTGTATTCTCGAAATAAACCCGTCTTTAAACAAACCTGAAACAATCAAGAGGCAGATTTGGAGCCGAAGTCTATGAAATAGTGTGTAAGTTGTCTAACGTTTCAAGCGGCCCTTCGTCAGAGAGTGAAACGTAAAGTGAAATAATAACTGAGTGATTATTATTTCACTTTACGTGAAGAGCCTTCGCTCGAAACGTACGTTAACTCTTTCCTGTCCGGCCCAGTCAAAAGGGGTCATAGAAGACCCCCGAAGTCGTGAATCGAAAACATGGCACACGGTAACGCAAGATTAAAAATTGAAATTCGACAAGCACAGGGACATGACATCCACTCACACGCCAAATTTGATTTGATTTCATTAACAACTCTGCGATTGGTGGCGCAAGATGGTCTTTTCTAGAAAAATGGAAGTTTTTCAACCTGATTTATGATAATTATGCTAATTTATATTAACATAATGTGTCTTGCTCGGAAAATTCAAAAGCGTTGGTAATGGCTGGTTTATTGGGCTTTCAGAAAAGGTATAGGTTTCGCAACAGTTATGGATATTTCCGGAGATATCAATAGAACAAAGAGGTAGTTCAATTTTGGATGTTTTTCAGCCGGACAGGAAAGAGTTAAACTACTTACACGCTATTTCGGCACTACACCAACCTTTTTAGATATTTGATTTATATTTCTACACTGCCTACGTTACTACGTAGCACAACACGTTTTGTCACTTATTTAAAAGCATCTACAAGTATGACTAGTAACTAGTAAGTGACTTTACGAATGTTCTATGGCAAATACAGAAAAGCTTAACTACATTTATACACTATATTACGGTGGTCCATATAATAGTTTCAGTCGACAAATATATTTTGTCAGTTGACAAATGTATTTTGTCAGTCGTCAAATATATTTTTCAGTCGACAAATATATTTTGTCAGTCGACAAATGTATTTTGTCTGTCGTCAAATATATTCCCAGTCGACAAATATATTTTGTCAGTCCACAAATATATTTTCGTCGTCTTCTGGATGATCTTTTTATTAGTATTAAGGTTAGTAATAGGATTTTTACTTAGCTTTCTTGTATCACGGGGGTTAGGGCTAGAAAACCCATTGGGCGGGGGGTTAGGGTTATGATAGAACTTCATGCTAATCACAGATGCTAGGCATCTCTCGCGGATACTAAAAAAGATCGTCCAGAAGACGATTGCTTGCCGCAATGCCGCTGACCTGGATAAATGGCGTGTTCACCCTCCCTCTCCGCCCGTAGTGTAACCCGAGAGTTTGCCATGTATAATTTCTTCTGCGTGAATGATCTTCTCCTACCATGGGTCTCTTCTTCAGGTAGGTTTACGAACGTTTTACGACTGTTTCACGACGAACATGTTACCGCTGGGTTAGTGCTGTTGGTGGGCTCAATATGGTTCCGACTATATTATCTTCATGCGCCATTGCCAATTTAAACTGCATCTGGTCACGTTTCCTCGAGTGTTCTTCACTGAAAATATATAATGATGTGGCTGGCAAGTATATTGGTCTTATATACGCTCACAATCCTTATAATCGCACACGCCGATCGCTTTCGAAACGGGTTGGTCTGCGATCTCGAGAACCGTGCGCTGGAAATATGTACTCGATCAAATCTGAATTCCGTACGCTGATGTGTACTCGATTAAACCTATGTTTAATAATTTAATACGAGACTCAACATATGAATGCTGTATGGAAATATGTTAACTGTTCTGAGGTAATTGTAATATTTTTATAAGCTTTGTTGCCTGTATTGTTTATTGTTATGTTATACAAAATAAAGTCGATGCTATTCAACAAATATTATTGTTTCATATCTGATTGGATAAATTAAATATTAACATGAAAAGTATTAGGAGTATCATTAGATGTGTGAAGTTGATCGTCCAGGTTGTTTTGTATTCTTGAGAAAGACTATTGTTGGTGACTGACGTTTCGACGTCCCCTCGGTATGATGACTATGCAATGTTGTCATCGTCATCAAATAACCCTGTTTCACTTGATATTTTACCTGTATAAAGCTTAAATTGGGCTGCAAAATGTTCTGGGTTATTAGTAAGTCTGTATCCATTGTTCATTTTATTATATGCGAATGCTTAATACAAATGAACACACTATCAAGAGTTTGTTATTGTTTGCTGGTTTACCAGTGCCATGTTGGCCCATGTACATGCTATTGTCCCTCAACCCTGCAAATACACACCTTTCAAATTGATTTTTGGCCTACATGATTACTGGTAGCTGTACATGGAGGCAAGCTGGCTCGCTATAAACCAAAACAGTAATTTGTCCTGATAGTACAGGAGGCAGGCTAGCAAACTTGCCAGGCTGACTCACAAGCACACCATTTGCCAATACATATCTTTTGAACTGATTTTTGGCCTTCACTACATGGAAAGTGAGTTGGCTAGCTAACCGAGACAGTAACCTGTCTTGATATTACACGAAGCAAGCTGGTCCACTGACTCCACTGGACTAGTCACAAGTATGCCATTATAAAGCATCTCAAATAATAAATGTGCTAAAATTATGAATATGTTTACTGGCTCAAAATGGTTGACTTCATGAAGAAATAAAGATTTTGAATAACATTTCTTTAAGCTGTTTAGCCAGCTAAATGGTTTGATTTACTGCTATGCCTTATACATTGAGAAAAAGATTAACTGATTTAATGCTTGCTCAAACTGAACCTGTTTGTTGGACTCAGGCTCACTTGCCAGGCTGACCCCGTTGGCTAGAACTGAATTGGGTCAGCAAATGGGATGGCTTGTTTGGCAGGCCAGACTTCTCAGTAAGCCAGCTTGGATACTGAGCCAAGTCACCTTCATGTAATCAAAGCTGTTGACAAACACTATGTTATGGGTTTGTTACAGGTGTGCAGTTTGGCAATGTTGAAAATTGCAGTGGAAAAAGTAACCACCCCTGCACTGACAGAGCTGTATCTACCTACAACTATAGATTTGTGTACTGTATATTGAACTCAAATCGCTGAATTTTCCTACAATGTCTTGCAACAAGCCACTAGCCCAAGTGGCCCGAGTTAACGCCTGGTGGGTGTCTTGCTATTTTATAAAACAACTAGAAAATGGCTTTTGTGTCCTGTCAGAAAAGTATGGGTAAATTCACAGAATATCAGAAAGAATTGGTTTGACAGATCTGAGGGGTCATTGCAGTTACAGTTAAAGTTGCCAGGCTTATTTAAACACATGACAAGTGCAACTCATGGATCTTTTAGATGTTGTACATTAGACACAATTAGTAGATTAGAAAGATTCATAAACTGATGTTTATATTATATACAGTGTTTGTATTCAAAGGCATATTGTTATGTAATTATGGTTAAGCATTGACATTACATTATGTAAAGTCTGTAACCTTCTGATTATAGGTGAGATGCTCTAACCATTGAGCTGCCAAGACTCAGATGGAGAGCAAATGTTACAATGATATACAGTACAATGTAGTGGTTGCATTGTGATATATGTACTGCCTGCGGCAGTCACTATATATATCAGTAATGCTTATGTGATAGTTAAATTCATTTTAACTATTCAGTATTTTTTTTATTTATCTCTGTTTGATTGATTTTAGATATTAATGGTAACATTTTTAAGAATCTTTTAATGCTTGATAATATATATTAGAATATTTATAGATATTACTTGTAGATTCAGACCTGCAGTAATTGGCTTGAGCTGTTGCGGTGACCCTGCCATGTTATGTATTATTGGCGAATCTAATAAAATAAAAAATAAGATAGAGATTTTATAATTTAAATACAGTAGTGTCCCCAATTAGTTTGAAAAAACTGAATACATTGAAACTTAAAGTGCCCCTGACACAAAAAAGGATTAATAGACAGAAAATCATTTTTTGTGTCAGGGGCACTTTAAATAAATGTAATAATAATTAACAATTATTCACCGAAGGCGAGGTGAATATCCGATATTCACTGAGCCTGAGGTGAATAATTGTTTTAGTATAAATACACATTTTCCTACTCTTAGGAACAGCATTCCCTTCAAAAATACTAGTTTGTTGACTTTTTTCTCCTGTCACTTTGACAAATCGGCTGGCGGCCATCTTGAAAAAACGCTGGAGGTGATTATCGAGAAATAATCCGAGGTAGCTCGACCAATCAGCGCACGCGATTTCTATAATCACCTAGTGTATTTATACTAATAATAATTATTCACTAGACCAATGTACATAGTCAGTGAGTATCGCATAGGCAGCGAGTAAATATATCAATTGAACCAGTATATCATTGCAACCTATGCTCACTATCTGAGTCTTGGTGGCTCAATGGTTTAGTGTTTCAGTGGCAATCAGAAGGTCACAGGTTCAATCTGTGAGACATTTTCTCATGATATGAGATTGACAATCATTACCATGTATTATGATATGAGATTGATTAACCATGTATTGTCTGTCTACTCCAAGCTCCCACATTCTACTTACATACAGGTACATACTGTACATTGCTGTAGAGGTAGGTATGTATGTAGGTAGGTAGGTATGGTATGTACTGTAGCTAGGTGGTATGTAGATGGTAGGTATGTATGTAGGTAGCTATGTAGGTATGTATGTATGTAGGTAGGTACTGTAGGTAGGTATGTACAATGTAGGTGGTAGGTATGTATGTAGGTGGTAGGTATGTATGTATGTAGGTAGGTATGTAGGTATGTAGGTATGTATGTAGGTAGGTACTGTAGGTAGGTATGTACAATGTAGGTGGTAGGTATGTATGTAGGTGGTAGGTATGTAGGTAGGTGGTAGGTAGGTGGTAGGTATGTAGGTAGGTATGTAGGTAGGGTAGGTAAGTATGCATGTGGCGGATTAAGGACCCCTGGGGCAAATTTAGATTGTGGGGCCCCGAAAGGTAGGTATGCATGTAGGCAGGGGCGGATTAAGGACCCCTGGGGCAAATTTAGATTGTGGGGCCCCAAACATCTGAAAGTTAGCAGGTTGCACCCTGGTCTCTGGGGCTGCAGTGCATGGGATACACTGCATTAGACAATAGGCATGTGTTACTGTTATTGATCTATATAATTATTCTGTAAAATATTTCAATATTTTTAATTTTTTAAATTATTTTTTGCTTTTGTGGTCTGTTTTTCCCCTGCATTTCAAATTTGAGCTGGGCCCTGCTCAGGGCCCTCAGGAGCTCGGGGCCCACGCCCCAGTTGCCCATAGGTTAATCTGCCCCTGCATGTAGGTAGGTAGGTGTGTTGTGTATGTTGGTAGATAGGTACGTATGTAGCCTGTAGGTAAGTAAGTATGTATGTAGGTAGGCAGGTAGGTGTGTATGTTGTATGAATGTAGTGTACTTAGTTTAAACTTGGGGGAGACAGATGATACATGCAGCCAACCCAATTCCTCAGAGAAGGTTTCTGAGTGCGGACAGGCATACAGTACAACTGCACAAGAAATCAGAGATCAGCCTTGACTGATCTTTTCAAAACACAATAGACTTTACATTGTGTTATATACATTGCTGTAGCAAATATGGGAGCATGGAGTAAACAGATTCATAGACAATTGTCAAGCAGAAAATGTTTGAGTCCCGGCTAATGAGAAGGTTCAATCCCTGGATTCCAAAATCAAGGTTTTCATCATGAAGCAATTTTTTAAGGTAAATCAGTGATGGATACAGCATGATGGGAGATCAAGCGTTGGGGACACAGACTCCTAGGAGGGTCCAGGTCCAGGGACCAAGCTGGTGGTGGGGCTGGGGGGCGAAGCCTGCCAGAAAATATTTTTATACCTATTAATACCTATGAATCATATGATAGCTAATATATGAATCATATATCTATGAATCATATGATATAGCTATGATACCTAATACCTAAAAATTGGATTTGACAAGGCAATTGGAACCCTCACTGCACCCCCATTGGCCAATGCCAGGGGGGTGCACCCCCTGTAAATCCATCACTGAGGTAAATACAGTACTTCAAGTTGGTGTAATATCTTCCTTATAGTTGGCCAAATACTCCCTGAACAACCAATCTTGCTTTGCTTAGCTTATAATTCAAAGCCCATCTTGAAAGTGTTGAATAACATATAGTAGAGGCTAGACTGGATCCCCCATTTCAAAAGATAGGAACATCACATATACTGATATTCTCTGTCCACTATAATGAGGACTATATATATGTGTGGTGTACTAAAAGTAAGGATGTAGGTTTACTGTAATAACCAAACACTGAAATGTTGAACATGAACAAGGAACTAACCCAATTAATATACTATCCATTAACCCTTTCACACCCAAGCCAAGTGTTTATAATTTTATTCCAGACAGTTGCAAAGTTGGCCATTGCAACTGGTCATGCTATGCGAATTTTGAAATGATTTACATATTCAGATCTTTAGAAATATATTGTTTTCAAAATATGTAGATTTTAAAAATTAGCATAGCATAACCCCAGACAATTTTATTCAGTAGAGAGATGAGTCCTGGTTTGGCAGTTTGGGTGAATTGGAAAGATTTGTAAACATATATAGACTAAACATAAATATTTATAAAAACAGGATGAAAACGTTTTAATTTGTGATGTGTTCAACTTTTAAGATGCCAGGTGGGTCTGCTGAAAAGTGTGGGATGTATTTGCACATATAAAAGTGGGATTCATTACAGATAACATATTTTCGGACAATATGCCCTTTGCCAGGCCCACATGATGTATACATCGATAAACCATCAAGGAACAAATATTTTGGGTTTTCTCCTTAAACTGTTAAAGTTGAACTTCAAAATAAAGAATATACTACCTACTGAAAAGTCAAAAATTTAAAATTTGGTATGCTTATCAAATGACTCTGAAAAGTTGGTATACTTACAGTAACAATAACAGTGTACTGGACGGTCTAACGTTTCCAGAGAATGTCCTGTTTCGGCAGTAGACCAACTTTTTAGAGTATTTCTACACTCTCTATACGTACTGCACATACTTTTATATCAAACTTTAATACCTTTACTGATAATCCACTACGGCTTGCAATATGATACTGCAGAAGAAAACCCTTTTCGGTTAAAATTGGCGATTCTGCAGGCAAGCATAACCATCAACAACAGCAGTTGACCGGCAAGAGGATATTAAATATTAATTTGGCACGCTGTCTTTTTGGCCATGTCGAACTTCCAACCCAAAGACTTGTTGTCCGATGCTTCCTCACCTTTTGCTTGTGTCGAGTTAGCAGAATGGCCAACGCTACGCAATAAGCAAGCATAAATGCCTGAAGAAACGTCCTTCGTCGTATTTTGATATTCATTGTTTCTCAAATACAGTTTTTGCGCACTTTCCAAAGAAAACTCAAAGTTCTATGACGCATGCTCAGAAACATTCTTAAGAAATTTATTAATTAGTGAAAATCCCACATGCGCAAAACCGTTACCAGTATAATAAATTGTCAAGGATTGCGATCGTTTGATGTGCCCGGTGGGAGCAGCCTCGCCGAGCACGTTCGTACGTATTTTGCTGCTGGGTTTTTGGGGTTGGCGGAACTTTCTGCCGTGCTAGTTCAGCTAGTTACTTTCAACCAAAAAGTGAGGCGTTTTCACGGCGAGATTTCTCGATTTCAACATATTTAATTTCTGACGGCTGCAGTAATTAATAATTATTAGTTAGTGATGGGCGATACTGGTTCGATATTGCTCTTTTTTTCGATATCGATATACAACTAATAACAGCAGCCAAAGTCAATAAAATTCACAATCTATAGACTGTATATGCAAATGTGCCAAACAACTCAACTTTGATAACATGCTAGATCAAAGTTACATGTTCTTATTCAAGAACAATAACATGTCAACATTCTTAGGCTTTAGTCTATTTCTCCTGATAGAAACCAGTTCTCCTGCTTTTGAGAAGAGCCTTTCAGCTAGAACAGATGTACCAGGAATGCAAAGATATTTCTTGGCAAGATGAGAGAGAAGTTTGTAGTTCTTCTCATTTTCTTTCCACCAGGCTAATGGATCTTCATGTCTTGGCAGAATTGCTTCATCAAAGAATTTGTTTGCCTCCCTCACTGCATAATTGGCAGTTTCATTTGTTAGCAATTGTGTATCTGCAACGTTTTAATCAAAAAGATCCCACAAGCCGCCAGCTGCCAGCCAGCTGGTTTTGGTGCTGCACTGGGCTGTGCTACTGCTGCCTGTGCATCATCAGTAGGAACTGCAGGAATATATTATTTCATCTCTTGAATAATCCACTGTTCTCCCTGTCGTGGTGCTGCGATATTACGAAAGGCCAGCTTCTTTGTGCGTGGGTCCAACAGGGTGGAAAGGGTCAGCAAATGAGCACTCTCCATACTTGTGAAACGTCGTCGCATTTGGGCGCTCACTTCAGAAGCCAGAGTTGTATCTTTGTGGTTACTTGTTTGTTGAGGTCAAGTGCTGAAGTGACCTTGCAAGGGGTATAGCCTTTGAAATAGAGACATTGATCAGCTGATACCTGTCTTGTTGTATGCTCAAATGGCTCCAAAACAGCTATGCCAGCTTTCAGCAATTTCACATCAGAGGCTGAGAGGCACAAATCATTGCGACTAGAAAGACAAAGTGTAGTAGTAATAGCCTGATGCTGCTCGATGATGCGTTTCAACATGTAGAATGTAGAATTCCATCTTGTGTCTACTTCCTGGATCAGTTTATGTTCAGGAAGTTGGATCTCCTTTAACTTCTCTGTGGCTTTCGTGCTCTGATGGAAAAATGTCACAATTTGCCTGCATCTCTTCCTTAGTTCGTGGAAACTCTGATCAGTCTTGATTGCCTCAGCGACTACGAGATTCAGGGTGTGCGCAAAGCATGGAACATGATTCCAACCAGTAATTTTAACTGCGGCAACAATATTGGCAGCATTATCTGTAACCATTGCAACAACTTTCCCAGATATTCCCCATGATTCTGCAACCCTCATAAATGCCGCGGCAATATTCTCAGCAGTGTGGCTCAATTTGAATCCAAAGGTCTCAAGAACCAGTGACTTAACTCCCATGAAGAGGTAAGGTAGTGGCAGGTAAAATGGTGAGGTAGCTTTCTGTTGCTCTGGATGTCCAGAGGTCACTTGTGAGAGCTACATGTGGAATCTGTAAGTTCCTGCTTGATCTCCTCCACTCGTTGGGAGTACATCAGGGAGCATTCGCATCATGGTCCTCCTGGAGGGCAACTGGTACCGTGGATCAACTAAATGTAACAGTGATTGAAACCCTGCATCCTCTACAACTGATGTAGGTTGCATATCTGTTACAATCATTTTTAAAACGGCTTCATCAATGTTCTTGCGTCTTGTGGAAGTGGGAGAGGAGTACTTTCCAGTTTGTATTACATCCTTGATTAGTGTTTGCTTTAGTTTGCTACTTCCCTTCTTGTCATTTTTTTCTTCTTTTTTTTTTTGCTTTTCAGCTTCTTTGTATTGCTCTGGATGTTTTAATTTTAAATGCTGTAGAAAAAATATACCATTCTTCACCTCGAGTGGACCGTTAACTGCACAAATCTAGGAAACTTTAAATAATCTGGATATTTTGGTAAAAAATTCAAAAAAGGCGAACGTTTGGGCATTTTAATTGCAAACCCGCACATTTTTTCGCGATATTTATCCGCGCAAAAATTGGCTCTTGCATATTTATATTTTCAAAACTTTTCATTCTGATTCTGATAAATATACATGACATTTTGCGTTTAAGTATGGCACGCACAATTACCTTGAAAAGATTCGAAGTGTTACTTGCGTGTTTAATATTCTCGGAGCAGATACTGCACTGTGATGTTCCGCCATCAGTTAACTTTCTAAAATAGCCCCAAACAGCACTCTTCGGACGCTTAATTTTAAGCGTTCATTGTTATTTAATTTCGCTGCTGCATCTTTCAAGAACAAATAAAAAAGATTTTCAAGGATTTTTTCAAGGATTTTTTAATCTTCGTTACGAGTTTTTTTGTTGATTTCATTATTCGTTCGTGAAATATATTTACTCGGTGCCGGGTGGCATGCTTAGTATTCATTGTTATTAATTGCTTTATGATTTTCTATTGGCAAGCACAAAGAGCAGCGGCGTTTTTTCATAGCTGTCTTTCTCGTCACTAGCGAAAGTTATGCACAGGATATGCCGCTCCGAAACGTTTTTCGAATGCCTGTAAGTTATGAATGATTATTTGAAAAACCAAAATTCCTTTTTGGATAAGTTTTATAATTAAAAATAGTGTGAACACTCGAGAAAAAACGTCGAAAAACACAAGAAACCACAGCCATATATTTGTTTATTCCCGCGCGAGATTTTTCCAAGTATTTCAATTTTTACGCGCGTGTGATTTTCGCGGGTTTGTACCCAGTCCCTTTATCTAAAAAGGGTATGGAGCCACCTTAAGTGTCAAATATCAATCATAAATAATGTCAAAATCGCGACAGTGAAAACCTTAAGATTACCGTTTCACACACTTTACAAACTGTTATCAACAAGAAAAATAAAGCAGGGAGAAACTGCTCCCATTTTGCAGATAAAACAAAGGAAAAACCAATCTTGCAAGTCGGTTACAATGTTAACTAACAAAAAGCTGTGCTGAAGGGATATGGCTTATGGCGGAAAGTGCGAAACTGATCTTCAGGTTTTTTCAGTTTCGGACTTCGGTGTCGGGGTAGTTGGGAGCCTGAGAACGAATTATATATCAACACATGGATTCCAAGCTTTAAATTTTGACCAAGTCAATGGATTTTGAACACGTTCATAGGTAAACCCAAATTATGTAACCCCATGTATGTAATCCCAATATGTAACCCCAAATTCATCCCAAAAGTAGGGCATTTATACAGAAATTTTGTGTAAAAATGTGTCCCGTTTTAAGAAAGTGTTGGCCGAATTTGGCTGGCCGCAAACCTCCATAAGATATTGAATTTCGTACTATTTCAATTTTATTTTACACCCAATTTAAGAAAATTAATATCAGGAAAAAAGTGGAGCAATTGCCCCTGCTGCAGTCTCTGGTATATTAATCGAATGCCTGTGTTCGAATACTATTTATGTATGATATTACCGACAAGTTCGAAAACATCTTCCTATTCATCTGCAGAATGTTTGGCTCGTCTTTTCCCCTCGATTGGCGTCTTGCCAGGGGAGCCATCTGCAAACAAATGAAAACAATTGAAGTAATTAAAAAAATCATCAAATCACAATATCTTTGCATGTAAACGTTTCCAAATGTTTTACTAACTAAAGTACTAATATTTCTCTAGTTTACGCATCTCTTACTCTAATAGGCTTTCTTTTCTAACTAAGCAGAAGGGCGGAAATCACCGAATGATACAGGCTAAAAGGTAGCCCAGTTGAAAACAAGCCGAAACAATGTCAACAGGCACAATGAAAATTTTGCTTTGGCGGCCCCCGAAGTTTACCAAGCTTCCTACGGTGCTGGATGTCAGGCTGGAATTTTTTTGCTGAAGAGAGCGTGATAGAGGTATTTTGCAATTCTGCTTATGAATTCTCTTTCACTAGTCCGCCATTTTAAAGTTTGAACGGGCATTTCTGTCAACATTTTGGCTTTCTAAATTCTGTCTGAGATGAATATGTGTTTTACAGCGAATGTATAAAAAACAAGTGTTATTCAATGTGTGTTATTCAAAGTGAAACAAGTGTATTATTTTTAGTTGTATTCCTAAATAAAAATGGTAGGAAATATCTGGACTCTACTAGTACTCTACTGTAATAACATGTGCACTTGTACATACTCCGGCAGGTCTGGCTGAGAAAATGTGTTCATCATGAACAAGTATTATGATAGATTCTTGATTATTATAATTGGAGGTGATTTATATGTAGTATTACCTGTATTTCTTAATTAAAGGGATATGGCAATATAAATTAACTTTGTCTCATTTGAAAGAACTCATGAAATGGTGTAATTTTCCCTTATCTTTTTTGGTTCTCGAAATTATTTGACGAAAGACAGCGTGCTGTCCGCCATCCTGGAATTATTTTCGATATGCATGTGACGGAGTAGGGTAAAGTGAAATTTTTATCCAGCCAACCTTACGACATTATGAGCCAGAAACTCGATTATGTGTTGCACTATTTCCATTTTCAATTGGCCCACAACATTTTAAAAAGCCTTCCGCGGAAATTCGGTCACCTGTGACGTCACCAATTTCCTAGTTAATTAGGTCTAATATTACAACAAGATGGCGGATTGTAGACTGTCTTTTGTCATAATTATCTGAAATATTTCAAAAACCAAGAAAGACAGAAAAATTGTAAAAGGTCTTATACCATTTTACGAGTTCTTTCAAATAAGATTGCCATATCCCTTTAAATGTTGCATAAATGGGGAGTACAGTATATATGCCAAAAGTAATATTAAATGTACTTTATTCATTTGTTTTGAGATTACATGACCAACGATTAAATTACCAATCAATTCTGCAAACAATACTTGCTCTAATCTTGTTGCTGCCGTAGGCAGCACACTAATCTTGACTTGGCTCGTGCCCAGACCTCTTTACCGAGCTATGTATAGTCAACGAGATCTCGATCTGTAAAAATTTTGGATGTCGGTCGGTCGGATGGATGGATGTTCAGTTTTATGACGTTTTGTGACGTAAGTTCAAGTTGCTATCGAAACATACTCCAGAAGTTATTCGTATTCACGGAAGTTGTACGGAATTACTGTTCGGAACTTGTCAACGCCACCACGAACATGGTATTTTCTGAACTCACAAAGCAATGAGGTGAGTGAGCTGTGCCAACAGTGAACGAAGTTTTCGAACGATCTCTTCTGCCTTTGTTGCTGTCGCGAATTTCAATTCATTTCAGTGAGGAGATATTCTGTTGTTGAGGTAAGACGACTAAGATAGTTCTGTGTACTTTTGTCCTTTAAAAGGGCTCGCTTAAAACGGCAAATTGCCGTTGGCTGAAGTGAGGTAGAAATTTACAAGATGTCATCTGCAATTTCTTTCCAGATAAACTATCATGTTTGTGAATACGGTTTACTTTCTATTTAGGTGTATGTTGGTGTGAGTTCATTGTTTCTCACAATAGTAGAGGACCTGGCTAAGACATGTATGCATATAATTTAGGAGAGAATAACTCAACTGTTTTAGGCTAATATGACCCCAGGGAACAACTTGGGATGTGTGCCAAAATCTCTATCCGGGACGAAAGGCCCGAAAATGACCACGTCCTTTTCACAGGAAGTGATACTTCCGATCACCGGAAGTGATACTTCCGACATAGCTGTATCTTCTAAACCGTTGGAGCTACAGATTTTCTGAGGTGCTCAAAATGTTCAGAATGGCCATGTTTAGGGGGGTCATAGAAAAGTGTAAAAGTTCTAGTTTGATATTTTACGAGAAAATGGCTAAAAACCATATACAACTACCAACATACTGGAATTGATATATACAGTATTTATTAACTTAAACTTTCCGGACTTAGAGCAAAGTTGAAACTTTTGTGTCATCTACTATAGTTGAACTGACAATTGAGCAGTGTTTCATTCAGTGATAGGGTTATTACAACAATCACCTCCCTTGCATTTGCAGTACTTGCAACACTTGATCCCAGCTGTCTTGTAGGGACACCCATTCTTGCGAACACACTTGCCACATTTACAGGGCTCTGGCAGGCCTACGGGTTTTGAGATCACAATCTCCGGGACTAATAAACTGACCCTTCTTACAAAACCATAAGACTGGGCATTCGTAAACAAGGTGGCGTCTCTAAATGGGGCTTGAACCCACAGCTGCTGTTGGTAATAGACTGATCTATGGATGTTTCCTTGCATTAGTTGAGGTGCAAGCAGTTCTCTCAAAGTCCATCTTGAGGGAATTGCTATCAAATGCAGCGATACGCAGGTCGTCAAATGTCTCCAGGTCTGTTGATGGTTTGAGACACTTGACCAAGAATGTCTCCGCCATCTGTATTGTGCTTTCTGTTAGCTTACGAGCACGTCTCCTAGTGCTATGCAGATATCGTGGAGTGGTAATATTGATCTTTTCACTCCTGAGTTGCGGACGAGCCAGAGGTCTTGGAGGCCAAGATCTCTCCAATTGACTGTGATGTGGTATAACAGGCACACAAAGACATCTGTGTCACCTGATGACAGCATCAGGGATGTAGGTCCTGTCCGGTGACTTGGAATGTCCTGCACATCATCCTGTCATCAGCTTCCTCTTGTGTGCAGTTGAGATGAGGGAATGGAGAAGCACACTCAGCTGACACCGGCCATGCCTGTGGTGATATACCAAGGTATAGAGGTTTGCTGCCTTGGTAATTGGTGTTGAGCCACTCAACATAGAATGCCTGGAAAGCAATTTTACTGATGGAAGACGACCAAAAGTTCTCAAGGACACATCAAGGACAACCATTTGTCTTGACTTTCCTCTTCTCCCCTTCTCTTGATTCTGATCTCTCTGTAAGTGTCGAAAACGACGTGGATCTCATTACAGTTGTGACCCTTTTTATCCATTAGTGGCCACACTTCAGCAGCTCAGTCCCAAGTTGTGATTTGGCACTTTTTGACCATCTTTGTCAACGAAGAAGAACGCAGAGTTGGTGATCTCATGCTGGAGTAGCTCCTCAACAGTGAACTTCCAGTGACGCCCATGCTCAATAAACATGAGAGCTTTGATTGTCTCATCTTTGATGTCTGCCGCTCATGGAAGACAAATTCAAGGTAATCTTAGAGGACGTAAACTTGATTTTGTTAATAGTTGAGATCGACCTATTTCCGAGTCGATCATCGATAAATTTAGCACAAGCAGCGTTACCCTCCTTGATACAGCACAACAAAGTTTTTTTGGGGGAGAACAAAATACTGTCGATGGACACCATTATTCCTGCACGACTGCTATCAACTGACGGAGAAAGGTAGTGGAGTGTCATTTGACCAGGCCTTAGAGCAGTGCTACGGTACCGGCCTGCCAAAGTGAGTGGATGGATAATTGGGGTAGGAAGGAAGGAAGTAGCTCTGTGGGGAATCCTCAAGCATAAAAAAGATCAGTACGTTGACCTCCTGAAGATGAAGGATGATATCGAAGGAGAACTCTCACTTCACCACGACTTCAACCCGAGTACTTCCACTATAAGATAGTTGGGATTGTACCTTCAGGAGATACTCCTCTGTCTTGCATGCAGTCCTCTACAAGACCAGGTAGCGCTGAAGAATGTTCTCACTGGAGAAATTGTGACCAAAGTAAACCTAGACAAGTTGTTGTGCTGTATCAAGGAGGATAGCGCTATTTATCAATCAAGTTTACGTCCTAAATCTATACCCTGAATTTGTCTTCCAAAGTGGCAGATATCAAAGATGAGACAATCAAAGCTCTCATGTTTATTGAGTATGTGCTTCCCGGGGGTTCACCGTTGAGGAGCTACTCCAGCATGAGATCACCAACTTTGCGTTATTCTTGGTTGACAAAGATGGTAACTTGAGGAAAAATGCCAAATCACAACTTGGGACTGAGCTGCTGAAGTTGTGCCCACTAATAGATAAAAAAGGGCCCGAAACCTCCCCACAAACCCACGCCATCGTGGACGGTGTCAGCTGAGTGTGCTCCTCCATTCCCTCGCCTCAACTGCACACAAGAGGAAGCTGATGACAGGATGATGTTCCATGTGCATGACATTCTAAGTCACCAGACAGGACCTACATCCCTGATGCTGTCATCAGGTGACACAGATGTCTTGCCTGTTATACTACATCACAGTCAATTGGAGAGATCTTGGCCTCCAAGAGCTCTGGCTCGTCCGCAACTCAGGAGTGAAAACTGAACGGATCAATATTATTACTCCACGATATCTGCATATAGCACTAGGGGACGGGCTCGTAAAGTGTCTCCCAGCACTCCATGACAAACAGCAAGATATCAACTAAACTTGCCCTGAACGCTGTCTGCAAACCAGGTAATTCCTCTCTGATCCTGAATTTAGACTGTCCACAGCTAACAGACAGCACAATACAGATGGCGGAGACATTCTTGGTCAAGTGTCTCAAACCATCAACAGACCTGGAGACATTTGACGACCTGCGTATCGCTGCATTTGATAGAAATGCCCTCAAGATGGACTTTGAGAGAACTGCTTGCACCTCAACTAATGCAATATCCATATCCATAATATTAATATCCATAGAGGCTATTACCAACAGCAGCTGTGGGTCCAAGCCCCATTTAGAGACGCCACCTTGATTATGAATGGCCAGTCTTATGGTTTTGTAAGAAGGGGCAGTTTATTAGTCCCGGAGATTGTGATCTCAAAATCCAAAGGCCTGCCAGAGCCCTGTAAATGTGGCAAGTGTGTTCGCAAGAATGGGTGTCCCTACAAGACCGTTCGGATCAAGTGTTGCAAGTACTGCAAATGCAAGGGAGATGATTGTTGTAATAACCATATCACTGAATGAACATTGCTCAATTGTCAGTTCAATTGTAGTAGATGACACAAAAGTTCCAACTTTGCTCTAAGTCCGGAAAGTTTAAAGTGCCCATAACGTCTGTGGGGTATTTAACATATTTGTAATCTATGCATTCTCCTGAGATAAATTGCAATATATCTTGTCTCTTCATAGACTTTTTTGCTGTTAAAGGTAATGGAATGGAAGTGATGTCATAGCGGGCATCCTTTCTATGGGTTTTCATTATTTCATCTGTAAAGAGGTTTTCATTACAATTTATCTCAGGAGAATACATAAATTACAAATATGTTAAATCCCCACAGACGTTATAGGCACTTTAAGTTAATAAATATATAGCAATTCCAGTATGTTGGTAGTTGTATATGGTTTTTAGCCATTTTCTCGTAAAATATCAAACTAGAACTTTTACACTTTTCTATGACCCCCCTAAACATGGCCATTCTGAACATTTTGAGCACCTCAGAAAATCTGTAGCTCCAACGGTTTAGAAGATACAGCTATGTCCGAAGTGTCACTTCCGGTGATCGGAAGTATCACTTCCGGTGAAAAAGGTCGTGGTCATTTTCGGGCCTTTCGTCCCGGATAGAGATTATTTTGGCACACATCCTAAGTTGTTCCCTGGGGTGATTCCTGAGTAGTGTTACTAATGCAAAAAAACGCCGCGATAACATCCCCATTCCCCCAATGTTGCCTTCCAAAACATTAGCTTAAAACAGTCGAGTTATTCTCTCCTAAATTATATGCATACATGTCTTAGCCAGGTCCTAGACTACAAGAGCCATTGTGTTCACGCTGATCAGCATCTGAGAAGAAGACATGGTCTTCTTTATTGTTGAATATGGCAAATCATTCAATATCACATATGTAGATAACAAGATAACAGATATTGAGCATGCAGAAGAAGAATGCACATCCATGTCCACATCATAAACAAATTCTGATTAACTTAATTTGTCAACTGGTATTACATGTACATATACGTCAACTGTTTTGTCTGTTCATATTGAACTGCATTTTTATGTAAGCCTTGTACAGAGAACTATGTTATACAACTGTTTTATCTTTATGTTTCAACTGCATTTTTATGGAACTGTTAAAGTTACATCTGTTTAATATAATACATATTCATGAACTATTATATTGTGAATAGATGAGAACGGTTACAACACATTAACACAAGGGTTGTCAACAAGGGAGGGGGAAGTTTAGAGGCATCTGCAAATGTGCCAGGAGCCCCCGCACATGCTTCATCTACCCATGGCTGTGCGTAATGAATGTCTTACCCCCCCCGCACATGCTTCATCTACCCATGGCTGTGCGTAATGAATGTCTTACCCCAGATAGATGTTTAACCCCAGAGTACCTTTGGTCCAGCAAGCCGCTCAGTGTGAGCTCCATATATACGTAGAGCTTGCTGCTCTGATCTTAACTAAACCATAACCGCATGCAGGGTACAAGGCTATATTATTACCTCCACTGCCACTTTGACTTAGCCCACCACTTATTTTTGCAATTTTGCACATGACTGCCTTGGACCATTGATTTCAAGGCAGCACTTTCCTTGCGATAGTAACTTCTAGTCCTATGTATACATTACTTTTATAACCTGTTACTCTAAAATCTTCTTTTGAAAATCCTGAAGTGCAGATAATTCCTGCAATATGTAAGAGTTGGCATAATAATAGTATGCACTAGGAATTGAACCTAATAGCCTTCAAGGCCCCAACCATGGCATACCGAAAAGGCGAGCTGGGTGATCCACCGCGAAATGTGCAGGCGCTGTGATGATAACTTATTTCGAATAACTGAGATCTAAAAGAGTTGTATATTTAAATATAGGCCGGTGGCTGTTGGGGAAAAAATGGCTCAAAAATAAAGTTTCGTTGGACACATTTCCAGAATAAGGTTTCTGCTGTGAAAATGTAACAACATGCAATGGAGATGTCGAATCAACAAATTGGCCCCGAAGTTACCAACCAGTTTCGTCAAAAATAGCGATATAGGAAATCATGACGTCATCAATAGAGTAAGAATTTTAAATCTTGGAAATTTGAAACTTTGGCAACATCCTTAGGTAGATATACAAGAATGGACAAAAAAATATATTTGACTGATTTCCATTCGCTTATTAGTTACTGGAATACCGTTGAGTTAAAGTTTGAAAATGCTGACTAAGCATTTTTGCCCCATATATTCTTGGTTGAATTCTTCACTGTGCCTTACACTTCTACCAACAACGTTCCTCCTTATAGACTCTCCATATGAGGAGTGCTTGGAATATAATAATGTAACTAGCTCCCTAAACTAGTGTCATGCTATTTTTTAAGCTATTTTAAAGTGTCCTTTAATTCAAATTATCTACTGCAAACTTGAAAATAAACATTGTGAACTGGTTTAGTTATGAAATACGAGTTACCTAAGACAACCTAATTCTCACTTAATCCTGGCCATCCTGACTTCTATACAGGCTTTGTATCAGAATCACTCAAAATAGCATGACACAGCCCCTTTAAATGGAAAAATTCGTTCCACTATTTACAGTCTATAAATATCGCTTTCGTCTTCAAGTTCGACATCCACAACGACCTCATTCTCATCGTTCTCCTTGTTGCTGCATGCATCGGAACAATTGCACAAGTCAGTGCAATCCAACCTGGCCTTTTTGCATGAGCAGCGATAGGTCTTGCAGTCTGTTTTACAAGAGCAGTTTACTGTCTCAAGAACGCTATCTGATGCCACTGGAAGGGTCATCCACCTTATCAGTAACTGCCCGCATTCGATGTACCAACCGTGACCGTTTGGGCTTGGTGCATCTATCATCTGTTCCATGCATCGACGCCTGATATAGCTCTCGTAGTTTGCACGATATATGTGCTGGACCAAACTGTCAGAAGTAGGTGGCAGAATGTCCTCTGTGCATTTTCCCAGTTTGAAAAGTTTATAACGAGCATCGTCAACATTTGCCTCTTTTTCCTGTCCGTATAAGTGACAGACGAACTTTTGAAGGGTTGATACTGTGTCCTGGCAAATATTAATTTCTTCACCCAGATTTTGGAAGGCAACAACATACTCTTCTTTTGTGCGCGCAACTTTGAGACACGTTATTTTACCCTTTCCAAAAAAGCAGAGGTGGAATCACTTCCTGAAATTAGAATTTTAAACGAAAAACTAGTTTGAAACTAAGAAAAGTACAGTACTGCTCAGAAGTAACCTAACGCTGCGTTCTCGTCCAGAACGCGTTCCCTTCGCGTTCCAGAACGCGTTCCGAACGCGTACCAGAACGCGTTCCGAACGCGTTCCGGAACGCGTTCCGGAGCCGTTCCGGAACGCGTTCCTGAACGCGTTCGATTGCGATGGAAATTTTGTCGGAAGCTATTACATGCAGTTCGGAAAACTCCAAGTGATTAACCAATGTACTTGAGACTTGTGGCTTGCATCAATCAATGATGAGAGTGAATGAGAGTTGCGCATAAGTAATGACTGAGTCAGTAGTTCAGACACTGGCTTAATGTAAATTTTACTCCGTGTTTGATTATCACGCGGCGCCGTATATATTTTAAAAACATCAGAGTTGTGGACGGATGGTTGGTACCTTTTTATATGAACGCTCTGTGTTTATTAAAAAACACTCATCAAATCTTTATTTTATTCATCTGTGAATTAAAACGACCGCTATAAAAATTCGTTACTGCCATGCTTCGCATGCATGCACATTGTAATGTGTGCAATGACATGTCGTTTCGCTACAAGTCGTTTCGCTACAACCAGAAGTCGTTTTGCTACAGTATGTAACACAAAGTCGTTTCGCTTCCAGCATAACAACTATATGTGTCGACTTACCAACAAACGATTTCGTTTTAATGGTTTATTGGTTAGTCGTTTCCTACACTAATATGAGTTTACATCTATACGTTTATGTTTCGCTTTGGTTTCATGTCAGTTGGAAATTATTCTGAATTTTGATCTTGAAATATGCTCTGATAAATATGTAATCAATCTCGTACCCAGAGCCTGCGTACCTTTATGATTGTCGATTGCGAATTTATATTTAAAGATTATGAGCTCGAGATTTCTATCATGATGTGATAAATGACGATGGCGAAGGCAGAGTCATCTATCATCTCATAGAAATTGAGAGCGAATACACTGTTGGCTAGCGCGGGGTAAAGTTTATAATGGGCACGCGGCAACAACTTTATGAATCATCACTTATTGTTTTCACTCATAAGGTGGTAAACTGCCATGATTTTTAGTAACGAAATACTGACGTTTCGAGCGGACGTCTTACTCTGAAGGGCTCCGCTCGTAACGTCAGCATTTGTCACTAAAAATCTTGATACCCTTTACCACCTTTTCACTTTGCTATACTGATATCCAAAACCCTGTCTACGCGCACTCTACTTTTTAACTTTATACTATCGTGATATCGTCGGCCGGGTATTTCATGTTCGAAGGTCGTTTTTGATTGACATGTTTACATGCTTATGTTCGGACTCCGTAGATATAAATTCATATTAGACTCGTGTATACGGTAGTGTAGCGAAACGACTTAAGGTTGTAGCGAACTAAACTACTCGTATCACAAGCTGTGGCGGTCAGTAATGCGCAAGAGCTCGTGAACCAAACAAGAGTTCGAAAACCAAACCGCGGCATGGTCAAATAAATTATGGAGGAACTTGAAGACGTTTTGTCCATAATTTGTTTCGCCTGGATAACCGGCGATCTGAGTCATATTCGTCTATAAATTTGATATGTTCTTCTGTCACTTTTGGCCTTCGACCACTGCGAGGAGCATCGTTCAATTGACCACTCATTCGATATTGCAAAAGAAAAAGACAGATTGCCGATCTTGAGATTTTAATTCCTTCCTCGATTAGAGTATCTTTTATTTTTGGAATCTTTACTCCAGCAGATCTCAAAGAAATTACTCTTTTTCTTGCATATACAGTAATGAAAGCTTTGTCATCGTAAAATATCTCTTGTATTCAGTAAATATGGCGGAGCGACGATATGAAACAAGATGACGCTACGAATCGGAAAGTGACGACAATTTCCGGATATGGCCGAACTGATCACGACATGTATAGCCTGAAAACCGGAACGCGTTCCGAACGCAATTTGGAACGCGTTCTGGAACGCGTTCGGAACGCGTTCTGGAACGCATTCGGAACGCGTTCTGGAACGCGTTCGGAACGCGTTCAGAACGCGTTCAGAACGCGTTCAGAACGCGTTTTTGGTTAGGTTATTTCTGAGCAGTACTGTAGCTGTGTGGTCAGTTAAATACAGATAGGGATGGCAATGTATCAAAACGAATTATTTAATATGGAAATATCACAATGGCGTTGCAAACCTGTGAACCAATGAAACCCAACAATAGCTTCACACCATTCTTCTCCAAACCTGTGAACCAATGAAACCCAACAATAGCTTCACACCATTCTTCTCCAAGTTGCTCACTAATCTTGTTCATGTTTAATATTCTTCTTTTGTTACCGGTTCCAGTATCAATAGCAAGAGTTGCTGTAATCGCAGATGCACCAAATAAACACAGCAAGAACACGTCTGTGTCAACGCTTTTGATGACAACGTCTGAATACGTTAACCCTGCATGACGTGCGTGTAACAGCATTCTGGTATCGGCTTCATCGTGATTACAATTCAGCTCTAAAACTTCCTCGCAGATGAAACGTGAAGTTGAATAGTACATACGGTGGCACGTGTCTCCATGTGTAACGTACACTTCAATGCCACCAAATTCATCTGTTTCTAACAACTTCCACTGCTCAAATAGGAACTCAGCAAGAATCTCCTTATTCTTCCCGTACGACATGAACTTCTTCCACTGAATGGGAACCTTTTGGTGTTCGCTGTAAATGGTAACAGCCTGAACACCACCCGAACCTCTTGTTTCTTTCAGCGTTCTTTGTACTTCAGGGTATCTATCCACGACAAAATCAACTCGACCAGATAGATTGATGCTTCCTGGAAGTAGAAATAATACGATGAAGAACCGCAAGGCTGAGTTGCCCAAATAATGACTTGGGTACAGGCTTCATCGTCTGAAGTATTGACATTGCATCCAGAATTAGTGCGTTATTCGGTTCGACTGACTCGACGCTTTCATCTTCGATCTGGTTCATCAGTTTGGCCTTCACAGTTTTCGTGAGACTTCCAGAAATTGATGCGAATGGTGCAGGAAAGGGGTGAAGAGAGTATTTTAGGACATCTTTGGTATCGATGTTTCTGTGTTTTGCAATAAGCAACAGTCTTAATTTTAATTACACAAAATTCCCACCCTCAACTAAACTAAAATAACGTGTAAGTAAGTAAGTAAGTAATAACTTTATTTCACGAGGGTTACAGGTAACAGTTCTCTCGAACTGAAGAACCACTGGCCCTCAAACTACTCTACCATACAATATTTGTAAAAATAATTAATAATCGTAGTCATTATTAACTAAGCATTAAAAAAATTACATGATTAAAAATTAAGAATTAAAGTTAAACAATTACTAATTAAAATTATCTACATCTTTGTATCCTTCATAAAATATTTTCTTAAAGGCATTTTTAAAAGAAAGAAGTGACGGTTTTTTACGTAGTTCTATCGGTAAACTGTTCCATGACTTAGTACTCAAGACTGAAAAAGATCTTCCTCCTTCCGTTTCACGTTTGTATCGTGGGCAAATTACATAAAAATGACCATATCTTGTTGATTTAGAGTGAACATCAATGTTTCGTGGCAGAATATCGTCAATGTAAGCTGGACTATTCCCAGTTATTCTATTAAAAATTATAGAACATTTCATAATTTCAGCTTCATCATAGAATGGGATCCAATAAAGCTTTCTAAATAGGTCAACACTTCGATCATCCCTATTTGCATACAGAATAGTTCTCGCGGCACGTTTTTGTAGTTTAAAGACTCTCTTGATGTTACTTTTTGAGCAAGATGTCCAGATTGAACTACCATATAACATCACAGGTTTTATCATGGTGTCGTAAAATTGTTTCCGTTCTCGAAGAGGCAGGTATGATCTAATCTTTCTTAGGACCGATCCTCTGGGACAACTTTTTACATAAGTAATCTACATGGTCATCAAAGGTTAACTGTTCATCAATCAGGAGGCCAAGTAGTTTTTTACTATGAACCTGTTCGATTTGTGCCCCATTTGCTGTTACAGTACTGCTAAGAAATAACCTATCAAAAATCGCGTCTGTTTTGCGTTCGTCTTGCGTTCGTCTAGCGTCCGTCTAGCGTCCGTCTAGCGTCCGTCTAGCGTCCGTCTAGCGTCCGTCTTGCGTCCGTCTTGCGTCCGTCTTGCGTTCGTCTTGCGTCCGTCTTGCGTCCGTCTTGCGTTCGTCTTGCGTCCGTCTAGCGTCCGTCTAGCGTCCGTCTTGCGTTCGTCTTGCGTTCGTCTTGCGTCTCGCTGAAAGCTGTACTCGCTGGACGCAGAGCTCGCATCACGTTCGGTGATACGATTTCATTGCGAAGGTTATCCGAGTCGTTCTAATCTGAATCTGATTGTTGATTGTTCTCTCAATCTCTCCTGCTCTATCACTCGAATCTTGTGTTCACACAGATAAGAATGGGAAAGCTTTCTCAATTCGCCAGAAATCGAGCTATCTGAGTTATCTGAGTTCACTTAATGCATGCAAAATAATGTGACAAGATGACAGATCTACTGTAATGATCTATTCTGATCTATTATTGTCTTTTCGTGGCTCGAGATCAACTTCATAGTTCATACGCAGAGGCTACAGTATTATCTCGAGGAGAACGGCAGAGATTATTGAAAGAACGCCATTCAATATACGTAATACGGCGTCTACGAGACGACGATAAAATTAATTATGCCGAATTACATATTGAGCTATCTGCGTACTAGCGCTGCCCATGCAAACAAATGTGACAAGATGACACATCTATTCCGATCTATTGTGCTCCTCACAAACATGTTTTTACGGCTCGAGATTAACTTCATATAAAGTACTGCCAGAAGCTACAGTAATCTCAAGGAGAACGGCAGAGATTATTAAAAGAACGCCGTTGACGAGACGACGATAAATTAATTATGTCGAATTACATCCTTAACGCTATACCACCTAAACATGCGATACAGCAACAGAATTGCAAAATATTAACGAGATTTTTTTGCGACATGAGAATATTGCGTGGCAAGTTGAAATGTTTCAACTTTGAAATCTTGAAATCTTTCGCCAAAATAAGTCCATTATAGGCTGGATTTTCACTTGGCGATAGATGTCGCGCGAGCGACTTTTTTTCTAGTCTGTCTTATATTAGCTATCAACTGGGACTAATTAGTATCTAGGAATCTATTGAATTGTGCATATTTTTGTCGCATCGTGTAAACGCGTCTTCACTCACGTTGATTAATATGTGTAACGTGCCGCCAAGGCATTGTATAAGTTTTTGATACGGGATCAAAAACTTGCCACTCTTTATCAATACAATTATTATATCATGAATACAGAGAAGACGTTGGGTTATCACGAGTCCCGGCCTCCCTACATCCAAAATTCAGGACGATAGTGAAAAATATCCGATAACTCAATATATTACATAGGCGGATGGCCCGATTTATCTTGCAACACTATTTAGTATTGCCACATAAATCGGCGTGTGTAAACCTTGGGTTATTACAAAGATAGATCTACGGTCATCCAGTACTAAATCTACTGCTAGTTTAGAATTAGTTTTTGTTTCTTTAACGTTGTTTTGTTAGTTTTCATGTTCATAACTATCTATTTCCACACCGTTTTTTAAATAAAACTTCTGCCGAAGGAAACGTCACTATAAAGTTCCGTTTCGCTTGACTTCCTGGCGTCCTGCCACATTTAAATTTGGCGTTTCTTCGCAATCAACATTTTAACGGAATTCCTCGCACAATTTGCTGTATGTATTGAAAAGGTCTGTAGACATGTGTTCACATTTCAGTCACTCATCCACTGATACAATTATTGCTGTCTGCTTTTACGCAATATAAAACACTCCGACACTCAAATTTACTATACTCTATAGCTTCCTTTAGCTTTCGTCTAAAGAAAAACACATACGCTTTCAAACTGTAGAGGAATTATCTAAAAAACGTTCCAGTGACTTTTTAAAATGTTTTTATTCTTGCAAATAAGCTCCGCAGCAATTATGGATGTGAACGTGCGACGTTTATTTGAGAGCGGTGAGAGCGCGGCGATTATTTGACATTAGCGCTAAATCGAGTACTATTCGATAATTAAACGTGTACCGACGTTTCACGACAAGGAACTTCGGTTCTGCGTCTGTTACCCTCCCGGACGCAAGACGGACGCAAGACGGACGCTAGACGGACGCTAGACGAACGCAAGACGGACGCTAGACGAACGCAAGACGGACGCTAGACGAACGCAAGACGGACGCTAGACGAACGCAAGACGGACGCTAGACGAACGCAAGACGGACGCTAGACGAACGCAAGACGGACGCTAGACGGACGCTAGACGGACGCTAGACGAACGCAAGACGGACGCAGACGCAGTGAGAGGTTATTTCTTAGCAGTACTGTATCTCAAGATTGTTATCTGCCAATTTAGTATGCAATCGTTTCCCTGTTATCACCATTGCTTTGGTTTTTGAAGCATTTAGTATCATGTTATTTTCTTTCGACCACTTAACTAGATGATTAGTGTCTTGTTGAAGTTGACTCTTAATAACTGTTAATCCTGTTGAAATGTCGGCTGAGATTGTCAGAGTTGTGTCATCTGCATATATGTCAATAGCTGCATGTTGTATATTAGAAGGTAAATCATTGATAAAAATTAAATATAATAAAGGTCCCAGAACAGAACCTTGGGGAACTCCATGAGTTGTTTGCAAGAGACCAGATTTGTGACCGTCTATCTCCACAAATTGTTTACGATTTGTCAAAAATGAACTGATCAGATCTAGTTCACCCAATTTGATTCCATAGGCTTCTAACTTGGCAAGGAGGATCCTGTGGTCGACTAAGTCAAATGCCTTTTTGTAGTCCACGAAAATAAGACCTAATAAAATTTCTATCGAGATCCATGTACAATTGGTCAATCAAACGGATTAGGGCTGTTTCAGTCGAGTGGGCTTTACGAAAGCCCGATTGCAGTTTGTAGAGTAAATTATAATCCTTTAAATGGTTATATAATGATTCGTGGATATGTTTCTCGAAGATCTTAGATAATATCGGAAGGATTGAAATCGGTCGATAATTACTAATATCGTCTTTGTTATTTTCTCCTTTATAAATTGGTTTTACTCTTGCTTTTTTCCAAGCAGATGGAAAAGTTGAGTAATCAAGACAGTGATTGATCAGACGAGCAATGGAGTCAGAGACTGCTGGGGAGGCTATCTTCAATATCTTGATACTTATGCCGTCCGCTCCTGTACTTTTGTCGGATGGAGTAGAGTATATTATCCTGCTGACCTTTTCAGGGGTTATGTGTGGGATTTTTAATGGCGGAATCTGTGACTGCAATGAGGATACTATTTGTAATACTATGTCGCAGGATTCGAGAACTGTGTTCCCCATTGCACCAAGTAATTCTGAGGGTTGTCTCACAAAAAACGAGTTAAAAAGTTCGGCAATACAATTCCTATCTGTTAGTGTTTGGGTTCCCACTTTGATTATCAGCCCTTGTTAAGTTCTTTATTAGATTCCATATCGTTTTAGGATTTTGCCGTTGGGTGCCCTTAGGTCAAATGGTCCAGGGTTTAAAGCTATATCTCCTGATAGCATCAATATTCCTGTCAAAAAACCGGCGTTGACGAGTTTGATTGTCCTTACTAGTTTCAAACCGTTGTCCAAAGCGACTTTATTTGTCTTTCTTAGTGAGGGCCTTCGAACACAGATAGAGCCTGCGATGATCGGTCTGGACAATAGATGACCAGTATAAAAACTTTCCAGTGATGTAGGTAATACATTACCTTTTCTTCTAAGAGAGATTTGAGAAAATATCAACAGGAAAATACTGCAAAGCAAGCTTGATCGGAGAGCCATTTTTATGGTGGCCATCTTGTATCAACACTTGAGTGCCGATACCTATCAAAGGAGGAAGCATCAGCAAGGATAGCGCATTGTCTTGCAATAGCAGACCGTTCAGGTTGTGCTAATATCCAGCATCCAACAGCACCGCGGTTCATAGTTATTCCAATAAGCCCTCCCTTTGTCTTTGAGTCTCTGTTACAAGTTTGCTTGATTGCTTGGTCATTTGCAATTCCCGAGAATGCCGATGCAGGTTGTCGCTGTACAGTCCAGTTTAACCGTAATGTTTCCAAGATACCTTTAAATCAATTCAATCAAACGATTATGAACATAATCTGTATCTGTATCTGTATGAAATTTTAAAGTAGTTTACCAATGCATAACCAATGGAACAAAGTAGTGTGGGATAAGATCCTTACCTGGGTGTGTAATGTGTAATGTTTTTATTTCTAACCAATAGGCACACAGATATCTCGAATAGTTAATTCTATCGTACGCAAAGTACCACGGAATCATCTCCCTCATTGTATCAAGGTGCAGATCCCAATCTGTATTCCGAGTTGCCCGAACAAACCGCAGCAGCAGCCCTACCATGTCGATGTACGAACTCCAGAAACGAAACGTCGCAGAACGAGTAGACTCTGATTCGATAAATGCAGAATACCTTTGGAAGAATAAACATAGTTAATCACTATAATACACCGGTGTATGTGAACACACCATATTATATAATGTAGCTTTAACAGATTAAGTTACCTATCCCAAATTTCGTTAAACTGGCAATTGTTAGCGAAATTCTCAACACTTATCTTTTCATATTCCGCTCGTAAACGTTCGATAAAATCACTAATGGCCGCCGCATGGTCATCTGGTAACGACTGAAGAAAGGCATTAAATCTCATCCTCTCAAGTGCCTCATACAAAGTCTTGTGTACGAATATGCTACGGTTGTACTGTCTGCCACCGATTACGCAATCGATTGATCCCTGGGCAACCAGGCCAGCTTCTATAGCAATATCCTAATAACAAGAAATTTGAATTTTTGGTCGGCTAATTACATTTGACAAACAAATGAATAATGCAAATCGTATGAAAAATAAATTTAAAATCCGCACCTTAAATCCGGACCCATCAAATCGTTTTCCAATTGCACTCATATAGGACATTGATGCATGAAATTCGCCAAGACGCACAATAAATCTGGAGACAACTCTGGGTTTTTCCATCTTACTTGTTGTATTTTGGCATATACAGCCTCATAACTCCATATCGCAATTTCAACTTGTTAATGATGTCCAAGCTTCTACGAATCACTGTGTAAATAGTAGCTATATCCGTTATTGGTGCATCAACTACAGGAAGATATCCTATTCTGGAATATGTATCTGGAACCTGAGACAAAGATGTATTAAACCCTGTCCATCCAGGAAGTAGTTCATCGTTGTTAGATAATTTGCACATCACAAATGCCATGTCTAAGTGCCTTGCATTGTTAATGGTTTCACTTGGTTGGATCTCGAGGTTGAGACCTGCAGCAGCAGCCTGTAAAGATGGTGATTGCCGAGAGTTCAAGTGATATGGCAATATTAATGATGCAGGAGCGAGCACTCAGTGACCGTTTGGACTTTGAAATAAGGACATCTTCCTAAAAATATTTTATGTATTATTTAATTCTGCATACATGTATTTTTATTTAGATAGTTATTTTATTATGCACAATATATTTGAATTATACCTTATCTACAACAACAGATGATTCATCAGCATCTGATACATTCTGTATGATAATACCATTTGCTATGTGCGTCATATCCTTTCCTGACCTGGTCTCTTCACCAAAATCGATGTTATCCCACACCAGAGTTGTACATATATAATAGGAATATCTGTCTTCAGGTTAAGCAAAGCAAGAGCAGTCTCATATGATAAGGCTACAGAGTAAGATACACAATGTCCAAATCCATTCAGAATATCTGAGGGTTTTAGAACCTGTAATTTGCCTAGTGGCCATGGCTAATGCCAGTGATTTGGGCGTTTGCTTCTTTCCACCTGACGCAATAAAGATACAGTCTTGGATGACTGAGAGCAATTTTGCTTTATTCTTATCTGGCAGAGTAATATATGATGTACACTGAGGCTCTTCAGACATCCCCAACATCCAGGCAAAGAAATTGTACAATTTTGGTTGTATCATTTGCTCCACTGCATTGAAATTGATCTCCACTGATAGTGGGGGCGCCACCAGGTTGCATTTAATTTTGGTCCGTCTTTTACTAGTTTCCTCAATTCAAGAGCAGTTCTATAAAGGGAATTAAATTGCACTCCCTCTATTTTTTAAATTGCTGTGATTCAACTGTCCGATTGTCTTCTGAATCACACAAATCCTGGGACCGGTCGTCTGAACTGATTATGTCAAAATTATTTCTCATTTGCACATGATCCTCTGCAATTTCACCAGGTGAAAGATCTTCAACAAGGACAATTTCACTGCAGTTGCGCCTTCTAGGCTGATGAAAGATCAACTGGGGGAATCTTTGCTTGAGTTTATCTTTCAATCTTGTTTTTTTGTAAGAAGATGCATCTTTGTTCTCAAGATCATGCACCTGTTTAACAAATGCTTTGTGTATCATTCATAAACTTTATTTGTTTCTCATGTATAATTTTCTTTTTGATGTATCCTTCACAAAATGCATCAAAAGATCTTTTATACAATTCTTTGCCATCATCCTCACCACAACCATCCACCTTTTTCGCATTATAAAAAATGGGGTTGGTATATGCCTTAAAGCACTTGTCGTGATATCTCACTTCGATCACTGAACAATCCAAATCTCAATACTTTTACCAGAGTATTTTACCATATGTTGATTTGCCACCAGAGCCTGTATCCCATCAGGATGAGAATGAACAACCATTCATGGTCAGTTTAAAGGATTTAGCAAACTACTTTCTACAGTCATGGCCAAACATATAGTTGGTAAATGGTACGGCATTTATATTTGTTTTGTTAATTCACTATTTCATTCTTGTAACTTTATTTTTACTATCTTATAGTAAAAAGGGAGGCAAATACTTTGGCATCGCACTATTATTCAGCATGTTTCATGTTCTTTACATTTGGATGTTGAATGTGGCATGTTTCCATATGAAACAGCGAAATTGCATGCGGGGAAGGGAGGGGGGATTGCTACCAAAAAGTCTTGTCAGTGTGCCAATGTCTGCACAAGGGTTCAAAGAAAAATAGTACTGATTTTTGGAGCAATTTGTTCTGATGCATAATTTCATACAGGTTACGTGAAAATTGATTTTTCACAGTCTCGGCAGAGTTCACTTGCGTACAAACATGATCATCATGTCACCCAGGAAACGGAAATTGAAGACTTAGCCTATATTGTTATATTCGTGTGAAAACATATTTCCTCTTTCAGTAGTGAAATGCCACGTTATTGGAAGACGACTACGCTAATCGACAACAAGCAACGAGTGGTATCTGGTTGCCTAATATATAGCCATGCCGACACATGTTTTTCCAAGAAGGAAAATGTTTGGTGAGGCAGTGTCAGAAGGCTGGCGAGAGGTGATGGTAAGACATTGGGTCGTTTCTATGGAAGGTCAAGAGTGCAGACATGATGAATCCATACCACTACCACATGACATTAAAACTCGCAAAACGATGTTGTAATTATTTGGACAGCAGATATGAAATCAAGGTAAATTTCAGTGACGACCATAACACTTCCTACAGTGCATACACTTACGTGATGACGGAAGACCAAGAGCACTCTTACAGTCCCCTTTGATCTTAGTGGTGTGGTGGCGCCACGGACAGAGAGCGCAATTGCAACCCGGAAAAAAGAAGCCAGACAGCTAGGTCTGAAGCGAAAAGGAAGACGAAATGTGGACGTAGAGAGAAGGCTCTAACAATTTTTGATGTCGTGCAGATTGTCCAAGATAAGATAAAGAAGCGATTGGAATTGGAACTTATTTGCCTAGCCATGAAACAAAAAGGAAAAACATTAGCAGAACTTATTGCAAATAAGGGAGATGAAGAGCTGTAGATGAGGCATTGACAGTCGAAATATTAGAGGAAGCGAAGGAGGAGGTACGTTGCGAAGGAAGATGGCTATGAGCTGCAATATTATTGAACAGCAATGGCATTGTTGCAAGCGCCTTCTATTTATTCAGCTTTCTACACAGCTTTAGAAAAAGGACAAGGGAGATATCAGAATGTCTTCATTCACGGGCCAGCCAACAGTGGTAAAATATTTATGCTGTCACCTCTAAAAACCATCTACCAAGCATTTTGTAACCTTGCGACTGGTTCTTTTCCTTGGATGGGAGTTGAGGAGGCTGAGGTAATTTTCCTTAACGATTTCAGATGGAATTCAACCATCATTTCATGGGGAGATCTTTTGCAAGCTCTTGGATTTGGATCAGACTAAGTCCATGTGCTCTGGTAAGGTAATCAATCATGGCAATATATAGTAATGTTCTCTAACGCCGACATTACCCTTTTTCTAACTATGATTTTACTAGATGAAACCCGTTTTCTATGGGATTGAGATGTGGAGACCAAGCTGGGATCTTAAGGAACTCCACCTCGACATCTATCTTCAAGTGCTTTTTGAGCAACCTTGGTGCGATAGCTAATTAATCCATGATATCAAGTGACACAATACTGTTTCGGCCCTGCCTTTGTAAAACATATGTTGAAATGCTGTCGTAGAAGAACGATTCGTCCTTTTTTTCGTAAGGGGTTCTCTTGCTTATTCCTTACTCCCGCAGTCAATTGCAATCCTTCACCTCTTTCTCCATACTTTTGCTTTTGGTGCTTGTGGCACTGCCCCATGGGGTTGTGCTTGTATATGAACGAGACACCATCTAAGTAGAATGAAACCTCAATCGGTGTGCACACATTGCTTCATCTTTGCAAACTTAGTTCTTATTTATTTGTAAGTTAACATTTTTTCTTGCTTGAAAGTGCCCATAACCGTGTTCATTTAATACATGCGAGAATGTGCGGTGACTTTGGCGGCTAATTGTAAATCGAGACCTCTCTCTCAATGACTTAACAGTAATGTTCACATGTCTCAGACGTTTAATGCATTGCAGTAATAACGAACATTTCTCTCACCAAATTTTCTTGGTCTGCCCATTGTCTTTGATGTAGTGCTCTTTTGTTTCTCGTCAGCGCTCGTTTGCAGATACGCAACCTCGTACCCAGGCTTTTCACACGCTCGGCGGACTCACTGAGCGAAAACCATGGTAGACGCTGGTCACGTGAACTGCTAAACGATCTTGTGTCAGGGGAGGGGTGATCTTAAACATGTTGAGTTGACGAAGCCAACAAATTCTTAGAAAAAGCGGAGTGTGCTTTCGCCGATGGTTTTTCCTTTGAAGTCTTCACGTTGTTACCACAAGCGTGTATTGTAAAGATGTTGCAGTTTTCCCTACGGGCTACGACGAATCGTTAATTTTCCATCTGTTGTTCGCCAAAGAATGCAATGCGATTCGTTTTCTGCTGTTTTACTTATTATAACGCCATTAAATTCTTTAATCCATGACCAGATCAGACCGTTATGGTCGGCGGGATTTAGAGTAGCCATTTTGAACGCAAAAAGCCAAGGAAATATTGGAAATATAGACGAAGTTGAAATTGAACGGCTTCAATATGATTTTTGATAAGGATAAACTTATGCGCACTCAATACAACTTTGTGTATTTACTCACACGGAATCATTCTTGTCTTGCAAATTTGGTCGAGAATTATTACACAGCAAGCTGTATCAAGAAAGAGTGTGTCATCGCTCAATTATAGAATACCCGTCCACTTCGCTATTTGTGTCTGTAATCTGTTGACAGTTAGTAAAAGGGTCAAATTACGGAAAGTTCATCATAGGCAATTGCTTCGTTCTATTTAAAACCCCATTTAATTTGATAACTATCAACAAGTATACACAATATAAACCTTTGACATTATATTTAAAGAGATTTTAGAGCAACCTGGTTTGTATTTCTGCTTTTAAATAAATGCAGATTCAAAAATTGACGGGTATTCTATAAATGCTCGTATTTATACGGTTAAATAATTTTTTGAAAACTTTACATCGTCAACGCTGCGACAAAGGCGAGAAGCGTTGGAACTTGTAAATTTAGGAGAATAATGATGTAACGTTATTATCGACATATTCCAATAATCGTAGACGCACGTTCGAAAGAAATAAATGACCAAATAAGTGACCTGTCATATCTTGACTAATGTCAACAAACCCTTTGTCATCCCTCCCTAAACTAACATAGCAACGCTTATTAAAAATCTGCTAGATTTTAGCAGTTCACGTGACCAGCGTCTACCAGGGTTTTCGCTCAGCGAGTCTGCCGAGCGCGTGAAAAGCCAGCCTGGGTACGAGGTTGGCAGATACGTTGGCGGCATGTCGACATTGTGTTGAAATCTGTCGAAAAGATTGTGTTGACATACATCACGGAACACAATTAGCTTCACGGTTTAGCAGACCGCATTTTACAAGTTTGGGAATATTTTTAAAAAGTGAATTTAGATTTTTGGTGGTGAAGTGGTTCCCCTGAAGAATGGTAAGGAAGAATGGCGAAGAAGATAGGCGAGAAAAAAGAATGGACAAACTGGAAGTGATGGTTCCAAGGTGTAACACGGATATGCCTCAAGTCTCCGGTGAAGGAAGTCGAATATTTTCAGAATATATGCTGTGGTCTAACTTACCACATCACGTTGGACAAAATGTTTTGCGTATGCACGCAGTAGAACATTGCTATATCAAAACAGATAAACCGACAACATACAATACAATGAGACCGCTGATGTGAATTAAAGGCTTGTTTTGACATAATTCACTAGTGTCTGACCAGTGGCTGTGATATAAATATCAGCACTATTTACACTGTCAAATGTAAGTTTATTTTTATATATAAAATCGTCAACACGGCCCATCACAAATCATTAGGAAGTAATATAGGAGTATTTGCTAGTTTGAATGAATTTCATTGAAACTTATGATTCATTTGTGATCTGCGCACGAAACTCGAATAGCGACGTCACGAACATTCGATATTCTAAGGAAAATATTCTCTACGGGTGCCCAGCAACACTAGATCGTTTTCTAAAGTCGTTTCATTTCATCGCCATATTTTAGTGTATTTTAAACAGATGTAATTTTAACATACATCTGTTTAAAATACATTATAATAATGTACAACACTAACAGTAACCTTGTACCCAGGGCCTTGGTGAAAAAATGGTGGGCGGAGAAGGCCCTAGCTGGCAAAGGCTGGTCACGTGATACCAATATTTTGTCTCGTGCCGAGTCGTTTATGTTCGAAAATGGCTGACACCTCTGTCACGTCAATTCTCTGCTTTGTTTGCAACATCTAGCAACGATGTAATCATAACGTGGGATCTGGGTTGCAAAAAAACGTTGGCTGGGACCAACAAGTAGTAGTTTACAGCACCTAAACAAGCGAAGAAAACGGCGCGTGAAGTGCGATCAGGTGGACATGCTGGAATAAACACCAGTGCAGCGAGTAAACAGTCCATAAAAATCCATTAATTTATGTGACCAACGATCTTGTGACTGTTGTACTCCCAAGTCTTGATTTTTTTAACAAACCGAGTGACAACACAATGTCCATCCACAATAAATACATAACTTTGTACAAATCCGTTCTATAAAGCGGAAATAAACGGCTGCTTTGAATGCTCTGCTCGAAGGAATTCAAATAATATTCTGCGCGTTTGGTTTCCCAGCTGCACTACAAAAACTTTTACGTTGTCGGCCCAATAATGCTCCCCGGGATTGGCATGAGTTGCAACAATTCAAACATGTGACCAGCATTTGCCAGGGGCCTTGCACTGGTTATAGTCAGGAGACACCGTCCCGTAGCTTGCTTATTTTTGAGTTTCGTTAAACGTTTTGAGTAGAAGCAGGAAACATAGCTTAAATTTTTCGTCTTACTAATGCTGATTAAGAATATTGCTATTTCCACCCTCAATTCTTGGTATTTTTGCCGCTAGGGTTTTTTTCTAAGGCTCTTAATTCAGGCTGAACTATGAAATACAAAATCACGGGGGAAAAACTGTCAAACTAATATCGATTGCATTTATTTCTGCACTAAACTAACACTAACATGTCACGTGACCATGTTGAGCTAGTCACATGACTTCATGTTAATTCAAGTACATGTCAGATAGGAGAAAGTTTACAAGCGCAATTTACTAGACCTTTTTTCAATTTTATAGTGTACTGAATTGTTGTAATAATTTAATTTAATTTATAATTTAATCCATTTTCACTGTATACAGGCATGGGAGAGAAAAAACATGGGATACAGTGGGGAAGGACTAGAAAGGAACAATAGAACCATACTAAAAAGAAGAAATACTCCTTAAATTGTCCAAGATGCATGTGGCCGATCTGGATCATACTTTGGTCTTGTAGTGCTCTTTACATTTTTTGGTGAACAATCCAGGATTAACAATAGATGTTCTTAAGTCGTGCTGCAGATTATATCTATTCAGATAATATAATAGAAATATGTGAGAATTAAAATGAATAGAAATATCTTGTGGGTCCATAAAATCATACTTTGAATATTTCTTCACAATCATGCTCAAAATTACAATAAGGGGGCACAGATGAAAAAGCCAACCAAACTGTAATTCTAACATTAATTGTAAGGCTCATTCCTTCATCACTTTACAATTATTGAATACATTTTTGGAGCCACAGCTGGCGCCATAACATATTCGGACTTTATGCCCTGTCACGCCACAGCGCCAGCATACAATCTCTGTAAAAACAAGAAATGGTATCAGAAATAATATACTTAATAGATAGATTTCGTTTTGCCATTGTCTGTTCAGTTATAGATGCACAGAACTACGTGGTAAGAACACACTCCGACTTCTAATAGATCATGGCCAACAACCAATGAATTCGCGCATAATAAACAGGTTATTGTATAAATATTATACAGTGCAGCTACAGGTACACATTTAATTATACTGTATGTAGAAGAGATTTATTCCTAATTATTTTGTTTGCAAATTATTTAGAAATTCAAATGGACTGAAATTACTATCGTATGCTCCTGTTTGCCCCTGTGGAAAAGTAAAAAAAATGGTTCAACATTTAAAATATAATACTTATAAGCAGGGGTTGTGCTAGAAATCTCCAAACACATGGTCTTAATATGCAACAAAGGACCAATTCTCAAAATCCACAGGCTATTATCTATTTTTTACTATTTTGTATAATAATCTACTGCTGGCGCCATAATGGCTAATTTTATCCCTGGTAAAGCCACACCAATTTAATTGTTCGGGCCACGTAATCCGCCCGACCCTATTATTTACTTTGATCAAAAATTGGTTATTTTTATTTTTGTGCTTTTTTCAAACTCGTACCCAGTCTTTTCACCAGCATCGCCAGTGAAAAACGAGCTTGTATTTTTTTATTTCCATTTTTTCTCGACCAACCGTAAAAATTGCCTAAGTGGGTCAAAGTTTGTCCCTCCATAGGGACTGGATATTCCCTGCCCCACATCTGCAAGTACCGATTTGTTTCCCTTTGTAAATATTTTGCTTCGGTATAGAATATAAAATGTTACATTGTTACAAAACTTACTGTTTCTGCACTGGAAGTCCTTGTGGCCACCCATCCCACAAGTATAACACCGTACTATACAAAACACAACATAACCTAATGAGCGAGTATATTTGCAAAATGTATTTATTCACACATTTACAATTATTGGCAAATCATTAATTTTCTATTACATACTTTTGTTTTTTTCTTCTTGCTCTTTAATGCAATGTATATAAAGAAAACTTTAATTATTAAATATTCATTACATTAATTTTTCAATCAATTCCTAGATTAGTGTTTCAGAAATATGTTCCATTATTTTCAAATTTAGTTATACACACTTCATTTCTCCTAAATATACTTATAAATCCAAATAGAATTATTAAAATCAATTTTAGGTTGCAGTGCTGCTCCCTTGATCAGCTGTCTCACTCAGCTGTTTGGGTATAATAATATTATGAATAATATTAATAAAATGAAGCAGTTATATAGGATTGATATCAGAGACAAAAAGCTGTTAAAGTTCTTTCTGTTCTGGGAACCTAATATATTTATCAACAAATATTTACTTAACCAATATCCCGCCTCTCCCGCTTCCAGCTGTCCCCTGTACCTCTCTCCTCCGCTTATTTTTATTAGAGGAAGGCGTGCGGGCAAAATGGGGAAGCGCGCAGGGAGTGGATCGAGGAAAATCGGAGGCGCGCGGCGGACGACGGGAAACGAGAAAAGGAGCCTCTGCCAGATAATGTGCGGTTCTCTGGTCAAATTCGCGGTTCTCTGGTCCTGGCGGACAGAATGACATTAAACACCAAAATCGTTCAAAGAACATTGTACGTCGTTCAAACTATCGTCGATTTCAGGAGAACAGGTTGTCGTTTTAGTTAACATTAATAACAATTTTACACCATCTTTTAGTTTGAATGAAGTTTGTTTATATTACTTAAATATATATGCGTAGTTGAGTGATTTACTGATTTGGCTTTTGAGCTTGAAGCTCCCAATTGTTTTCTATTTTTGCTGTGCAAGCTCCCTTATTTATTAGTTGTTTATATATTAACCTGCAAACTACCGAATGCTAATCAATGTGAACGTCCTAGTCAAGAGCTCGCTGATTTCTGAGTTTGAAAACTCATTGGAACGGCCATTATAAATTGTTACCAGTGTGTTAATTGTTGTGGCACTTGTTATTAATCTTGGATATTAATGTTTATCATTTTGGATATTAATTATTTGTTTATTATCTTGGATATTAATGTATCCCTCGAGTCTGACCCAGTCCATCACTGAATTTGGTCGCCATGCTGGATACGTTATCTGGCAGAGGCTTATTTTCTTTCTCTCTTCCCGTCATTCCCTGCGCGCGTCTGATTTTCCTCCCGCTACGCCTTTTCTAATAAAAAATATAAGCCTCTGCGGAGGAGAGAGACCCTGTACTTCCAAAAATTGATGGTGTTGACTCTATTATTTTCAAAATAGGAAAATGTAACTCATTTTTGATTATCAGCCCATATTAACAACATGACATCTTATGAAAACTTGCTGGCTTTATTTACCTTGATATTCTAGCTCCACTCTTGGGGTTTCTATATTAAACATTAAAACATATGTGTATCTGTACATGATTTTTTACTCTAGTTCAAACTATAGTATATTAAAAATAATTTTCTGTAAAAAGCATTTTCATATAAATCTTCTAACCTTGTCTCTCGCGTTTTCCATTCTACAGTAGTTAAAACAAAGGGGAGAAATTACATATTCATATAGTGTGAAGCACTCTTGACAGAACTTTTTAGTATTGAAATTCATTGATGCTATTATAAAGCTAACGTTGAATATACAATTTTTTATAAATAAAATCATATTGCCTGCTGTTTTGAAAAACTCTCGCTGGTATTTAAAAAAATTTGAGAAAAGGGCGCGAAATGAATCCTTTAAATGCGAGTTTCTCGCGTGACACAATGTGGACCCCACTTCCCCCCTCTGTCCCTGTTATTCTCCAATATATCCTTCGCATTCAAAAGCAAAATAACTCGTTTTCTCATTTTTGTTAAAACGATTATGGTTCAGTGATGATGCCTTGACATTAAACAGAATACTGTGTTGTCGCCGCATGTCTGAGCCAATGGCCGTGGTAAACAAATGCAATGTTCAAATTACGTCAAATCCTTATTCCCTAATAATGACAATGTTTTAAATAGTAAGTTGAACCTAAATATATACCTATTTTTAATAAAGTCCATCATCACGTTTCTACATTAACTTAGATAGAATCTTATGACGTGTATTTTGAATAACTGTCATTTCTATTAATAGTGGAAGTCTAAAATAAATATTTATATTATAGGCGATCAACTTATATTATAGGCGATCAACGAGAATGCAATATACCCAAAACCAGGCACCTGCAAAGAGTTATTTGTTAATATAAATATATTCAAGTGACAAACTAATTAACATTTGACCTTTAACGTACATTGTGTAATATTAAAGCCTTCGCGTACATGATACTTATCGATACAGAGTCGAACCTCGATAAATGGCGACTCTGATTGTAACATTGTAAACGGCGATTACGCCTATTTCTACACATCTGTTAAATAAGTGCAAACACGAACAGGTTTTCATAATTTATATTTTCTGTTTTACCTGAGAAGAAAGATTTTTGGTTCTCGATAACGGACCTATGTAACTTGAACTTGAAGCTGACTCGAGAAATTGCTATTCCTCTTTGACATTAGATTTTTGTTTATCGAGATTCGACCTCAGTTGGTAAAATTGTAATTCAAAATTTGTTTAAATATTCCAATTGCAGAGTATGTGTTGGGATAAAAATTAATTAAATATAAAATTATTGTATTAAGGTTCATTATTTGTTCAATTAAATGTTTTATATATCTGTAATTTTTTTTTACAGATTGTATTTCACTTCTCTTTTTCAATAATTATCATTCCAGTAGTGATGTTTACATATTGTGAATATCACTTTCTGGTTGATCAGCACTGTTTTTTCTTGGATGTTCTAGTTTTTAAAATAAAATTTAAGTAAAATATAAGAAAATAAGAGTATTTTAGTCAGGTATTCAGATCCTGGGAATATAGTGGTACCCATGATGACTATGGTTGATGATGGATGGGCCGAAATGCAGTGAGGTCAACATTTAAACTTTGCTGCTGGTGGAATATGGACTATGCAGATGAACATGGAATGGAATGAATAGGAGACTAAATGAAGTTATTATAATAGTTTTCATCTGAAATATTTGGGTGCAGAGATATCGAAATTCGAGAGTGGTGATTGGGGGAATGGGACCCACCTGAGTCCAGGTTCAGTACAACATGTATGAGTTGGAATAAAAATTGAATGAAATGAAATAACTTTGTTACAATTATTATTATTATATCTGATAGATTTAATTTGGTCTGACGATGTGGAAACTAGTGGGTGGTGATAGTTTGGATGAATAGGATTTGTCTGTGTGAAACCATGGAAGGGAAGGAAAGGGAAAACGAGTAAGTGGCTAGCATTTTTATTATAAAATGGAAAAATACTAAAGTATCGAAATAAAAATAGAAAACAATGTGAAAGGAAAAATAAGAAGTCAGGTATTCGGATCCTGTCAATAAATTTGTGGACCAGTCTAACTGTGTTGAATACCTGGGCTGACGGTGTGATAGGATAGTTGAATGGTGTGTTTGAGTGAATAAAAGAGGAGAAAGAAAGGGAAGGGACATGGAATGTATGGTAGGAATTGCAAAACCCGGGTACGGTGAATGAAAATGTATGCCAGGTGAATGCCTGATGTCCGCCACCCTGACATTGTCCCTGTTTTTAGAAAAACAGGTCATGAATCGTCAGGTTCCAAGCATGACCGGGAAAGCACGTTTCTAACCTACTAGCATGTCTTGGAACGATGTGCCCGCATGTAGAAGTGGAAGAGGAAAAATAAAGTAGGAGATGAAAAAGTTTTTTGGTGGAAAACGTAAAGGCGCGAAAAAAGACGAGCGAAAATCATTGGAAATTCCGGACTTGGGCGTGTTGGTTTGTGTGACAGTGCAAAAACTGGATGATATGAAAAAATAGGAAATTGTACTTACGAATTCAGTTGAGAAACAGGTTTTAGGGCATATGTGATAATACTAGGAATTCGTTGAAGCAGGTTTTCGGGCATACGCGATAATACTAGGAAGTTAGCTGTACAGATCGTGATGCAGAAAGACTATACACGTTGTTATGGAAACGTGTGGTGGTTAGTGGTTGTATGTGGTGGTTTAGGTCCGTGATGGATAATTGGTTGAAGGTGTCTAAAATGGTGAGATCTGTCATGAAGTATTTAATGCGTGATCGTTCTAAATGTGTTTGTGGATGAATGGTTTATAACGGATGGAAGCCTATGTGGGGAATTATGAGGCTGAGTGGCTATGTGGACGATGTATAATTCAAGGAGAGACGGAACCAATGCTCTGATGGACGACCGATGTTTCTAGAAGGTTTCCAGTAAGTTACTTACAGTTTCACTAACAGTTTAGTTGAAATGTTGGAATATATTTACAAAATATATTGCAGGAATTTTGGAGATCAAATTACAGCAAGTTATGTTATCGTACTGTACAAGGGAAAGTATAATTTAGCTAATGATTTGTGCACAGTGATAAATTGTGGTTGGGGTTAATTTGTGAAAATTGATTGCCGAAAAGTGGTTGTTATATTCATATTGTAGTGGAATTTACAGTCAGTCACTCATGTTTTTAGATTTATATGTGGTCTTAAGTATTTTTAAACTCGTTGGTGTTCTCTTATTTCTCCTTTTCATATTGTATATACTTGGTTTGAGAATCAGACAGCTTTAATATTTGTTTTGGTGCCCTAAAGTGGACTGGTTCACTGTGGGTTGTGATTTTTTGAATGTGTGTAATTATTTTGACCATACCAAGTTATCCAGTTGTCCCATGATAGTGAAATTAATTAGATATATAAATTGAAACCGAAATTGTCAATATCTTGTTTGTATTGATGACAGCCCAAGAGCTTGCATGAACATAATATTGCAAATTGGCACATTTTTGTAGACTACAGTAAGTAGTCTGTTTGATCACAGGGTAGGTGAATAATATACTGTTAAATTTTTTAAGAATGGACCTGTAGGTTCATCAGGGGTCCACTTTGATATTAATTGTCAGCAGGTGGCTCTATTTCTGGATGGAAGTACTACTTGTAAAGGACAAGAGTTATTCAGCACCAATTATGTGTAGCCATCTTAAGACAGGGTGAATGGTAGTTAGTTTATCGGTCGACAAATTACTTTGGTGTGGGTGATTGTGCCACTCCAGGTGTCATGGCCGCAGTTCAGAGCCAGTCAATGAGAGTACTGTAGTTCTATACAGATAAAGGATGTCTCACCTGATATCCACATCCATAGCTTGCACAACATCCATTCTTTTGATATCCACATCCATTCTTTTGATATCCACATCCATAGGTTCATCTTCACTTCTAGTGTACAGTAAGAAATTAAAGTGACGTTTAGACGATAGTCTTATCGTCCAACCTTATTTCCTTAATTTTAGAAAAAAGGGACTCATTAGAAAAAAGGGACAATCAGTATTAATTAGCATTAATTTCGGAGGGAGACCATGACCTTAATTTGACTCATGAGGGACCAAACATTTTCCGTATTTCCATGCAGTTATAGAAAGAGCTAGTGTACCGTTTGGGAGAACGAGAAATTGCTGATTCCACTGTGGTTTGCCTGAAGTACGAAGGCTGGTGAGGGTTGTGGGAAAAACCGAAATACTTTACCATATAGCCTGGTAATAAATAATTTATTATAACGCTTTTGTTTAGTTCACTTTTTCGCTGTTTTTAACGCTGTTTTAATTCGTCTTCAAATACTGCCGTTTCATTAAGGTAAATAGTATACTTCGGTAAGTGTTTTACTTATGCAGTTATACTTTTGGAAAGAGTCCTTTCTTGGTTTTTTTTACCGGCCTGGGTCCGTCAGCTGCATCGGATGGGGTTCTTTTACGCGAATTAACATCGCTAAAAATTAACAAAAATAACGTGGAATAAGACAGCGGAAAACATAATTATTCCAATGTTTAACTGAAAAACTCAGTTAAAATAACCAGGAACTTTTTAATGTACAAACATATACTAAAGACTTATTAACATCTGAAGAAGAAAAAAACAGAGAAGATTAAAATTAGTCAACAGCCATATAATAAATTATTAAACTCGTTTTCTTTGTCTTAAAAAGTTCTCGTACAAACCGAGAGAAGCTGCGATGAGGTCTGTGAGAAAAACCAAAATCCCATACTGCTGTCTGTTATAGATCGAACAAATTAACGAGGTTCATAAATAATTTATTATAAAGCTTTTGGTTAATTTTCTTCATTAACGCTGTGTTCGTCTTCAGATGCTGCCATTTACCTATACTTCTTCGCTAGTACATTTTACTAAATCGTTTATACGCAGTTAGTGACATTTATTTGCCTTGCTTTTAGATGAATAACTTTAAATAAAAGCAATACTAATGTCCCAACACATTTTTTGTTCGATATGAATGAAGATGCCTAGCTCTTACTTTTATTCAAATCAACTGAGAAATTTTCCCACCAAAACCCACCTATGGCCTGAAAGACTCGATAACCCTTGCAGCATATTGGTTGGGAGAACCATATAGGATTTCGGATCTCGGCAACCAATCAGCGTACGTTATTTTTGAGTACGGACCTGGAAACGAGCTCAACCATATAATAAAGCCTTGTTATTTAATTCTACTGACAAACTGATGCATCCCACTCTTTTACTTCTAATATTTATTAAAGATTTATTGACCAAACGGGAGGTCTTTCAGTACAGACCAAGCAACCTAGGTGCAAGTACTTCGTCTTGCAGGGATATAGCGAAACCTACGGTGGCCCACAAGTGCAATACAAAATTATTTATTGTTGAAGAAAACTTTATTTATTCCAGTACAAACATATATTTTCAGGACTATATATTTCCAGTACAAATATATTTCCAGTACAAAAATATTGCATTTAAGCTATATCCCATAATGCAACGCAAACCACATACAATCACAAAATGGCGCAACTGGCCGAGTCCATTACATTTGGCAAATATAAGCAATAATTTTAACTTTTGTCTGTAGTGTGGAACAGAAATCATTATTACCGAAAAGAGTTTAATAGAGTTTTACTTTTCGCGTGGATTTGAGTAATAAGTATTATTTGTTTACTTTCCAAGCACAATATTAATATGTCAATTTGCACTCTGAAGTACCGCTAGAGGAATACGGACTTCGACGAAAGTTACCGTTGTTTAACAGAGAAGAAATACGTCAAATAATACAGCGAGAGCTTGATGGACCCGGCAGCATGGGAGGATATCGATCAGTGCCAATACGTTACGATCTGAAGGTTATCAAGTTCCAAGAGCTGTTGTTGAAGAGATCATGAGGGAGGTTGATCCTGATAGATGTGAGATTAGACGTGCAAAGCGTTTACGAAGAAGTTACCGAAATCTAGGACCTAACTACTGCTGGCATGCAGACGGGTATGATAAGTTGAAGCCATACGGCTTCCAATACATGGGCCACAACAATTTGAAATTTGATGAAAATAAAACGTGATAAATGTCAAAGAAAATATGAAAAATTATATTTTAGACTTCGCACATCTCTGCGAGGGTGCGAGGAATGTCTGCACGACTGCGCCCAGCAGGGCTGCATAATATGGTGGAAAATTTTTGAGGTTGGCAGAAAAAAAATGAGGGTAAAACTGTGAAAGGTTAAAAGTCTCAAAGGAAAAAAGGTAAAGAAAGTTTGAAAGAGGATAGACAAAGAAAGGAAAAACAGAAAGGACGAAAATGAGAAAAAATGACATAAGAGTGAATAATAAGCTGTAGGTAGTGAACTAGTGATGTTTGCGACTTGCGAGTTTCCAATATACCGGCACTCCAGGCTCCAGCAGCCTGATCAGGTGACATGGTCAAAGACAGGAAGACAGCAGCCTCAGCAGATATCAAGACAAAATCCTCTATGCGGTTGTTATAATTGATTTCATCTATTTTGTACGTCTATTTTGAAATGGTGGGTAGAATACACTTAATCTTGTTTAGTGTTGATCAAATTTTTAAAAAACATAAGATTCCCAGGCGTTTACTTGCAGAAAATATTTTCGTTGGCCTTGTGGTCCCAGAAAATAAAATATTTTATGCAGCCCGCCAGCCCAGCCCAGCTTGTTCTTCCTCTGTAATTACGACATCGTCCTCGTCCAGCCAACCCTCGATTTGCCCAGCTTGTTCTTCCTCTGTAATTACGACATCGTCCTCGTCCAGCCAACCCTCGATTTGGACAATGCGTATACCAGAGTCCATTGCCAACCCGATTTTCTGGGAACGTAGTGGTTAGCCTAAGTTTGTACCTTTTAAAATAAATTAATGATGACACCTTATATGGCATTTAAGGTGGCTCCCTATGGGTTTGTAATTGAGCGTGAGAAATTTCCTTTTAATTGGGAAATTGGTTACATTTACTTTTTACTAAAATGTTTCTCGAATCAATTCCTACAACAATTTGATGAAATTTCACAGAAAACGTGATAAATGTCAAAGAAAATATGAAAAATTATATTTTAGACTGCATGTGAATAACACAAAAGTAATTATGAGAATCACTCATATTAATGGCGATTTTCATGAACATAACGAAACAACTTACAAGTAATATTTGGCATTTCACTCCATTATATGTTCTACATTAAACTACACACTAAATTTTCCTTCACCATAAATCCTTAGAATATTTAGTCCAATATAGTTATGCATTATGTAAAAAATATAGGGAGCCACCTTAAAACAACTATTTGTTAGAACACAAAGTGAAAATGACGAAAATATATTCGCTTGAACATATCCAACTGGGCGAGGCAAATGGACTCTGGCAGCAGCTGCTCATCGTTAATGATAGCTTTGCAAACTCGGACGATGTCCCTCAAACCATATGAACTGGAAGCTGCTGTGTACCCAATCTAGCAACAGTAGCAACACGTCTGAGGTAAGAGACCGCAACCGTCTAACCCACACAGGCGCTGCGATGAAGCGATGTAATGGCACTGTTTGGCGATATTTAGATGAACGACGCAATGTTCTAGCTGGTAACCCCGAACATCCTCGTTAAATGATCTAAAAGTTCCCCCACAACTCCGACCACCCTTGGGCATGATGACGATGTTCTTCGAGATCAACGCAAGATGGGTCCTCGTGCCTTGGTTTTGCTCAAAGCGCCAGCGACTTCAGCATTCAAAGGTCTTTTTTGAAGCTGCCGAAACACCATCATCACTTACAAAATCATCACCATCACAAGCAACACCTTCATCACGATCAGCACCAACAACATCACCAGCGACACCTGGAACAGGAACACCAGTAACGTCACCATCACAACCATGAAAACCAGCACGAAACATTGCAGGCACCAGGTATCGGAGGGTGAGAGAGTATACGTCTCGAAGCCTAGACTCGTGACTGTAAACCCAACATCCATGTACAGGGAGACCGCGCTCCTTTCTGAAATCTGCTACGATGAGCCACATCATCACGTTCTCGTGCCACAGAAGTTTGGGCTTCGCACCAGGTATCCTAAACACCACCGTCTTCTGGACATCCAACTCCTGCAGGAATCTTTCCTCTGTGCCAAAAGAAAAACCCATGAGTGTGTGTGGGTCTGTCACAAAAGAAACAACAGTACCCATCATCACATTGTCATACCACTGGCTGGACAGATATAATTTGCGAACTCCCTGAATGATGGATAGTCTAGGCGATTTATCCTTGCCTCTCCATCCAAGCACAGGATCAACCTTTAATTTATAATATAATATATTTATACAGGGTTAACATCGTTTTTAAATAAATTATATATATATATATATATATATATATATATTTTCGCTTACCTCAAAACTGGTCTGCTACAACTTGTTTCATCTGTAAAAGAATCTTCAGGCAGTGACAATATCGAAAGGGATGACCGCTTATTTATAGGCTTTCTGCCGGAAAGTGGGGGCGTATGTGGGGGACAAAGCATGAGGTCATGGCTTTGTTTGCGTTGATTACGCGAAATTTATTACGATGACGACACTGTGAAATTATTTCCCGCTCTTTTGTTGAGTAAACTATTCTTATTTTTTTCTTTTAAAATACAAAATTTTTTCTTCTAAACATAAATTGCATCGTTTTGATCCTCCTGTGTACGAAATAGAATGTTTTAGAATTTGCCAATTAATACTGAAATCTTTATTGTTTTCTTTCAATGTCCAAATATATTTCGAAAGTTCGGTGTCATTTTCATGCTTTTTATGTTGAAAAGATTTAGTGTGGTTGGCCAATCGCTCTTTGAATGTGGTTGCAGTCATACCAATGTAGTGTTTTATTTCGTTTGTGATGTTTACTGTCACTGTTGCTTTGTATACTATGTCTCTAGTCATGCATTGTTCTTGAAGCGGGCAAATGGTGTTCTCTCTACAACTGCAATTAGTAGCGTCCCTATCCTGCGGTTTGATGTTCCTAGCTATGCGTGCATTGTGCTTAGTGATTATTGACTTAACATTGTTCATGCAGCTGTAACTTACTTTAACTGTATTTCTGTTAAAAATCTTATGGATCTTGTGGTGCGGAGGGAAATGTTTGTCAATTAGGCTAAGGAAATTACGTCCTATGTTAGTGCTGACACTCTTGCTAAATGGTGGGTTGAACCAAATGATATTGCGTTGCCTATTCCTACGTGGTCGTTGCGGTGTATCATGAGTGTAGCTAAGTTCATGATTAAAGTTGCTGTGCCTAAGCGCGTTCTGATATAAGGGTGCAGATCCTGAAAAGTTTGCTCATCTGCCGAAAGGAGTTTAATGCGTTTGTTAATTGATGCAGGTAGTTGCCTTGTTATGCTTGGTGGATGGTTAGAGTGCATATTTATGTATAGCGGATCGTCATTGGGCTTCCTATAGGGCCTATAGTTTCCATTGTTAAGGTCGAAAGTTACATCTAAAAAGTTTTACTATACGTAAATTTGATTCGGCGGTGATTTTTAGGTCAAATTGCTCGAAAATTTTTGTGGAGATCTTTTCTTGTTTTGTCTGCTAAACGTGCTGATTTACTTTTTATGATAGCCAAACCGTCATCTCTATATAGGCCGATGCTTTCTTTGCCAAATTTCTTACTTAGGTGGTTTAAAATGAAAAGGCCTACGAGCTCACAAATTTCCGCGCCGTCGAAACTGCCCATGGTAACGTCGAACAAATTCTTGCTATCTTTTTTCTTTTTTTTTTTTATCCATGAAATTCCGCTATTGAAAAGGAGAGATTTTCTAGCGTGTTTTATTATTGAAATGTTGTTTTGAGGTATAGTAGCCAAATTTGAAGCCCAGGACAGAGCTTGGTCCAATAGTTTTTCAGAAATAGATGGATAGAAATCGACAATGTCAAATGAAATGAAACTGTGTCTGTCTTTATCTTTTATATTGCCGAACCACTCAATAACTTGTTTTGTATTTCTCCATTGATTTAAATTCAGTTTTTGTCTCAAATTAGAATTAATTTTGTCCAAAATAGCTTTGCTTAGTTTTCCGGATTCGCTTTTGGCGGGGTTAATCGACATTTTGGGTTGTTTTCGAAATTTTCTTTGTGGTCTTTTAAAGATATAAATGCTTCGCGTTTTTTCATTTTTTCAATTCTGTCGCCGATTCCTAAATTGTTCGAAATGTCTTTTAGTTCTGAGTCAATTTCATCTATAGAGTCCTCGGATCCATGCTTATATGTTTTTGTGATGTTGTCATGTAAGAGATTGTTGTATATGTCGGGCGGGGTTTCATAAATATTCCGAGTTTTGTCTGCAAAAATGAAAATGTTGGGAGACGTATTAATTTTCTTTAAATCGTTAGCCAAAGATTTCTGAAATTGGTTCCTATATGGCCGGAATTGTACATTCTCGATTAGTTTTATAAGTTCGTCTTCGAAGGGTTTCATATCTGGAATCGAAGGAGGTGTTTTGTTGGACGCAAGGCCGAAATGGTTCTTTTGGTTCTCACTATTTTTGTTTTTAAGAAAGAAATTGGCTTTCCATCTCATACGTTTTAATACACTTTCCACTTTTTCAATCAAATTCTTCAAATAAGCGTCCTGTGATGGTATAGGGATATTCTTTAGCGAATAGTCAAATCGAAATTGCCGCATTTTAAGGTTAGATAGGAATGAATAACGTAAACAAGAGTGCACAACCGATATACGGGTGCAAATATACGTGTAGGTTTTGGTCTACGAAATGCAAAGAGTGCTCAACAACATATAGTTAGCAAATAATAGATTTTCGCTTACCTCAAAACTGGTCTGCTACAACTTGTTTCATCTGTAAAAGAATCTTCAGGCAGTGACAATATCGAAAGGGATGACCGCTTATTTATAGGCTTTCTGCCGGAAAGTGGGGCGTATGTGGGGGACAAAGCATGAGGTCATGGCTTTGTTTGCGTTGATTACGCGAAATTTATTACGATGACGACACTGTGAAATTATTTCCGCTCTTTTGTTGAGTAAACTATTCTTATTTTTTTCTTTTAAAATACAAAATTTTTCTTCTAAACATAAATTGCATCGTTTTGATCCTCCTGTGTACGAAATAGAATGTTTTAGAATTTGCCAATTAATACTGAAATCTTTATTGTTTTCTTTCAATGTCCAAATATATTTCGAAAGTTCGGTGTCATTTTTCATGCTTTTTATGTTGAAAAGATTTAGTGTGGTTGGCCAATCGCTCTTTGAATGTGGTTGCAGTCATACCAATGTAGTGTTTTATTTCGTTTGTGATGTTTACTGTCACTGTTGCTTTGTATACTATGTCTCTAGTCATGCATTGTTCTTGAAGCGGGCAAATGGTGTTCTCTCTACAACTGCAATTAGTAGCGTCCCTATCCTGCGGTTTGATGTTCCTAGCTATGCGTGCATTGTGCTTAGTGATTATTGACTTAACATTGTTCATGCAGCTGTAACTTACTTTAACTGTATTTCTGTTAAAAATCTTATGGATCTTGTGGTGTGGAGGGAAATGTTTGTCAATTAGGCTAAGGAAATTACGTCCTATGTTAGTGCTGACACTCTTGCTAAATGGTGGGTTGAACCAAATGATATTGCGTTGCCTATTCCTACGTGGTCGTTGCGGTGTATCATGAGTGTAGCTAAGTTCATGATTAAAGTTGCTGTGCCTAACCGCGTTCTGATATAAGGGTGCAGATTCCTGAAAAGTTTGCTCATCTGCCGAAAGGAGTTTAATGCGTTTGTTAATTGATGCAGGTAGTTGCCTTGTTATGCTTGGTGGATGGTTAGAGTGCATATTTATGTATAGCGGATCGTCATTGGGCTTCCTATAGGGCCTATAGTTTCCATTGTTAAGGTCGAAAGTTACATCTAAAAAGTTTACTATACGTAAATTTGATTCGGCGGTGATTTTTAGGTCAAATTGCTCGAAAATTTTGTGGAGATCTTTTCTTGTTTTGTCTGCTAAACGTGCTGATTTACTTTTTATGATAGCCAAACCGTCATCTCTATATAGGCCGATGCTTTCTTTGCCAAATTTCTTACTTAGGTGGTTTAAAATGAAAAGGCCTACGAGCTCACAAATTTCCGCGCCGTCGAAACTGCCCATGGTAACGTCGAACAAATTCTTGCTATCTTTTTTCTTTTTTTTTTTTATCCATGAAATTCCGCTATTGAAAAGGAGAGATTTTCTAGCGTGTTTTATTATTGAAATGTTGTTTTGAGGTATAGTAGCCAAATTTGAAGCCCAGGACAGAGCTTGGTCCAATAGTTTTTTCAGAAATAGATGGATAGAAATCGACAATGTCAAATGAAATGAAACTGTGTCTGTCTTTATCTTTTATATTGCCGAACCACTCAATAACTTGTTTTGTATTTCTCCATTGATTTTAAATTCAGTTTTTGTCTCAAATTAGAATTAATTTTGTCCAAAATAGCTTTGCTTAGTTTTCCGGATTCGCTTTTGGCGGGTTAATCGACATTTTGGGTTGTTTTCGAAATTTTCTTTGTGGTCTTTTAAAGATATAAATGCTTCGCGTTTTTTCATTTTTTTCAATTCTGTCGCCGATTCCTAAATTGTTCGAAATGTCTTTTAGTTCTGAGTCAATTTCATCTATAGAGTCCTCGGATCCATGGCTTATATGTTTTTGTGATGTTGTCATGTAAGAGATTGTTGTATATGTCGGGCGGGGTTTCATAAATATTCCGAGTTTTGTCTGCAAAAATGAAAATGTTGGGAGACGTATTAATTTTCTTTAAATCGTTAGCCAAAGATTTCTGAAATTGGTTCCTATATGGCCGGAATTGTACATTCTCGATTAGTTTTATAAGTTCGTCTTCGAAGGGTTTCATATCTGGAATCGAAGGAGGTGTTTTGTTGGACGCAAGGCCGAAATGGTTCTTTTGGTTCTCACTATTTTTGTTTTTAAGAAAGAAATTGGCTTTCCATCTCATACGTTTTAATACACTTTCCACTTTTTCAATCAAATTCTTCAAATAAGCGTCCTGTGATGGTATAGGGATATTCTTTAGCGAATAGTCAAATCGAAATTGCCGCATTTTAAGGTTAGATAGGAATGAATAACGTAAACAAGAGTGCACAACCGATATACGGGTGCAAATATACGTGTAGGTTTTGGTCTACGAAATGCAAAGAGTGCTCAACAACATATAGTTAGCAAATAATAGATTTTCGCTTACCTCAAAACTGGTCTGCTACAACTTGTTTCATCTGTAAAAGAATCTTCAGGCAGTGACAATATCGAAAGGGATGACCGCTTATTTATAGGCTTTCTGCCGGAAAGTGGGGGCGTATGTGGGGGACAAAGCATGAGGTCATGGCTTTGTTTGCGTTGATTACGCGAAATTTATTACGATGACGACACTGTGAAATTATTTCCGCTCTTTTGTTGAGTAAACTATTCTTATTTTTTTCTTTTAAAATACAAAATTTTTCTTCTAAACATAAATTGCATCGTTTTGATCCTCCTGTGTACGAAATAGAATGTTTTAGAATTTGCCAATTAATACTGAAATCTTTATTGTTTTCTTTCAATGTCCAAATATATTTCGAAAGTTCGGTGTCATTTTCATGCTTTTTATGTTGAAAAGATTTAGTGTGGTTGGCCAATCGCTCTTTGAATGTGGTTGCAGTCATACCAATGTAGTGTTTTATTTCGTTTGTGATGTTTACTGTCACTGTTTGCTTTGTATACTATGTCTCTAGTCATGCATTGTTCTTGAAGCGGGCAAATGGTGTTCTCTCTACAACTGCAATTAGTAGCGTCCCTATCCTGCGGTTTTTGATGTTCCTAGCTATGCGTGCATTGTGCTTAGTGATTATTGACTTAACATTGTTCATGCAGCTGTAACTTACTTTAACTGTATTTCTGTTAAAAATCTTATGGATCTTGTGGTGTGGAGGGAAATGTTTTGTCAATTAGGCTAAGGAAATTACGTCCTATGTTAGTGCTGACACTCTTGCTAAATGGTGGGTTGAACCAAATGATATTGCGTTGCCTATTCCTACGTGGTCGTTGCGGTGTATCATGAGTGTAGCTAAGTTCATGATTAAAGTTGCTGTGCCTAACCGCGTTCTGATATAAGGGTGCAGATTCCTGAAAAGTTTGCTCATCTGCCGAAAGGAGTTTAATGCGTTTGTTAATTGATGCAGGTAGTTGCCTTGTTTATGCTTGGTGGATGGTTAGAGTGCATATTTATGTATAGCGGATCGTCATTGGGCTTCCTATAGGGCCTATAGTTTCCATTGTTAAGGTCGAAAGTTACATCTAAAAAGTTTACTATACGTAAATTTGATTCGGCGGTGATTTTTAGGTCAAATTGCTCGAAAATTTTGTGGAGATCTTTTCTTGTTTTGTCTGCTAAACGTGCTGATTTACTTTTTATGATAGCCAAACCGTCATCTCTATATAGGCCGATGCTTTCTTTGCCAAATTTCTTACTTAGGTGGTTTAAAATGAAAAGGCCTACGAGCTCACAAATTTCCGCGCCGTCGAAACTGCCCATGGTAACGTCGAACAAATTCTTGCTATCTTTTTTCTTTTTTTTTTTTATCCATGAAATTCCGCTATTGAAAAGGAGAGATTTTCTAGCGTGTTTTATTATTGAAATGTTGTTTTGAGGTATAGTAGCCAAATTTGAAGCCCAGGACAGAGCTTGGTCCAATAGTTTTTCAGAAATAGATGGATAGAAATCGACAATGTCAAATGAAATGAAACTGTGTCTGTCCTTATCTTTTATATTGCCGAACCACTCAATAACTTGTTTTGTATTTCTCCATTGATTTAAATTCAGTTTTTGTCTCAAATTAGAATTAATTTTGTCCAAAATAGCTTTGCTTAGTTTTCCGGATTCGCTTTTGGCGGGGTTAATTAATCGACATTTTGGGTTGTTTTCGAAATTTTCTTTGTGGTCTTTTAAAGATATAAATGCTTCGCGTTTTTTCATTTTTTCAATTCTGTCGCCGATTCCTAAATTGTTCGAAATGTCTTTCAACCCACCATTTAGCAAGAGTGTCAGCACTAACATAGGACGTAATTTCCTTAGCCTAATTGACAAACATTTCCCTCCGCACCACAAGATCCATAAGATTTTTAACAGAAATACAGTTAAAGTAAGTTACAGCTGCATGAACAATGTTAAGTCAATAATCACTAAGCACAATGCACGCATAGCTAGGAACATCAAACCGCAGGATAGGGACGCTACTAATTGCAGTTGTAGAGAGAACACCATTTGCCCGCTTCAAGAACAATGCATGACTAGAGACATAGTATACAAAGCAACAGTGACAGTAAACATCACAAACGAAATAAAACACTACATTGGTATGACTGCAACCACATTCAAAGAGCGATTGGCCAACCACACTAAATCTTTTCAACATAAAAAGCATGAAAATGACACCGAACTTTCGAAATATATTTGGACATTGAAAGAAAAACAATAAAGATTTCAGTATTAATTGGCAAATTCTAAAACATTCTATTTCGTTACACAGGAGGATCAAAACGATGCAATTTATGTTTAGAAGAAAAATTTTGTATTTTAAAAGAAAAAAATAAGAATAGTTTACTCAACAAAAGAGCGGAAATAATTTCACAATGTCGTCATCGTAATAAATTTCGCGTAATCAACGCAAACAAAGCCATGACCTCATGCTTTGTCCCCCACATACGCCCCCACTTTCCGGCAGAAAGCCTATAAATAAGCGGTCATCCCTTTCGATATTGTCACTGCCTGAAGATTCTTTTACAGATGAAACAAGTTGTAGCAGACCAGTTTTGAGGTAAGCGAAAAAAAAAAATCTATTTGCTCTAACTATATGTTGTTGAGCACTCTTTGCATTTCGTAGACCAAAACCTACACGTATATATATATATATATATATATATATATATATATATATATATATATATATATATATATATATAATTTATAAATAGATAAGAGACCGGTCATTATTTATGGCATTGGCCGAAGAAAAAATGGTTGTCATGGTTGGGTAAAAAAATCATCACTTCTCTTAAGGGTTCATGACTATATTTATTTACATAAAAAAATTAACTGTTAAATTAAAAATTAAAATAGGAATCTCATCATTAGTTCTCTTTAGTCATCATTGCACATTAGCTTTTGTTATTATATTCCTCTGCTTGTTTTTCTTGGATTCCTGCTCTGTTCTGAATGTTACAGTGGGATCTGTCTTGATATCTATTTAGGTTTGTTATTAAAACTTGTATCAACGAGATTGGTTATAAGATTTAATTTCTTTATGGCTCGGATGGTTAAATTTTTGTTCGGCCTCGATAATGACACCGGTCCCTAAATGAATAACGAACCTTTCAACGTTTTGCTGGATATATTCCTTATTGATGCGTTTTACTGTATACGGAGACAATTCTTTTGCACCAACGCGTCCATGTTTCGAGAGCTTTCAGATCGAAACGTCTTGCATATTTAAATATGTATTTTAATTAGTACTGCAATCTTACTGGGTGGTTGTAATTCTGTAGTCATGGTAACGTAAAAAATATAAAAAGAAATCAGCAACTGAATCAATTTTTTATTTTCGATGTTGGGGGTTGAGCAGATACCAAAAAATAGTATTTAAAAATGTATTGAGTAAATTTCTCAATTCAGTGTTGCCATGGCTAATTTGTATAGGTTATTGCATGATTTTGAGTGCTATTTCGAAAAAACATGCACAAGTGACTTTTTCAAAGACCTATTTTGAAGTATTTGAAAAAGTTACGAGTGACGTATTTTAAGGTATTTGAAAAAGTTACGAGTGTGTTCAAAATTGCATGAGAAATCATATTAATAATACAGGAAAATGTTCGAGACAATTATATTAATTCAAAACAGTGAACCTTATATTTCCAAATGTAGAAATCTTTGTCCACTGCTAGGACCAGTCATGCTTATTTTTTCAAAAAAATATTTTTCCTGACAAAAATCTTGCTTCATTTTAATTGATAACATATTTCTTCAGTGTTATTTTGGATTAATTGCACTAGAATCAGCCAATCACAGTCAAGAAACATTTTCCTTTTTCATACACAGTTAGTGTATTAATTTAATCTTGAATCCCCTCCTTGTCTGGGCAAATACTAATGCAACTCTATTATTGGTTTCAAATCATTTCTTATATTACCAGTTGAGAGGTTGTTTTATAATGTTTGGTTATCATTGATATTATTAGGAGAAGTTTTTGGAGTTCTTGGAGATGGAGACTGTGACTTAGTGGATCTAATTTGTGAAGTGCTGTTTTGTATTTTGACGATACCTAGAAATGGTACAAAGTGGTTTAATTAATTAATATTTATGAATTGGCTAACCAATATGAAACCAGGTGACAACACAAAAGTTGAATTGACAAGTAATTAGAGATATGATTCATCTCCTTTTGTCTTTTTCTTATAGATTATATTGATTGTCGATAATGTCAAAGTGTTGTCAAATATCAATCAAACTATACCATAATATCTGAAATTTTCAAAGTAAAACAACAATCAATATCAAGTTAACAGCTTATAATTCTTGCTTGGTACTGTATCCTCTTTAATAAATTACAGCACATAAGTAACTGCATTTTTAGTGGGGTCACAAAGAATAAAGGTAATTTTCTGGGGGTAAATTATACAAATTATGTTTTGTATAAACATGTTATCTTCGTGTTGGAATTGTCAGCATTTTGTAATGCTTGATTAAATTATATATTGTTACAATCTACTAACTTTGATTGAACATCATGAAATAAAAGCTCAATGATAAAAAAGCAAAAGACGACTTTGATAACTGTTATTAATGTTATCGTGAATAGAACCTTAATTTTTACAGCTGGTGGTTGCTCTGGAAGGTATTTGAAAAGTCTTTGATTTTTTTTCGGTCTTAAAGACTCCATGTGTTTAGTTTTAGTTTCCACGCACGAAATTATTTTTAGTTACTGTTTAGCTCTAGTCTTGTTATTAAAAAAATCACTTTAGTTTTAGTCAACTAATAATTTCACGAATGACTAAAATAGGGTTTTAACCAACGCTTTTCTAACAGATTCCTGTAGTATTCAGAAGGTTAACATGTTCGATTCCTGTAATATTCAGAAGGTTACATGTTCGATTCCTGTGGTGTTCATAAGGTAACATGTTCGATTCCTTTCTTTCTTTCTTTCTTGATTTTGTTTTTTTGTTCTTGGATTTTTTCTTTTTTTTGGGTGTTTTTCTTCGAGAGTGCCGAGTTCGTCGTCGTCAGGTCTTCTTGCATTTGTCCAGACCCTTCCTCAGGGATTTGAACTTATCACGCAGTTGCTGCTTTGTGAACTGCCCGCCTTTGGAAATGGGAAACATCCCAACCCTCCGGCAGGCTTGGATACGACACAGCTCCCGCATGATGTCGGCCATGGCAGTGCGATGCAGTAAACAATCGCTGGCGTCTGGATGCTGGCAGCACTGCTTGGTGTTCTTTGGAAGCCAGGGCCACAGTTCGCTCCATGAGGGAAAGGTTAGTAGTGGTGGATGTGGAGGTGTTGGGTACAGCTATTTTGGACTCCAGGAACATAAAGACGGCCGAGGGGTCGAGGTGGTTTAAGGTCGGGTGATCTTTGAGGGTGGAGGTAACTGTGGCCAGGTCTGGACATCGCTTTCTCGTAATTACGTTTACGAAAAGTAACTGTAATTTTACACGGTGGACTTCAGGAAAGACAGCGTAGGGTGGAATTGGATTCGGTGGTAGTGGAGAAGGTGGAGACGGTGGAGACGGTGTGGAACAGGGAGACTTACCAGAAACCGAGGGAGAGGGTGGTTGGTGACGAGTAGGTTTGGTGGGAGTGATATGCGAGGAGTAGGAAGACGAAGTGGCAGACACAGCTTGGGACCATGGGACGATGACGGTAGCGGCTTTGGAGATTGTACAGGTAGGTGGTCTGGGTGCTTTGATGGTAGAGGTAGGTGGTCTGCAGGATGAGGTAGCTGTTGTCCGGATGTTCTGGATAAAGTCTGCCACTTCTAACTGCTCAGGGTAGCTAGGATCCACATAATAATGTGAATATCGGCTGTGGCCCGGGAATGCGTCATCTGTTTCGCAAGCGATTCAGATGATACTGAAGCGGACGCGTCCTGCCGATGACAACGAACTTTCGGAAGCTAGTTCCCTGGAGCACTCCCTTATCAGTGAATTTCCGAGTTGGGTGACGAAGAATGGCGAACCTTACTCCTTAATCCGCCGTATGTTGAGCTGTTGCCTTTAAGGATCAAAGGTCGAATAATCTGGAGGTAGATACGCTCTCAAGAATCTCAGCATTCCAAAAGAGGGTTGCTGGACCAGCAGAACTAGTTTTATACCTGACCGTGAAGGTCAGGTACCGCTCGGTACTAGAACTGCGGTCCAACTTCCAGGCCTCATTAAAGTGCACGAGCACCACTCGCAGGCACATTTTCAATTTTTGCAGCAACAATTTTGTTGTTGATTTTTTAGCTAATTATTAAAACTGTGTTTACAAAGCATGACGTTCGCAGGCACTATTTACAATTCAGAAAGTTTGTGCAGGCTGCCAAGGCACAGAGATTTAATTTTTTTAGTTCATTAGCTGTGTTTACATGACGTATACGTTTTCAAAATATCTTTTTGTCAGAAACAAAAACCGTTTAAACTCTACACCCACGCAAAGTCTCTTTCACTATCATGCGTCAGTGGCGTAAGTCATGTTCGTGAAGTGTGAACAAGTTAACACAAACGGTTTTTTGCGTGTGAAAATTGCATGCAATGCAAGTTTTTCGTTGAAGAGCCTGTCATGGAAATAAAAAGAAATGATTGATCGCGTGTAAACTAAACAAACAATGAACTACTAAATTCTGCTCACAGGTACTAAAAAATATTAATGAGGCCTGCCAACTTCCTGCTTTTGAATTCTGAGACCGTGAGGTTGGCAATCGCTCCACAACGCTGAGCGCTGTCAAGCAGCAACCTCAGCATCAGGTAGTCTCGAAGTCTGGTTTCGAGCGCAGTCGCAATGCACGCGCCCGATTTCCCCAGCTCCAAGAACAACCTCACCATTTCCCTCTACGCTTTACCTTCCACCAGCTCGGCGATATCTGTTGGCACCAATGTTGCTTCCAGGTGTTGCTGGTGCACAATGCGTTTTTGGGCGGCCATGGGTAAAATCGTTCCACCGTCTATTGGCATTATTTTACTAATACCAGTCCTACGACCTTTAATAAACTGGTAGAACTCCTTTAGCGAGCCGATATATGCTAGGACAGTTAAGGGCTCTCGGTTCCTCAACGAGAAAATTCCCATAAAAAACCCGACAACGTATCTGAGAGACCCAGGTATCGTCCCAGAGAAGTCCACGTACTTGGGAGGGTCCTGCACTTCGTACAGTAGCCTACCAACGTTTTGGGCCCCTTGGTCGCGTTCCTTTACACCCCGTCGGACGACAGAAGATGTTCTAGGAACATTGCCAACACCGGGATATCTTCCAACATCGCATAGATCATGCCCCGCGGTATCACTTTTGAGGTTCGAGGGTGTCTGACACGGTGGACAAACCTGATCTGGAAGGAGATATGGAGTGTTCCAGGCAAGTCAGGCGTGGTGGATCGGATAGGGCTTCGGGTAGGGGTAGATAGCTCTTACTCTGACGACGATGACGGGCTTGACGAGGGCGGCTTCCAGTCTTCTTTCTCCGCTTGCTGTTTGCTCTTTCTCGTTTCTTTTCGCTTCTTGTTGGCCGCCCTCGTCATTATAGCTTGATGATTGTACCTACAAAGAAAATATGACATAAGCTATCCATACAAGTTGTCCTGTTAATCTAGCATCAGTCTTTGGAATGTATCACTTTGCAATGTTGATACTTCTTGAACTCGGCACTCCTTAGGGAACAAATGTACTTTTCTGAGGTGAACGTCGACACTACACACCTTGCTAATGCAGTGGGGAACGGGCCAGTGGATAGGAGCAACTCGTTGTCTGCCCTGCGTACATACCTTGACAGCCTGAATGGTGTTGGCAGTATAGGCACGCTGTGTCTTCACTATACTTGTGGATAGTGACGAGCTGCCTATACAGATTGACTAAGGATTTATTGCACACAGGGCATTGCTTCGACCTTCTGCTTGTGCCCCGCTGAAAGAAAAAAAAAAAATTGTGAGAAATGATTTCATTTTTAAGTTAAGTTTCCTAAATAAGTATAAAGGTTAAGTTAGTGCAAAAACCATTTTTACTTAATTTAATTACCTTCGAGTGGACGTCCACCTCCTCGTCTTTACTTTCCTGTTCACTTAGCTGTTCACTGTCTTCTTTCTTTCTTCTGCCAACCTTTTCTAGAGTAGTTCCGCCTTCGCACTTGGGAAACATCCCAAGGCTCCGGCAGGTTGGACTGCAGCAATGCAATGTAGCAATGCAATATTGACTGCTGACGATTTCGGGTGTGAGGGCCATCCTGCAATGCCACCGACTGCGATGCACCGAACAATCGCATTGGCCCACTTGATGCCGGCAGCACTGCTTGATGTTCATAGGATGCTGTGGCCACAGTTCGTTGCGGGAGGGAAGTGGTGGTGGTGGTGGTGGTGGTGGAAGTGGTGGTGGTGCTAAGGGTTCTCGATGCCAAGTATGACTTGGCGAGCGAGGTGTTGGAGGGTTGGGGTCACCGTGGCCAAGTCTGGACAAATTCCTTTCCCTAGGTCTTTTAGGAAAAGGAATAGCAGCTCTCTGTTGAGTTCTACAGGAAGTTCCGGGAAGTCTGTGGATAATAGGTTTGATGGTGGAGGTGGATATGGAAGGAATAACGACGGTACATACGTTGGAGGTGGAGACGGTGGAGAAGCGTATAAAAATGATGCGTAGGCTGGGAGTGGGTACATTGGAGCCGGTGGGAGTGTGGAAAGTGAGGTGGTGGATGACTGCAAGGGCTTTCGATATGGTCGAGGTAGCCGAGATCACTTCGAACGCGAAGCACAACACGCCGTGATTTTTCAATGCAAACAAAACCTGGCTTACTGTAAAGGAATTGGTGAAATCCATGTGCATCACAAGCGATAAGGCGTGTTTGTTGCAGTGTTCTCTTTAAAAACTTTACATCAGGGTGGATTTAATTTGCTTCAAAACATCACCTTGACTTCGGTGTGACTCAAAACTTCGGTGTGACTCAAACAAATGTATCGTCGGTAAACAACAAGATGTTTACATAAAAAACTTGGAGCTTGGAGATGATAGGATGAATAGTAAAAAGTTTATGGGAGACTCCTTGTCAAACGACCAACTGATCCACAAAACAGATACACATGAGATGAAAGCCGCGTCTCTGATGCATTTTGAAATATCCCGCCATGCACGTGGATAACCAGTTTGCCCCAGTTCTTTTCGACCGCGTCAATAGTTATACTAATACACTAATTTTTAGAAATATCGTGATAGCATTAAAATAGGGTTTTCGCTATATAAAATATGATAAAAATAGGTGTGATAGTAATAAAATATACTTAAAATAGCAATAAAAATATAGTTGTGCTGATTCAACCTGCAAAAGCAACATTCAATGAGCAGTTTCTTCACGTTGATCATGGTTTGTTCCATTATCATCACTTTCATTGCTGTCATCATTATCACTATCTTCTGCACCTTCATGCTGATCTGATTGTCATGCAAAAATTTTAGACATTTCATAATGACCATGCAAAAATAGTTGATAGGTTAATATAAACATTTCATTACTTTCTACCTCCTTGCCCATGCATTTGATGATTTACCCTCCCAAGGCTTGAATTTGATTAGCTGATATTTTCAATATCTGTCTAAATGTGGCCCGTGAGGGTTTACCGAGACATTTGGGAATGTCCGTACAATATAGGTAACTGATAGTTTTCTTACCTGTGATCGATATTTTGTGTACTGTGACACATTGCATCAAATTCAAGGCCAGTTGAACGCTTACCATACTCTTCAATGGTCGATTTTTGCAACACTTCATCACTTTGGTTCTCATCAATGACAACGTTCCTACTATTATCTAAAGAAACAGTAACAAAACTATAAGTACACCCTATCAAAGGCATGCTTTATGCTGCCATATCGATCTCCAGCTACTTGGATTATGGCAGATACTGTATCATTATCCTGTAACCTTGATATACAGGAGGCCCAAAATCTCTGCTTGATTTGAGAGTGGTTCTCCCTTTGCTGCATACTTTGCCATATACCGTGCACATGCATTCTTGTCGACAATGACCTGTAAATCAACATTAGCTCTCCAATTCTCAAGCATCGCCCTGTTATGATAATTTAACGTATGGCCATTTATCTTTGTACACAAATACTTCCCCTGGCAACACACCAGGGCTCCAGTCTCTCCAGTGCAATGAGAGAAGACAGACTCAACTGAGTTAGAACATATTTTTGCTAATCATGAAGATTCAGATGTATATGTCAAACAGTCATTGTTGATGGATTTGCTTGATTTAACATCCAATTACAAGAATATTCTCACTCGAGCTATTAAAGCACTTTTCCAGATTCAACTAATGACCATAATGATTGAATGTTGACATCAGGAACAACGTGAAAAGAACACCTGGATACATGTTGGCACTTTGTAATCCGATATTCTCCGCGAATAAAGAGATGTTAACGCGATGATGTTTCTACTTTCTTGTTGAAACTACTTTCTACTCTCTTGCATAGAACTGCGCAAAAAATGGAATTATTACTTTCGAATAACGACTTTCTTATATGCGACAAACTATTTCTTCCCACCCTGCCCACAATGGATTTTTTTGTTAGCACCCAGAATCTGGGTGCCACGTGACCAGCCTCAGCCAGGGTCTCTTCGCAGCGAGCGTGGGTACGAGGTTGTGCTTAAAGCTGTCTTAAATATTAGAGCCTTAAGCTACGTTTAAGCGGAATTTAAATGAAATTTGAACCTGCATAAACATGTTCTTAAATCTGCTTAATGTATGTTTGAGGAAGAAGAGGAAAGAGAAGGAAGCCCATCAGAAAAATGAGTATGATTCTACCAGTAAGATGAACAACAAAGAAAAGCAGGGTAATCAGCCAGCAACAACCACCATCATAATGGGGGATTCCATGGTCAAGAGAATATCCAGCTACCAAATGAGCAAGTCTACCAAGTCCAAGGTAATAGTTCGCTCATTCCCTGGTGCTCATGTTAAAGACATGTTCTGTTACATGCAGCCAGTCTTGGACAACATCACTGGGCCAGCTAAAGTGATTTTTCATGTGGGAACCAATGACCTCAGAGAGAAAACACCACAAGTTGTAGCTGATAAGTTGGAAGATCTTGCCAAATTCGCTGAGAGCAAGTACCCGGGCATCACGGTTGTACAGTCACACATCATCGAGAGGTATGATAACAGTGATTTATCAAGCAAGGTAAGCCAAGTCAATAAAATTACTAAACGCTATGGTAACCAATCAGATAGACCACAGATTGGCCATAGCAACATCAGCGAATCATCATTGAACAGTCACAAGCTACACCTTAACAGTAAAAGTGTTGCTATTATGGCAAGCAACCTTACAAACTTTATTATTAACCAACGATGATGGTCAAATTTTTCCAATCACACCTTATATAATGACAGTGACACAACCCCATCATCCAACAGTTCTCATACCTCAGGTAAATCCAAACTAGCTAAGGGATTTAAACTTGGTCAATTAAATACCAATGGTCTGCTGTCTCACATTGATCAAATAAGGATTCTAGTAGCACAATATGACTTTGATATTTTTGCTATCAATGAATCCAAGCTTGATCAAAGTGTAGACAGTGGACTAGTTAATATAAACCAATATACCCTGGTTAGGTTGGATCGAAACATTTACGGGGGAGGAGTTGCATTGTATATCAAAGATCACATTAATTACAAACTACGTGGTGACATAACGCCTGCCAATTTGGAAATGTTAGCCATTGAAATCTCTAAACCAAAAGTCAGGCCAATTATTATTATTATCGCCACATGGTATAGACCAACACAATCTCCAGTCAGTGCTTTTAGTGAGTTTGAAGACTTTCTTAAAGCTGTGGATGCTGAGGGTAAAGAAACTTTGATAGTAGGAGATATTAACTGTGATATTGCTGAAAGTGCAATTGATCCTTTATGTGCCTCTACAAAGTTTCTTTATGATGCCTATCAATTCTCTCAGTTGATAACAGACTATACTAGAGTTACAGATTGATCTAAAACACGGATTGACCACTTGCTGAGCAATGAGCCTCAAAACATTGTTGATGCAGGAGTTATTAAAACTTGTCCCCTCGCACGGACGGCGCGAAGCGCTGTCCAGCGCTGAAGGCACTGGGGCGAGGGTGATAATCTTGACGGGGTGGTAGAATGTCCGGTCGTGTACAATGTCCGGTCGTATGTGGGAAGTTAGTTCTGCAAAATGTTTGTGCGGCATATAAATATAGGTATCCATCAACCGGACATCGGTTGTCTTGGTTACGATGACGTGCTCATGGGGAAGAAAGTAGGTAAACAAGGATATTTATGGATCTAAAAGGATATTTATCTAAGGTCGTGAGCGGGAACATAATTTTGTGTTGTTTTACTCGAAAAAAGGTGAAATGTACGTGAAATGAGTAATTTAAATAACGAATGGCAGCCTGGCAGGCAGAAGCTGCACGAGCAGAAGAGAATGAGAGGGGACAGTCGTTATTAAAAACAAAACCAACACAGCAAGAAGGATTGCGACAGAAACAAGTCAAAGCGACTCGAAGACGATATCCAACTTTTGTTAATACTACAGAATAGTAAGTGTTTGTTCATATTTTGAAATATACAGTATGTTTATTCTGTGCTTGATAATGAGCCTATATAGTAGACTATAGCTGTGTTTCAGTGTTTATACGACCTGGGCCTGGCCTACAATTTATAGTATATAAACAAGCATTACTGTATACTGGTCAGTGTTAATATTAATATATACACTACTGGTCAGTGTTAATATATACACTGCTGTATAATGAATAAGGGAGAGATTGGAGTAGAAAGATGATACATGGATTGTCAAGCTCATATCCTCATAAAATGATTCTGAGTCCTGGACAGGAATCGAACCTGTAACTTGATTGCTTCTAACCATTGAGCTACCGAGACTCAGATGGAGAGTGAAGCTGGTTACAAATTCGGTTGATATATAGGTATACAGTACTGCCTATGTAGCTTGCATTCACTACAGCAGTGTATATATATTTACACATCCAAGCATTACTGATATAATATAGTGACAACCCGCGATTTCCGGTCGAGTTCGATAAACATTATTTTTAATACATTAATATGCCTTTTCAGCATAGTTTTTGGGTTAGGGTTGGTAATTTGGTTAGGTAGTTATATTAGGATTAGCATTTCGTTGAATTATAAAAGACTCTTGACTTGAGTGACGAAGGGGTTTCGCTCGAAACGTTGAATGTCTGAGACCTGTTACACACTATTTTGGCAGTGCACCAACCTTTAAAAGATCTGTATTTCTGCCTACAATGTATAGTACGTTGAACAATATTTTATCTTCAATAAAACAACCATGTCATGTTATCGTTTGTTAGTTGTATAGTCTGCATTGTGATTGTTCAGAAATCTTTAGACAAATTTTGAAATACTTAACCGAGAGAGTTGTACTATATACATTCTGATATTGGGAACATTTTTGGCATTATTAATAATACTAATAAAAATACAGGATAGCCTGTTCAATGCTAACACTGGTATTGACGGGGTCCTGTTTCCTAACAAATTACAATTATTATTTATTACAAATATAAATTTATTACAGATATACTGTATTCATATACAGTGTATATGTATGTACAATATGTTACAAAAACTAATTATAACTTGAAAGTTGTATAAATCCTACAAATGTAGTATTGTCAATTAAGGCAATAGATATTAGATAATGCTCTTACATGGATACAATGAACAAATTCATTGAGATTAAAATAGTTCTTTAGAAATGGTGGTAAAATGCCTTCAAGACATTTCTTAACTAACATGGTACCAATCCTAGGGTTTCTATTAACGATCAGTTTCATGTCCAGACTTAGGAAAGGTCAGTTTCTCTGCCCTGCATTGAGACCTCAAGAGCATCTATCCTCACCAACAATCGGGATAGAATCCCTAATACTGTATTAAAACCAAATTTGCACTATATGCACCCCTAGACATTTGAATGATAAAGAGAATGCACTTTCTTCCTTCATTCTTTAACAGTCTTTGGTGTGTTTTTATAGTTGATTATTTCATTAATCACAAGGTCGGTGAGAAGGGGGGCAAAATAGCCTGGGACCTTGCAAGGGGCCCGGTTGTGTCACCACATCAATCACTTGTGACTGGTGTAATCTGCAGACCAATGAATTGTTGCAACCATTTTGCATACGTAACACAAAGTACCAGTTCATCTCAACACTGTTCCCCAATTCCGTTGAATACTGTGAATTATTGAACGGAGGTGTCCAAAACAAAAATTATTGAACGCTGATGATGTCACTACAAAGCGCATAACTACAGTACTGTATTACAGTAGTAAATTAGCAACTACGCTATAAAAGTTTCAAACAGTAAGCGGGCGAGGGGTGTTGCGTATAACGTATTTCTAGTATTAGTGATCATTATTTAATTTATGGTGTTAGGAAATTTCAAACAATTAAAAGTGAGCCAAAGTATGTTGAGAGTCGAAATATGAAAAACTTTGATTCCCAATCATTTGTATATGATCTTCAAAATGCACAATGGGGCCTCCTTAGTCAGTGCAACGATACAAATGAAATGGTTTTTGTTTGGGAAAAACTATTTACAGACATTTTATAGATGTTCATGCTCCTTTAAGAAAGAAGAGAGTCAAAAACAAGGCTTCTCCTTGGCTCACCCCTGAAATTAAGAAATTGATGTACAAAAGAGATTTCTAAAAAAGAAATCAATCTCAAATAAATCAAGGTCTACATTTGAAGCATATAAACGTGTTCGCAATCAAATTAATACAGCAATTAAGAAAGCTAAAGTCAATTATCTCACAAATGAAATAGATTATGACAGCCAAAGCAGCTGGCACACCTGGAGGGCTATTAACACTCTTCTCGGTCGCAAATCGAAAGTCACTGGTGTTAAGGAACTAAATGTGGAAGAGATCATTGTCACTGATCCACATATAATATCGGATACATTTAATGATCATTTTTCAACAGTGGGTTCCAAGATCAGTGACGGTGTGCCACACACTACCACACTACCAGAGACTTTTGTTAAACAAAGCGACTCAACTTTTCAATTCTCTACAATTGCCCCTTCAGTGGTTCAGCATATGCTCTCTAGGCTGTGTATTCGAAAAGCTTCAGGTCTTGATAAGATTTCAGCTGAGATTTTGCGACATGCTGCTCCAGTTATATTTTGCTCCAGTTATATTGCTCCAGTTCCTTTATCCATTATATTTAATCTATCCACTCAAACAGGCATATTTCCTGATAAATGGAAAAATGCAAAAGTCTTTCCTGTTCATCCTGGCAACGCCAAGGATGATCCTAACAACTACAGACCTATATCTGTACTACCAGTTGTAGCCAAAGTTTTTGAAAAACTGGTCTATAATCAAGTTTATCATTATTTAAAGGAAAACAATATCCTGAGTCAATTTCAGTCAGGGTTTAGATCTGACAATTCTACTGTAACTGCTCTTCTTCAAGCTACTGAAAACTGGTATAAAAATATTGATTGTGGTTATATAAATGGAGTAGTTCTCGTTGACTTAAGCAAAGCATTTGACACTGTTGACCATACAATCCTGTTGAAAAAGCTGAATATGTACGGAATTAATAATATTCAACTAGATTGGTTCAAATCATATTTGGATGATAGACAGCAGTGTTGTATGGTGAATGGTTTACAATCAGACTTCAAACCCATAACAACGGGTGTTCCTCAGTGATCCATCCTAGGTCCACTATTATTTTTACTCTACATTAATGACCTCCCAAACTGTTTGACATCCACCACCCCTGGTATGTATGCAGACGATACTCAAATTACAGCTTCAGCTGAAACTGTCAATGAGGTTGAAAATATTTTAAACAGTGATCTTAAAAATCTGCATACATGGCTCTGTGCAAATAAATTATCTCTAAACTCTACAAAAACAGAGTTTATTGCAATAGCTTCAAACTATCGACTTAATCAGTTCATAACTGATCCTAAAGTAGAGCTTAATAATGAAGCTATAAAAAGAGTCACTAAATCTAAACTACTTGGTGTTATGGTGGATGACAAACTTCTTTGGGATGCTCATGTAAATGAAATAATCATACCAAAAGTCCTTAAAGGATTGAGGATGCTTCGTTAATTACGAGACCTGCTTCCATTACCTAACTTGATCCAAGTATACAATGCTCTCGTATCCCCTCATTTTGACTACTGTTGTCTTATATGGGGCAATTGTGGCACTGTCTTAAAGAACAAACTTCAAAAACTGCAAAATAGAGCCGCACGCATTATCACGAGATCAGGTTATGAAATACGATCTGCCACTATTCTAAACTCATTGAATTGGTGCAGTTTGGAAACCAAGAGAAGTCAAACGAAGGCAACCATGATGTACAAAATAGTAAATGGTGAGGCCCCAACCCATTTACAACAATTGTTCTCCTTTGTAAATGATACACATGGATATAACTTGAGAAACTCAGATATAAATCTTAAAATTCCATTCCCACACACTGATTACTCAAAACGAAGCTTAGCCTATAGTGGCCCGGTGTTATGGAATAATTTACCATCAATTAAAACCACCAGTTCTTTTGACATTTTTAAAAACTTGATTAGTTCTTATGACCTTGATGTGTAGACAGATATATTGTAAATAGTTTTATACTTTGTAGTAGATTTCCTTGTAAATAATACAGTTTAATTAGTGTAATTAGTCTAATTAGTTTATCTGTCCTGTTATTCAAACATTTAAAACGGCTTTCTTGAAAAGCAATTTATTGTAAATTGAAGGAACCACCGTTTTTAAATAAAGATCCATCATCATCAGCTACATTTAAATGCACTTAAATCTGCAATTTCGTGCTGCAGCAGTAAATTCACTGAGTGAGCTTTTACAACAACCAGTCAACTGCTATATATCTAGCTTCGTAACTGACTAATGTGTACTAGTAAGTTTATCTCGAAGTAACTGAATCTTAGTTGAAAAATAACTACAAGCATCATGGCTGGTCATGCGAAGAATCGTGTGAGGGCAGTAAAGCAATAGATTTGACTCGGAACATCCCCTCAATCATGTGGAATGGCTGATTCTGATCAGAGTTAGATATTAACAGCCTTATAATATGTTTTTGCCAAATCAATTACCTCTGCATATATACGACATTGTTCCTTGTACAATTGATGATGAACCTGAAGGCCTGTAGAGGGAAATTTACCGTCAAACTGTCGTTTCTGTTTCTTCGTAACTCTTAAGCTATCATTAAACCATGGCGCATTTGGGCGAAGGGTGGATTAATAACTTAATCGGAGAAGATCTCTATGGACCTTATTATTGATTGTCACAGCAATGAGTCATACCAGTAACTATTTTTTGTAAACCTGCTGAATCCAGCTCAGCAGGTTCCATAAACCTACTAGCATCATTAACAACATCCATATGGAGATTGCTTGTGTATGGGCATTTGGCCAGCATTGATTGGTTTCAGATATGAAGTGTTTCGAAGTGGAAGAAGAGGAATTTAAGGTTGTTCAGGCTGATTGGTATGTATATAACTATATTTGTATCCTATATTAAATCAGTTGAGATCATACCTTCATGAAATGAACACTTGCATCAACACATTGACACCGTGTATGCTCAGATCAATGAGAAAATTTCTTCACTAGATTTTAAAACGTTAAGCACCCATCTATTTGTGGAACTGCATCATCTCATCCGTACTTATTTGTAAGTCCAAAGGGGAGCTGTTCAGTTGTTCGTTCTTTGGCAGCTATTTGGCTGACATCTTCGAAAGAGAAGTTCGTATCCACGCTGGAACAATGAAATTACACCATGCCTTGGTAAAACACGTTCTTTCAATGTCGCAGTCTGAAAGTCGGAGACTTCAAGAGTCTTGCATTGTTAATTATTTGAAACGGTGACATTTCCAGGTTGGAACGAACGTCTATGAGCAGAGAGCTGTTGAATAGAAGTATCGAAGAAGCCACCTGTTGATACTACTATCCAAAGAAAACCATTGGCTGACAATTGTCAGTGATTTGTGCACATTGGTAGATGGAGTCAGAAAGTTATAAATTTTCGGATGACGAAAAGGACGATATCCTTATGGAATTTGAAAGTGCTACAGACAGCAAAACAGTTTACTACACAAAGGTGGACAGTAGCAGGTAGGAATCTGTTGACTCCTTGGTTTATCCAATCAATGTTGTGCTTAACCATGAGAGACACTTATACAAATTGTGTTCAACGCTTAAAGAAATTTACCGTACCATGTTTCCAGAGATTACCAGTCCAGAAAAAGGACTTGTAGTGTATTAATTTTGTGTAATCATAATTTAGTACTGAAGTTTTTTTCAAAAGGGAAGTGCTGCGAGTTGCAGCAGTAAAATAGACCATAAACTTTTTATTATATTTCAATATCTCATGAAAACGAACAGTGGAAGTGTTAATTAATTTAATAAAAGGTTCAAATTGTCTCAAGATCTTTTCTAACCCAGCCCCAACAGAACATCAATATTAGAATACAGTAGGTAGCTTATTAGAAGTGCATTCTTTTGGTGTTAAGCAAAAGTTTGAAATGACTATGCACGAACAATATCAGTAACTTGTTTGTCAACGAGGAAGAAAGACAATGTAGTGTTGCTTAGTGCACAATTTCATAATGCCTGCTGCTGATCGGTATGCGTTGCATATACCGAAAATCATCGCCCACAAAATCCTAAAAATCGAGTGTGTGAACCACATATAATACTTGGCCCAGACCAATATAAGATTAGTGAGCTGCTCGTCTTATGGCTCCGCAGCAATAACTTTTGAATAACCCAAATAGAGTTTAAACAGAAGACAGCGGGTAAAAGTTGGTATATTTAGAAGTCGATACTTACTTGTTACACTTGTGATTGCGGTTCCCAAAATTGCCGCCTTCTCCCATCTCTGTGTTTTTGCTACCAATGATTTCTTCTGCGCAGATATGGAGCTATATAAATGTTAAAATAAATTTACTCCTTGTAATGCATCATTTTCTTCATGTATGGTTTCTAAAACATCGTCGATCCATTGGTAAAGCTATACAATCTTGTATAATTGCATCAAATTACGCTGTTTAATTGTTTAAATTATATATATTCGCATGCCTCAACAACGTTTTAATCCAATATGGCCGCCAATGAGTCACGTGATCTTTGTCATATGAGTCACGTGACCTTGTCATCGAAATAAAACCGCAAATTAGTTTCTACTGTATGATAAATATGTTTGGAAAGTTTGACTTAGTTTGGACAAAATCTCTGGAATTTCACGTTGTCATCGAAATAAAACCGCAAATTAGTTTCTACTGTATGATAAATATGTTTGGAAAGTTTGACTTAGTTTGGACAAAATCTCTGGAATTTCGAAGTCAAGAGCCATGCCTTAATTACCCCGAGAATCACCTGAACTTCAGTGACTAATTAAATAGAATACAGCCTCGATTTTATGTTATAGATTACACATGGAGAACGATGGAATATTTCACGTTAGTCCTCTTGTGACACCATTAGTGTTGTTTTAGTCCAGGGTTTTCCATTTAGTTTTAGTTTAGTTTTGTTTTGAACCAGAAAAATATTTTTAGTTTTTGCTTAGTTCTAGTTTAAACCAGTTATTACTTGGGCCACCTGTGGTGAGCACAAGTCTTAAATCCAGCTTGATTTCTGTGTTCGTCATGTTCTTCGTCATGTTCGTCGTTTTATACGTCGAGAGAATGTAATTATTGCGTGGGCGTATAAATAGCGAATTAAAGCGATTTCGGCCAGTTTTATTCTCAATGAATCGCAGTCTGAAAAGCATTTACGAGACCTGTAAACCCGCAAATTAATGCAAAGATTCTCTCCAAGATAACTGGATGACTGAGAGAAACACAGATGAGAGATTAAAGAGAGAACCGTGGACGAAACGTCAACATACGGCAAAGCGATTTCGGACTTTCGTTTTATTGACAATGAATCGCAGTTGGAAATTTTACCGAGACCTGTAAACCTGCAAACCATTGCAAAGATTCTTTCCAAGGATAAAGAAACACAGATGAGAGATCAATCATGAAGACAGAATGGACAGCCGAAGGACAGGGAAATATTATTATGCTGTGTTGACATTTATCCCGCGAAACTCCGTAATATTTATCATTATAAAATGTTGTGTTTTTGTCTGATTTAAATCAATTCTATATCGAAATGATCACTAGAATTTGGCGAATCGAACGCTGTAGGTTTCGTCTACTTAAAATGTGAAGATGAAAGAAACACAGATGAGAGATCAATCATGAAGACGGAAAGGACAGCCGAAGGGCAGGGAAATATTATATGAAACTCCGTAATATTAATCATGAAATGTTGTGTTTTTATCCGATTTACATCAATTCTATATCGAAATGATCACTTGAATCTGGCGAATCGAACGCTGTAGGTTTCGTCTACTTAAAATGTGAAGATCAGATGTTATATAAGAAAATGCGTATTAGCGATTAAAGCGAGACTCGCCTCTAAAATCAAAGGACATGGCTTCAAGATCTATTCGTTGTTTACCCGATGATTTAATGCTTTTATGTTCGTTAAACCGATGTAATTTCGTAACAGATATGTTTCGTATACCTTTCCGTTGTTTTTATATAAATTTTGACACACGAAGACCTTCAATCGAACAGATATTAGAAAAAATAGCATTGCCCGTGTTTAGTGTTTACACTAGGTGTTTACATTAAATTTCGTCTGCGTGTCAGGCGTTCTGCATTGGGGGGGGGGGGTAGCCTGCGTGTAGACGCCTGATTTTTCTTCCTCATTCCTCGGGTAAGCTTTCTCCATTGCATACCCATACCCCCCGCCCAAATCCACGCCATATCTCCCTAATTTGTCCAGTGATTAAGTGGCCCAAGTTAACGCCTAGCGGGCGTCTTGTTTATATTTAGTTTTAGTTTGATTCTAGTTTGTATGAACAAGAAATTGGTTTTACTTTGAACCAGCAAAGCATTTGTTTAGTTTCCAAGGTTTGAATCAAAATCTGTAAAATAATGTTCATGTACTAGGATAATAAAACAAATTGAACATGATAATGGGAATTTACTTAACCAATGGCAATGATATTTCAAGAACAGTGAATTAAAATATACAGTATCTCTCTCTGCTTGTCAGCTATAAAATTGGGAAAACTTGCCTCTGAAAACAATATAATTTGGTGTTTCAATCCTTTTAAGTTAAAAGGGATTAAAACACCAATTTATATTGTTCAAATTATATATATGATAAAAACGGTTGGTAATTTTTCGAGGATTATAACACTCAATTATGGAGAATACACAACTGTTTTAATAACATTAATAACAGAAATTTCAAAATACATACCAGGGCTTCAGTTTGAAAGGAGTGCCTTAAAATATTTAAAATTAAGCAATGGGCATTATCATAAGACTTACAACAACAAACTTATTTTTCTTAAGCAGTATTTCTCTTTCCAAGTTATGCTTATCAAGTCTTTTGTCACCCCGAAGTAGATAAGCATTTTTTCATTAAATCATCAAGAAAACGTCTTATCCTTTGTAACTTTAGAAGAGACATTACAAGCTTCCTGTTTTTTCCTCAGCTTTTTCAACTTTACGGAATTCCTCAGTATTTGTGGTAAAACTTGAGAGACACAAGTATCTACGAACAACCGACTCAGAAAACGCGCGTGTGCATGTAAATTTTGTATCACGTTTTACTGTATTTTTAGTTTTAGTCCTAAGTTAGTGTTAGTTTTAGTTATCAAGCATCAAAATAATTTTAGTCTTGTTCTAGTTTTTCACATTGATTTTGTTCTAGTTGTTTATTTTTAGTTACCGTTTAGTTCTAGTCTTTGTTATTAAAATCACTTTAGTTTTAGTTTAGTTTTAAATAAAAAGAATATAAAAATATATGACACCTTATATGGCGTTTTAAGGTGGCTCCCTATGGGTTTGTAATTGCGCGCGAGAAATTTCCTTTTAATCGGGAAATTGGTTACATTTAATTTTTACTAAAATGTTTCTTGAATCAATTCCTACAACAATTTGAAATTTGATGAAATTTCATGGAAGAAAACGTGATAAATGTCAAAGAAAATATGAAAAATTATATTTCAGACTTTGCACATCTCTGTTAGGGTGCCAGGAATGTCTGCACGACTGCCCAGCTTGTTCTCTCCATATGTTGCCAGAGCAAGCATCGTCCATCCAACCCTCGATTTGGACAATGCGTATACCATTGAGTCCATCGCCTTTGCCAACCCGATTTTCTGGGAATGTAGTGGTTAGCCTAAGTTTGTACTTTTTAAAATAAATAATATAAATTGATGACACCTTATATGGCGTTTAAGGTGGCTCCCTATGGGTTTGTAATTGCGCGCGAGAAACTTCCTTTTAATCGGGAAATTGGTTACATTTAATTTTTACTAAAATGTTTCTTGATTCAATTCCCACAACAATTTGAAATTTGATGAAATTTCGTGAAAGAAAACGTGATAAATGTCAAAGAAAATATGAAAAATTATATTTCAGACTTTGTGCATCTCTGCGAGGGTGCCAGGAATGTCTGCACGACTGGCCCAGCTTGTTCTCTATATGTTGCCAGAGCAAGGATTGAATATATTCCTCTGTAATTAGGACATCGTCCTCATCCATCCAACCCTCAATTTGCACAATGCATATACCAGAGAGTACATCGCCTTTGCCAACCCGATTTTCTGGCAATGTAGTGGTTAGCCTAAGTTTGTACCTTTTAAAATAAATAATATAAATTGATGACACCTTATATGGTGGCATTTAAGGTGGCTCCCTATGGGTTTGTAATTGTGCACGAGAAATTTCCTTTTAATCGGGAAATTGGTTACATTTGTTTTTTACTAAAATGTTTCTTGAATCAATTCCCACAACAATTTGAAATTTGATGAAATTTCATGGAAGAAAACGTGATATGTCAAAGAAAATATGAAATATTGTATTTTAGACTTTGCGCATCTCTGCGAGGGTGCCAGGAATGTCTGGACGACTGCCCAGCTTGTTCTCCATATGTTGCCAGAGCAAGGATTGAATATATTCCTCTCCATATGTTGCCAGAGCAAGGATTGAATATATTCCTCTGTCATTAGTAGGACATTGTCATCGTCCATCCAACCCTCGATTTGGACAATGCGTATACCAAGTGCATCGCCATTGCCAACCCGATTTTCTGGTAACGTAGTGGTTAGCCTAAGTTTGTACCTTTTAAAATAACTGCTCCTCAGCTTTACGGAATTACTCAGTATGTTTCTTCTGTAAATGCCTTTTCAAATTTGTAGTAAAACTCAAGACACAAGTATCTACGAACAACCGACTCGGAAAACGCATGTGTGCGTGTAAATTTTGTATCACGTTTTACTATATTGTTAGTTTGTCCTAAGTTAGTGTTATTGGTTTTAGTTATCAAGCATCGAAATAATTTTAGTCTTGTTTAGTTTTAGTTGTTGCATGGTTCGTAGCGGTGTTTGAAATCCTTGAAAGTCTTTGAATTTGAATGTTGTTTTTAAAAAGCAAACAAAGTCTTTAACTCATTGTTGACTGGTGCAAAATCAATGAAAATTGACCAGTGTCAATGTCCATTTATTTTCTCAGCAATTATTTAGAACTATATAGAAATTTTCTAGGAAAAACTGGTCTAGCCTGTATACAGGGTAATACTATCCAAACATCAATAACCAAAAACTTAGCTTGTGATATTGGCAATATGTACTGCAAATATGACTGAAATTGAACAAACGGAAAAATGTTAGGGCCGTTTTAGGACATGACACTAAAATGGTGGAAATTGACCGACTCGAGCTTCTCAAAGGCATAATATCATGTAAAAGTTAGCAAAACTATACTCATAATGAATTAGTATCAGTTAGCTTTTCAAAATGTTGCTATGCACATACAAGACTGAAATGGTTTGCATAAATCAGCATAAATTATTGTATGTCACATAGTAATAACTCTAATGCATTGAATATAATTGGTTACCTTATGGTATTGTAAATATGTCCAGCAAGTATTTCTGAAATCTAATTGCCCAAAAAGCACATTCTAGAACATCTATAAATGAAAAAATTATACATAAGGAAGCATACTACATCACTGCTCATGTCTGTAGGGACACATACATAGATTGAGGCTGTTACAAGTATCATTCCTGCATTTTTATTTTTGGTGGATGTGCTTTACTTACTGTAACCTTTATACTAAATACATATTCTTTACTTTTCCTTTTTTTTTTGGTGGGGGGGGCATTTTTGATATACTAAATACATATTCTTTACTTTTCCTTTTTTTTTTGGTGGGGGGGCATTTTTGTTAACAATGTTCTACTACAGTATCATAAAGTACAGTACAATATACCTAATTTACAAGTGTACACCTGAAAAGTTAATGCTCGTGGTATTATGCCATTCTCTGAAAACTACTATGCCGTTCTCTGAAACAATTTTTCTCACTAGTAATGTGAAGAAATTTCCCACACTGTGGTGCACTACAAAATGAAGCAACCCTAAGCTGACCTCTACCTAGCTGATAACACACAACACAATTCTTCCTAGTGTCATTTCAAGGTAAAATTAAATTTCAAACTAATTACTCGGGTAGCCGAGTCTAGGTTTCGGTGTTTTTGTTGTTAGTCGTCGACGTTGTTGCCAGTATTTTTAGGTCGAGATAGAGGCTTTGCGAAACTTATGTTGGTCATGTGTCTTCTTTTCGTGGTTCGAGTCAGTTATGTGGCTGGGAAGTGGGAAGTATCTTGTTGTCAATGAATCGCAGTCGGAAAAGCATTTACGAGACCTGTAAACCCGCAAACTAATGCAAAGATTCTCTCCAGGATAACTGGACGAGAGAAACAGATGAGTGATTAAAGAAAGTACTCGCAGAACCGAAACGTCAACATGACAACATATATAGTCGTTGCAAGGCAATGCGAGCAAATATTCGAAGCGAGTTCGAACTTTCGTTTTATTGGCAATGAATCGCAGTTGGAAAAGTTTACCGAGACCTGTAAACCCAACCCGCAAACCATTGCAAAGATTCTCTCCAAGACGAGAGAAACACAGATGAGAGATCAATCATGAAGACGGAATAGACAGCCGAAGGACAGGGAAATATTATTATACCATGTGTTGACATTTATCCCATGAAACTCCGTGATAAATAATCATTATGAAACGTTTTTTTGTCCGATTTAAATCAATTCTATATCGAAATGATCACTTGAATCTGGCGAATCGAACGCTGTAGGTTTCGTCTACTATAAAATGTGAAGATCAGATGTTATGAGAAAATGCGTAAGCGATTAAAGCGAGATATCAAAGGACATGTCTTCAAGATCTATTCGTCGTTTACCCGATGATTTAATGCTTTTATGTCCATTAAACCGATGTAATTTCGTAACAGATGTTTCGTATACCTTGCCGTTGATTTTTATATAAATTTTGACACACGAACACCTTCAATCGAACAGATATTAGAAAAAATAGCATTGCCGTGTTTAGTGTTTACGTTAAATTTCGTTTGCGTGTCAGGCGTTCTGCATTAGGGGGCTTGCTTGCGTGTAGATGCCTGGTTTGTCTTCGTGCTTCTAAAACTTTCCCACTTTAAACGAGCGCTGCACAATGCCTTCAGTGCCTGATTACAGAAATCAATGCATTAAAAATTATCCTTTGTAATATAAGACAAGTGAGCGGGTTTTCTAATTCCAACTGTCTAACATGCCACCAATGCATAGTATTGCATACCAATCTCTGCAGGCAATATGCGCGCCATGTCCCTAAAAGTAGCCCGAGTTAACGCCTAGCGGGCGTCTTGTTATTATTATTAAACATGAAATTTCAAAGAAATTAAACGTATATTATACTAAAAATGCCGCCTCTCCTTCAGGCCGGGCAGGTGGGTCATTGGAATAAACTGGGGGATGGCCATACTTGGGGAAACCACAAAATTGCCTAACAAGGTCTTCCCTAAAATCTGCCATGGAGTAACTTTTCGGCTTCTGGAGTTCTACATCATCTGGAGTTCTACATCATCTGGGAAGTTGGCACGGTGTTATCTGAAAAGAATAAAAGCATTCACAATAGACATGTCTATAAGATGAAAAAATTATGAAAAAAGTCTTCCCCCACTCTTCTAACACTTCCTTCTCTCACATTATTCGCTGTTAGTAATTGATCAGACCTATCTACAGCATCCATGTATTGATTATATGAACTTACCACTTTTGGTTGTTTTACAAATACCTCTCTCCATACACCTAATCTTCCTCTTTCTTTTCACCATCACTTTCGCACTAGCAATATCAATTGTGGTTAGTAACGATACAGACTTATTATCTATTGACTGCAAGGCAAGGACTTTCTTGACCCTCACCTATAGATCCCTCACGCATAGATCCCTTTTCATTCTTTCGGGCCCAGGTCTTAACATTTTTGAGGCTCTCGGGGTAATCCCTTACGATTAATACCTACTGTTACAGTTGAAGGTACACCTGAATGAAACATTGTTAACCAGAGCAAATGATGTATAAAAATTATCAAAATATAGATGGTAACCCTGATGGAGATAAGGCTACATTACTTTCATTACCACATCATAACCTAGGCCATTATTACTTACATCTCGCGCTGCATCTTTTCCTATATAAATGTCTATAGTATAACCGTTAGAACTATCAGCTAGTACACCTTTATACTCCATCTAGTAGGCTTATCTTTCATAAATTGGTGCATACCTGACCTATGCCTAGATTTGACTATGCGCTGCTCATCGACTGCCATATTTTGTTTGGGTTGGTATAAACTTTTGCATTGCATTCTCCTTGAAATGTTTCAAAAATGACTCAACTTTTCGCAGCTTATTTCCTGGGGTCTCAGTGGTAGGGTCAACAACATGCAGTAAGCCCATAAGGGCTTTATACCGTTCCCTGGAGAGGATTGCCCATATAATTTTTCAAATTAAGTTATACATACTTCCCTTCTACTAAATATAATTATAATCCAAATAGAATTATTAAAACAATTTTAGGTTGCAGTACCTCACCACTTTTCTGTTTGGATACGTGTAGCTACAGCTAACTTCATCTGTTTGTGTATAAAAATAATATGAATAATATTAATAAAATGAAGCAGTTATATAGCATTAATATCAGAGATTATTAACATGACATCTTATGAAAACTTGCTGGCTTTAAAGTGTTTGTTTACCTTCATACTCCTCCACTCTTGGGGTTTCTATATTAAACATTCAAACATAGTTTGAACTACAGAGTATATTAAAAACTAGAAATACGTTGTACGCAACACCCTCGCCCGCTTACTGTTTACCTGCTTATGTATCACCGTAAAGATGTTATCAGAAGATATAAAGTACAGAACCTGTGATTGTCTTCCTTGTCAGAAAAATAACTTTATCAAGCTAATGTGAAAAATAAATTTAGTTTAATAATAATATGGAAACAGTTACTTAAAGTGTATATGAACTGAAAATTAAGTTTGTCTTATAAATGGAGTTCCTTTATCATTTCAAGTTCCTTCAAATGTTTTTTCATATCACTTTTCGCTATTGCGATTTGTTTGACATTTAAATAACACAACTGCATATACGTCACATTAATGAGTTGTTGTAAAAGTAAAAATCTCGTTGAAGTTATCAAGCGAAGTCACACTAAACTGCGCATGTAAGGAATATTTGTCTTATGACACCTAATAATGAAAGTTTTGATTGATTTTATAACACTGTTATTTTCATCGCAAACAAATTGCAATATCATTGAAAAATTATAGATGGAGTTCCTTTATCAAATAAGACAAACTTAATTTTATTTTCATATACGATGGTTATTGTCTAAATTATATTTGTATCGTAATAATTCTCCATGGCATAATATATATCGATTCGTTACAAGATTAACGAATTCATGGGAGTAGAAGTCTCTAACTTGCTTCTGTGGATTACACCATAATGACAAATTGATGCTCCGTCGGCCAGATGGACGTCGAGGTTATGAAAATAAAATTAGTAATCCTTTCTTCTTATTTTAACATTGTGACTGTCTACTTTACATATTTCGCTGAGGGTTTGGACAAATTTTGATCAACTTTCAAGGAAGTGTATACCTCTGTTCAATTCCAAACTTTAATTCTAGGTTTGAAAAATCATCCTATTTCAAGTCTTCGTTGTATTTTCAGTTTAGGGCAAACTGCTGATCAGTGGCCAGTGTGTTTTGTAGGCTCAGTATGAATGAAATTCGTTGGGTTTTTAAAAAAATTAGGGTGAATCTCTCAAATGCAAAACAATAAGCTATAAAATAAAGTGGATAGATGGAGTTTAAGCGAATAAAATTCCATCATTGAAATTAAGTAGGAAATATATTGAAATATGGCTGTTACTGTATTACCAGCATGCATGCAGCAAGCGACGCTGTACGCGTGTCCTTCCTTTGAACCTTTCTCGCTGTGAGCTATTTTCTACGCGTATTGAGAGATGAGGATGAACAGGCGCTTTTATATGTATTTTAAAGAAGGATTGCTGATAACGTGATGGTGATTCTGATTATACTTGGATTTGTTATGGTCCTAAAGTGATTATGATTCCAATGTCTTGAATCTGATGGGATCCACAAATATGAATGATAGCTGTTAGTAGTGTTGTAGCAAGCAATAATGAACAACGTAAGTAACTTAATTTTATTTAAAAAAACTAACAGAACAAAGTTTTGAAATAATATTCAACTTGAAAAATACTTCAAAGTGATGATGCATCATGCATTCCTCACTTTACAATTATTAAAGATATCATTTTTTGTTGCCATTGCATTGGCAGTTTTGCTTGGCCTCGATCGCCGGCTGGACGTTTTTGCGATGTGGCCCCGTTGCCCATGCCGAAAGCACACCACTTCTGTGAAAAAGGAAAAAAATGGAATTTCATTTTTTATTTGTGTAATTCAAATAAGATATTTTAAATTACGGAATAGGAATTGCATTATTTCTCAATATTTGTTTTTCAGTTTTAGACTTTTGAAAATGAACCTCATGACAGAACCTTGAACTTACTGTGCATGCTCCTCTTTGACTTTGAAGAAAGAAGTTCGTGAGAATTTCAAGTAAATTTTTTTAAATCAGACTATATATATTATATTTTATTGGATACTTGCTATGCTGACAATTACAGGCCTTGTGTCCTGTCTGTTGACAGTTACAGCGGCGTATTTCTAAAAATGCAGAACTTTGATTAATTTGCCATGTGCAAGATCTGTTTATGACAATGTAGATATTATTAATTTGATATCCTCGTTTTCTTTTCATTTTTTTCTTCCAACTTTTCCTTAGCTAGAAAACAAATGAAGCACATGAGATACAGTATTATCCTAATATGAAAAAAATCACGATGATTTAGTTTATCACTTAGAAATTTTTTAATTATATTTTAAAATTTTCAATGATTTGTAAAAGATTTTATTAATAATAAATTCAACACACCACCATGCCCCTCATTTTCTTCCAAGTATTTATTTCATATAAAAAATTAGAGACTAATTTAAATGTTTTAAATGTTAATGGCATTATTAAAGAGACCAAGGGCAGGACAATATGTTCACGGATGTTGCTCCTTGGTATATTAAATATAACAATTGTACACTAGTATATTGACATCTTTCGTCAAGTAAATAAAATTTGATCACGGGCTCAAAAAATGTGTTATAATAATTTATGCATCTAATTAGATGCGACGGTACGGCGTCGCCTGAAACCAACACGCATTTCAGACGTTGTATCCGTGTGACCATGACGGATACAACGTCTCCCAGACGAATTTGGTTCGTTTCAGACGTCTTATTACTGAATTAAATGCGACGTATGACCTCGCCCGGCGCGAAGCGCCAGCCTGAGGGCGAGGGTGCTAATATCTACCGGCGTTTAGTCCCTTATCACGCGAGATGCAAGCGCTTCCTAGATCTAGGATCGAGTTTATAGGTATTGTTACGGACATGTCTATCTAGAGACATTAATTAACTAGACGTTATTTGATCACTGAACATTTGAAACGTTTAGTATAGGAAATAAACACTTGTAACCTGAGTTAACAAATACCTACATGTATGACTCAGCTATGATGTCATTTAGTAGTTACGTAAATACATTATAAATAGAATGAAGTGCGTTACTATAATTATACACTCTAGAAACTTTATAAGTAACGATCATACAATTCTCAGTCATGCATATGTATGAGAGTGAACTATATGTATCAAAGAATTACAAAGTCAGTCGTGGAGTTCGCTGCCGCTGGTCGTTATTATTCCTTCCTTAGTCAAGCCATATGGATTGTTAACCTGTTGTCGGAATCTCCTATTGACTGTTGTGTACAGACAGATAAGTTCTGAACTGATTAGTTTAGTCTTTAATCTTTATAGACATTTTTAAAGAGGCCTATGTTAAAGAACGTGATGCAAAAAATAATTGTGGAGCACTTAGTTAAGTCAGGATACCTTGAGGAACGTGTTTTAAATTTGTATAAAAATCCCAATACAAATCTAGAAACAGAAAGAATGAGGTTTGCAATGGAAGCAGAAAAAATGAAATTGGAATATGGAGAGAGAAGAGCGTTTAGAAAAGCAGAAATTTGAGTTAGAAATGAGAAAAATTGGGATCTGTTCATCCTGGAACCAAACTAAATTCATGTTTTGATGTTACAAGACACATTAGAATGGTTCCACCTTTCCAGGAACGGGATGTCGATAAATACTTTTTACATTTTGAAAAAATAGCCGAAAATCTTAAGTGGTCCAAAGAAAATTGGACCATGTTATTACAAAGTGTTTTAGTGGGAAAAGCTCGTGAGATTTACGCACAACTTTCGTTAGAGACAGCTTCGGAATACGATGCCGTAAAGGAATTAATTCTTAAGAGGTATGAGTTGGTCCCTGAGGCATATCGTCAGAAATTTCGACATTTTGAAAAAACCGGTAGGCAGACCTATTTAGAATTCGCCAGAGAAAAGGAACAGTTGTTTGATCGCTGGTGTGCCTCCGAAAAATCTGATAAAGATCACGACCTATTGAAACAATTGATTTTAATTGAAGAATTCAAAAGATGCATTCACAGTGATGTATGTATATTTTTAAACGAACAAAAGGCGACAACCTTAACAGCTGCGGGGCGTTTGGCCGACGATTTCTCCGTTAACACATAAGGTTTCGTTTGCGAATAAGGCGCAACAGTCTTTCTCTTTCCGAGGTCGTAATTCTTCATCATTTGAAAGCAAGCGTGTGTTTGATCCCAAGAATCTGTCAAAGGAAAATTCAGACAATTTTAATCCTGATGCTAATGTTTGTGGTAATCAAAATATAGACCACCAAGATTTGAACAAGTTCCTCAGAACAAGCCTCCCAGTTCTCCTTTTAGCCACCTAGTTTGTAGTTACTGCAAAAAGAATGGTCATTTAATATCAGATTGTTATAAATTGAAACGAAAGCAAGAGCAGGGTGAAATTAAACCCACGGGTTTTACTTCAACCAAATTGCGTGACAATGTGCAAGACACATCTGTCGTTAAGGCCACTTCCTTATCTTAATTCCGAGGTCAAGTCCTCTTGCGACCATGTTATGGAGTCTTTTCAACCATTTATTCATAATGGGTTTGTATCACTTACAAGCGATTTGTCAAAAATTGTTCCAATTAAAATTCTAAGAGATACTGGGGCTTCCCAATCTCTTTTGTTGGCAGATACTTTGCCATTTTCTGACGAGTCTTACTCTGGTAAGAATGTGTTAATTAAAGGAGTTAATTCAGATAGCTATAGTTCCCAGGCTCTTCATAAAGCTCATTTGACTTCAGACTTAGTGTCTGGTCCTGTATTGTTGGGCATTAAAACTTCTTTACCTTTTGAGGGAATTCACCTACTTCTCGACAATGATCTTGCAGGCGAGAAGGTGGTCGTTAACCCAATTTTGACAAATAAACCTTGTGTTAATCAAGCTTCTGATCCTATTGAGCAAGAGATTCCAGATTTATATCCGGCATGTGCCGTAACTCGAGCAATGAAACAAAAACAATTAGAGGTGACGCAAGTATCACAGGGAGCCGTAACGTCTATTAGTGAAGCGAGTTTAACAGTAAATCGGGTTTATTTGGTATTTTTTACACAATAATTGTATTAAATCGCTATTAAAATGTTCTTACTTGTTAATTTTGTCGACAATCAGGAGGACAAATTACAGGCAACCAGACCAGAAAGGCATCGAATCAGTGTTTACATCAATACGGAAGGCCGTTGACTGTGTTTGCCCCGCCCCCTTGGTCAGCGTATTGTCACATTTAAATTCAGAAGGCCGTTAGGACCGCCCCTTCGTGGGCGTCTCGCGATTTTCGGTAGTAATATAAAGAAAAGTGAGAAGGGATGAAACTCCAATAAGTTTTCGTAGCATGAATGCCCCAACTTGACTCGACCACTTAATTTATGCAATGTGTGACGTAGAAATAATAAATGCGCCGTCAACCTGTGGGAGTATACCAAATACTTTTGAAATAAAAATAACGGACATTTCGACCTCACTGGCAATTCAGTCTCATAGTAAACTGATCTTTTTTACCCAGTGCATCAACTGAAAATATTAATTTGTCCAGGGTGCTAAATTGTAGAATAGTAGAACAGCCGCCACCTTTGCTTCGTTTTATTTTAAAACCCCATTTAATTTGATAACAATCAACAACTACACACAAGATAAACCTTATATTATATTTAAAGAAATTTTAGAGCATCCTGGTTTGTATTTCTGCCTTTAAATACGGTTTCAAAAGTGGACGGGTATTCTATAATTGCTAGTTAAACAAGCTACCTCGCAAGCTACGACAAGGTTCTGTCGGAAAGCGGAGAAGATCATATGTCAACATCGCGCAGTGTCCAGGATATATATTCATCTGCAAAATTCCCTCTCGTTCGAATATAATTTGAAGTAATTTTACCAGCCAGGTCACGGTTTTAATCGCTCTGCACAAAACCATGACACATTTGTAGATTTTGTTCATGTCAGTGTGTCGTCTACCGTTGCAACGATAATCTTCCCAAAGAGTATGGCCGAAATATCTGTAATATGTTCAACCGTGGGAGAAAATTATGTTCACAAAATATTATTTATTTTGTGTAAAAGATTGACAGATGGGGGAGCGCGTTTGACTAATTGACTTCCGGTGGTCGCATCAAGTTGGGGCACAGATGATACGAAAGGTCTCCACTAAAAATGTTACCAATTATATAAGTTACTACAGCTTTCAATTGCAAAATTTTCAAAACGACTGTGAACATTAACCTTTAATCTATCATGTAGCCTATTTTCAAGCTAAAATTTTACTTAACTACATTAGACGTCAAAACAAATCACTACCGAAATAAAGTTGCTTCCCTTCTCTCTTTCTTATATTATATACGCGCGCGAGACGCTAACGAAGGGGGCGGGGCAACCACAGTTCAACGGCCTTCCGAATTGATGTAAACACTGATTCGATGCTTTTCTGGTCTGGTTGCCTGTAATTTGACCTGATTGTCGACAAAATTAACAAGTAAGAACATTTTAATAGCGATTTAATACAATTATTGTGTAAAAAATACCAAATAAACCCGATTTACTGTTAAACTCGCTTCACTAATAGACGTTACGGCTCCCTGTGCAAGTATGGACATAGAGGTGTCAGATACCTTTATTGGCCGCATATTCGATGCAGTTTGTTATGAATCCCCTGAAAGCAAATCTGATAAAAATCTGTCAGATAAAGCACAAAACTTCTCAAAGCCTAACCTCCTTGATGAACAACAAAATGATCCTGAGATCTCTGTCTTATTTCAAAAAGCAGTTGATGAGACCGAAATTCCGAAGAATGCGGTCTGTTACTTCATTAAAAATAATATATTAATGAGAAAGTGGAGACCGCCTGATGTCCCTACAGACGAAGAATGGTCTGTACCATATCAGATAGTAGTTCCAAAAAGCTACCAGTCTGACATACTCAGCCTTGCACATGAAACCTCCCCTCTTTCTGGTAATTTAGGTGTTAACAAAACATATCTCAAAATTCTAAGTCATTTCTATTGGCCTAATCTTAGACGAGATGTGGTACAATTCTGTAAAACTTGCCACACTTTACATATAGGATTAAATTATTTTCCTTTTTTTCTTGCTGCCTTAAAAAGTCTGCTTTACCGAGGACTCCCGCTTATCCCCCTCCGCAATTACCACCCCTGCCTCATTGGGCCCTGCGCCTACTAAAATGATTATATTTATTCTTTATATTTATATATTTTATAAACGATGGTCAGCAATGGGTAAAGTTGTAAAGATTCAGTTTTGTGTACAGTGTACTTAATCCCTACCTTGGCTAGTTGGCTACCTAATCCTTGTATTATGGTATTATTGTATTATTTACGTAAAAATTATATTTCTTGGTAGTTCGGTATGCCTAGCCTAGCTATGCTTAGACCTGCCTAGCTATGCCTCAGCATAGTGATAGTTTCTACGTTGTCGTGCATATTAAATTTCTTGGCCAAATCCCATTTTGGAGTTACGGTGTTCGGTAGTCAGATGTCGCCTCATTCTATCAGGGCTATTAATGTTATCGGTTGGTGGAACATTGCTGTCTCCTTTCGCATGTGTTAATACTGATTTCGTAAAGTTATAAAGTTCAAAAGCATTTGTTATTTTTTCTGCCGCAAGACCTACAAACCCGCTCGTAGAAAATTTCACTGCATAGTAATGCAAAGCCGATCGATTCACAAGCCTCAGCCAGAATCAACTCTGTGCTTCTGCATGTCTACACGATTGCTTGAATAAATTTTAAAAATAAATCTTGTTTCCACCAGATGCAGTCAAGCTTTTTACGGAGTTTCAGACATGGATATTTCACGATTCGGCCCGAAGTTAAATATATATATTTTTTGTTTTTTTTAATAACTTGATTTTTTGGCACTAAATTAACTAATAATTGCATACACTATTAATACAAACATGTATGTATGTACAGAGGATATATAAATCTAAGGTAATAATAAAGGGTAAATCTAATGTAATATGCCAAAAATTGGCAAAGCACAAACGGGACTAAGTCCCATTCAAGGTGCTCACCAGTAAGATGTAAGTGATTAATCATTGAGGAAAGCCCGCTAGTTGCTGATTGGTTGTTTTTGACAGTTCAATTGGGTGGAAATCCAAAAACATGGGTCTTTGGTGCAGGCGTCCCCTCCCCATTTCGCCTTTCCGCTTTCCCCCTCCCCCTAACGTGCCACGCAGGGTATGAATCAGCTTGAAAGAATGTGCTGGCTACGAATCGGCTACGAACAGATTACGAAGTACGAAGTTGTCCGCTGACCAAATATATCGATGTCACCCAACGAACGCCCGTGATGTAGTCAAACCCAAATTAATTGACTACTGTATAACATTCTCGTTCCCAGGCCACTAACGTCTATGGCGTAAGCAGCTCGATTGGCTGACACAAGCCTTCCAAACCTTGGTTGAGTAGATAATGGGTTTTCGTTTAATCATTTGCCGCTTCTTTTAAGAAATAATACTCACAATGAATCCGAAACGATGTGCTACAGCCTACAGGCGAGACTGACGAAACCTTAGCTGAGCACGAAAAGTGCAAGGTGTGACCTTCGACTTGCGACGTTCTGTGCACCACTTTTACAGCGGCTAAGGAAGTGTGATTAGTTCATGTTAGACACAGCCACAAGCTTGTAGCTTGTACAGCCACAAGCCCACTGCGGCACTGCCCACAGGCGTTAAGTTGGCAGTTGTGACTTGCCAGCCCAAAACTTTCTTACAACTAAAATATTTTCTTGGAATGAGGATCCCAGGATCCACCACTATTTCCAGGTCTGATCCCCATATGCACTGTCCCGTCATATAATTAAATTTATATTGTACTTTTTGTTTACCAATGAGGGATTTTTCTCTTTATATTTTTAGTCTGAAGAATGCCAAGATTTTTATTATGGTGAATGTCTGTCACATTATTTTAAGATTATTGAAGACAGCTTCAATAAATACGAGAATGTGCAACAAGATGCAATGAAATCACTGCCAGAAAATGTGTATGTTAAAAACTCCTTGATTCCTAATGCTGGATTAGGAGTTTTTTCCAAAGTGAAGCTGGATGTGAACACTCGTTTTGGACCTTACAAAGGAAGAAAGGTTGATTTGGAAAATTTGGATGATGATACTACCTACATGTGGGAGGTTTGTTAAGGTTGATTTTTGATAAAAATATATAGTTATTCATCTTGTTCGTTGAAATAGAAATGCAACTTTTTTAGATTGTACAAGATTCAAAGATTCAAAGATCCAATTTTACATGGATGGCCATGATATCTCATGCAGTAACTGGATGCGCTATGTCAACTGTTCACGATGTGAAAATGAACAGAACTTGGTTGGTTACCAATATCATGGTGAGATATATTACAGAGTTTATAAACCAATTGAAGCAAACACTGAACTTTTGGTATGGTACGGAGATGAATATGCAGAACAACTTGGTATACCAGTGCTTGAGGAAGAACAAACTGAAGATAAGATAGGTATAATTGTAATTCTAATTTCTTTTCTACGCGCTATCAAGTAAACTTTGGACACAGGCTAAATCCAACGTTGTGTATTGTTTGCTGGTCGCGATGAGTTTGATTTGCATTTGAAATGTTTGGGTGTTGGTTGTGCAGTCTTATTATAACCAATAAGATTGGAAATAGCAGTATTCAACGCAATATATTTACAATTTAATGTTTTATTTTTTTTTTACAATTTAATCAAAGTTTCATGGCTACTCTTGCTGCTGTGTGTTTTCAAAAATATTTGGCATTAAAGTATAGAGCATGAAAAGGAGGGTTAATCATATTCATAAATAATGCATTCGATGTAAGTTCTAATGAGTTTATCGGACGGTTAGATTACTTAAAATATTGCTTTCAATTTAAATTACTTTAACTTTTAACTTCAACTACTTCACTAAAAGCAAGAAAATTAAAATAAATCATAAAACTTATTCACGATCATTTAAGCTGTTGAAGAATGTTATAACATTAAACAGACTTAGCTAAGCCTTAACCTTTAAAACTCTTGTTGTCACCCACTCATCAGTTTGTGTAATTATCTGTAGTAACGCTTGCGGTAACGGTGTCGTAAACGCGTTTACTCAAAAACATATCTGCGGTAAACGAGATTTCGTTTCCGCCAACGAAATATGGCGGTAACGCAATTACGTTACCGCCCCATTTACTTTTGGACAGCCTGTGATGCGTGGCAGAGTTGCCACAAACAAAAATTACAGAGAAAATACAAATTCCTTCCCGCTTCTGTAGGCCGTTTTGAACTGGGTATTATCGTGAAACAGAAATGTGTTTTTAAATTAAAATTGGATATCGGTAAAAAAATAGGTACGCTAGGCGTACATGTATCTGCATCTACAATCATTTATTAGTTATCGTTGTCACTTTGATCGGAAGCAGCCGTTTGGAATTTGATTGGCTCCGAAGCTATGCTATTGTTACTAATATCACCCATATATATATATATATATATGCGCGTGCGCAGATACAAAAACGGATATATTTGCCCAATTATGTCGATCCTATATACTATATTTGTCCGATATTTCGCAATATCGGCCCGATCCAATATCACATCCGATTACCGGTTGACCTGTACCTAAAGGCGTTATTAGACGGCGTTCGGAAACAATTAAGGGGAGGGTTAACCTAAACTTTGACTCAGATGGTAATTTTCTTTTTTTTGAAGAATTAGAATCTTTGAAGCCTACTTAATTATCTCTATTGCAATTTATTTGTCAAGCGTTCGAAAAAACCCAGTTTTCCCCTTGATTTCCTCAATGTTTAGATGAACCGCATGGGAAAAGTACTGGGAACGAAGTTGTTGTTTGGTCACTAAGCGTAATGGCTTCTCGTGGCAGGACGTATTTTGTACGTTTCTGTTGTGTGATAGCCTGAGAGGACTTAACTATCGGTCAAGACATCATAAAGTCTCGTGATCCCGATCCTTTTCACACAAAGAACTGTGTGATATAAGTACTGCGCGATTCGTGTCGTCTTTTCCTGTTCGTTGGAGACACTGTCGTGGCAATATTGGGAGGCTGGTTTTAAGTCCGTCTTGGGGCAAGTAAAAATGTGTAAATTTGACTTCATATATGTGAAATAGATGTATTGAAGTATGGCTCTAGTATTTCGAAATGTTTGAATGGTGACTTGCCCCGAGACGTGATATAATTTTACTGTTTTGTGGAGGGTTGGCTGGGTGCTGTCCAATTTTCCAAATATATCCCACAATGCACTAGGGTCGTAATGGCAATTGAAAAGCAGGTCGTGCCCCTCCTGGCAATCTCATTCTCTGATTATGAGCATGGTCAATTGTTCCGCTTACATAATTGGTAGATGGAAAAGGCTCATTTTCCAACGCATAATACGAAGTCTACAAAGTTGTTTTAATTTTGTCAATATACAAGAGACGAACAGGACTTTCAGAAATCTCGTGGAATGGTAAATCAGTAGTGAGTGCATGATTAAATGCGATGCTTTTGATCAGTATCGCTGTATATAGTATTTGAAAATCGAGTCATAAAGCCGATTTAAGGACCACCGAGAAGGAAAAGAGACGCCCAAGGACTGCTCAGCTTCTTCGTGTTCAAAGAGAGGAAGACCTCAGAGAAGCAGTGGGATCACTTATGAGGCTGGAAGTTTCAACGAATAACTGACTGTGAAATGAAAACAAATTATCACATGAAAACAAATTTCTACAATAATTTCAGCTTCGTTTAATCACTATGAACTTTGAAGTTGTTTTTCTCTGATTGCACTTTTTATACTTTGAGAAAAGATATCTCAAGAACCATTTGATCAATTAATTTGAAATTTTCAGGAGTTGTAGAAATAAATGAGTTATTGGGGATGAGCTGAGGATTTTGTCATATTTTGTTTCGGTTAAACATGAAAAACTGTCAAAAACAACCAATCAGCGACTAGCGGGCTTTCCTCAATGATTAAAACATTTCACTTCGGGCTGAATCGTGAAATATCCATGTCTGAAACTCCGTGAAAAGCTTGACTGCATCTGGTGGAAACAAGATTTGTTTTGAAAATGTATTCAAGCAATCGTGTAGACATGGAAGCACAGAGTTGATTCTGGCTGAGACTTGTGAATCAATCGGCTTTAGTGAAACTTTCTCCGAGCGGGTTTGTAGGTCTTGCGGCAGAAAAAATAAGAAATCCTTTTGAACTTTATAACTTTACGAAATCAGTATTAACACATGCGAAAGGAGACAGCAATGTTCCACCAACCGATAACATTAATAGCCCTGATAGAATGAAGCGACATCTGACTACCGAACACCGTAACGGCCAAGAAATTTCATATGCAAGACAACGTACAAACCATCACTTATATACGTTTAGCCGTAAGTCTCTTTATTCTGAAACGTTGAAGGAATTCTCCGAAGGCCCAGAGAGCATTGTTGAAACACCAAGGTAGAAATCACAAGGTAGAAATCACAATAATATATAGTTGCTTCCCCTGCGACTGATAATCACGCGCTCGCTCGAACGTTTGGTTTAAAATTTGCCAAATCCCGTTGGTAATACCATAAAATTACCAAATCCCGTTCCTAATACAACTCAAACGTGCGCAAATACCATCAGATGATCTGGTTTCATATTATTGTGCATGCATTAGATCATCGTTGGACTATGCATGCCCAGTATATCACAGCTCTCTACCAAGTTATTTACATGACGACCTGGAAAGAGTCCAAAAGAGAGCCTTAAGCCTTAGCGTGTATCTTCCCAGGAAAACTTTACGCTGATGCACTGACATTAGCGGGAATACCTCCTATTAAAGACCACCACGGCGCTATAACAAAGAAACTGTTCCAGTCTATATCCGAGAACCCAGTTAATAAGATCTATCACTTGATCCCAAAGGCTAATAACAATTTCATATACAATCTTAGGAAAAATAGGAAATATTCACTTCCATTAGTAAGAACAAAAAGGTTCTCGGACTCGTTTATTATGCGTAGTTGTACCAACACACTATATGAATAGTGAGGACTATTATATTATATAGATTTCTATAGATATAGATTTTAACTTTTAATATAGGATTTTGACTCTTGACATCTGATAGTTTTAGTTAGTAAATTAGTTAAATTGATTAATCTTTGTAAAAGTTGCGCAATTCAGTGTAAAACTGCAAGGTAACTTATTAAATAATCTATCTATCTATCTATCTCATCCATCAAAACATATTTTCCTGCCAGCAGCTCCCTTGTAGCAACTTTTTGTTCCTGTTTTAATTTAAAGCTACGACCAGCAACGAACTGAAGCTCGGTTAAAGCTTTCGAAAGAAAATAATCTACCAACACGGTTTTTCAAAAGTCACCATTTTTAAAATTTTATTTCCTGACTGGAAACCCCGGAATACTAATGAGTTGAGTTAGCCATTCAGAATTTAGCGTCCTCTCGTGGACGTAGAAATCCAAAAACATGGGTCTTTCGTGCAGGCGTTCCATCCGCCCTCCCCCAATCCCTAAACGCCTGCTTCGCAGGCTATAGTTTTGAAGTAAGGAACAGCTTTTATGGGCTAATGAAAACATTAGTTGCACGAACCATAATACACCTTGCAACGGTGAGAATTGTTGCGACACAAGTTGCTGCAATCGTAAGAAAGCATAGAACCGAGTTCTACTACTTTCTGCAATGATTGCAGTAACTTTTTTCAGCATTGCACAGTGTAACAAGTTGCATGAAAAGTTGCCCCACAGGATTTTGCTCATAATTTATTATACCTAATGTGTTTTTCTTCTGGTAAAGGATTTAAACAAAGTGGTAATGTTGGAACTCATACTGAAGACAAACCTTATGGATGTGAAGAATGTGGTAAAAAATTTATAAATATATATACTGGTGAAAGGCCTTTCAAATGTGAAGAATGTGGTAAAGGATTTAAACAAAATGGTAATTTGAAAACTCATCTTCGAAGTCATACTGGAGAAAAACCATATGAGTGTGAACAAATTTGAAAACACATGTTCGAACTCATACTCGAAATCAAAGGTGAGAGGCCTTTCAAGTGGGAAGAATGTTGTAAAGGATTTACACAAAATAGTTGTTTGAAAATTCATACTCGAACTCTCAGTGGAGAAAAACCATGAGTGTGGACAATGTGGTAAAAGATTTTCACAAAGTGGTCAGTTGACAGAACATCTAAGAATACATACTGGAGACAACCCTGATGAATATGAACATTGTGGTAAAAGATTTCTAAGGGGTGTTTTGTATGGAGGGAGCTAGCCCGGGTGCCTGGGTTGGTCTGCTTTGCCAAGATTGTGCGTTTGTTATCATTCCTTGTTAGTTTTCATCTTGCGTTTATACGAGAGCCGGGCCAGCCCGCCTAGCCGAAATCTCGCTTTGTGACCGGGCACCAGGGCTGGCAAGTTAAATCTCAGTACATGCGACAAAGTTTGTCTTGACCGATATTTTTTGTTCATGTGTTGGTTAAAAATTGAAAACATACTCGCAAAAACGTGATTTCCGCATTTCTAATTGCAGTTAGCTTGGTTCGTCATGTAAACACGAATGAAAATCAGCTCAGTTGCCCGGGCTAGCTCGCTGCCATATACATAAACACCCTCAAAATACTGATCACTTGACTGAACATCTATTATAAAATAACATGTATGCTATGCAGGCTGTGATTGGTCAATACCAGTGTTTGGATCAAGCCATCCAAACACGGAAATTTCCTGCGAAAAATTTGCTTAAAGCGCAACAAAAAATTAAGCAACAAAAATTACGTTTGTCTAATGTGAAAGAACTTCTAAAATGATAGAGTAACACCTTGTTTTTTACGTTTTCGAAATATTCAGTTTGTTATTAAATTAAATTCTCTCTGACGTCAGGTGCAGGGTAGAGAATTTTAACACATTAGAATATTAGTATCATTTTCAAGTTTGCTCCACAAATTTACTTGAAAATGTGCATATAATAACTCCTCATGCATGATAATGAACTTAGCAACCACTGAGATATAACACTTTTTTAATGAGTGAAAATTCTCTACCCACCACCTGACGCGCCAGAGACCATCTCATTTACATATGAAACAAACTGAAATATTTCAAAAACGAAGTAAAATACGGGAAAGTTGTAAAAAGTGTTAGTTTATCATTTTACGAGTTCTTTCATAGACAAACTGCTTTTTGTCCTTAGGTTTTTCTGCTGGTTCTCTTGTATTATTGAAAAGAAATACCCAATGGTTTTTTCGTGTTTGGATACTGTGATCCAAAGCTAAAAAATACTCGCCTGCAGGCTGCTCGTGTTTTTACGCTTTTCTCCAGTCTCACAACTTCCCGCGTGTTTGGATCACAATAGAAAGTGGTCAGTCTACTCACAACATCTTCCACCACTTGACTGAACATCTAACAATACATACATACTTGACTGCCTTTCAAGTGTGAAATGATTACACATCATCAAAATAATTCACACTGCAGTGAACCTTCCAGTGTTAATGAGTAATAATTTAACTAAACATCTTCGAAAACGAATTTAGATAAATATCGCTTTGTAAAACGTACTAACCATGGTGAATGGTAATAAGTTCAGAACGTTCTGAAAACTAAACTGCTTATTTATAAACAGATTTACCAAAAACTAATAATGGCGTAATGTTGGAGCAAAGAGTGAGAAAAAGAAATGAGTTCTTAGAAGAACTGTTTAATGATTTGCGAAATAAATAGGAGTAGTTTAACACACCCCCCCCCCCCCCCCCCATATAGCGCCCAAAGGGATGCCGACAATGACGTCATCGTTTTTTTCCCGCCGGAAGTAAAATGCCGTCTCGGTAGCTACGCATGACGTATTTCGCGTAGCTATGCAAGCACAAATCAAAACACACAATGTTGATTTTACAACCGATTAAAACGTTTCATTTATAAAAAAAAAATTTTTTTCTCATAATACAAAATATATATATATATATATATATAATATGTGTTTAAACTGTATAAATATTTCAGTTCTGTTGACAATTAAGGCTGTTGTAGAATAACGGTATGAAAGGATCCTCAACACGGGACGACTTTGTTGGTTCTTCAGGTGCCCATTGAAAATAATCACACGACGTTTCGTTTGAACAGCAAAAGAACATTCGACCTTTGTTAGGACCCTCCTTTTTCACTTTCTTCATGGAGCTTTGCTGTCCGTGATGGCAATTCGGTTTCTCGACTTGATTTTCGTCAGCCCACATCCATAGAGAACACAGATTTTCACGAGCTGCGCACGTAAAGTACAGTCTACCATAACTAGGTTTCATCAGATCCTTCACAACACGAAACTTTGCCAGTTTATGGTGTTCCTGACACTTAGGCTGTTCCATGCTGGTGTTTCTCCACATCACCAGGGCTTTTGAAAGACATATCCGTCGTCCTCGGAGCAGATAACAGGCGCGGATTTAGAAGTTAGTCGCATAAATTAGACACTTCATGAACAACCCTATTGGTTATGCTTTTCTTAAGAATAATTCAGAACAACAACCTATCCAATAGGATTGTTATTCACAGGTATTTTGAATTGCAAATTCTAAATCTAATTTATGCGACTAACTTCTAAATCCGCGCCTGGATAAACCCGCAGCTAGGTTTCTGTCCACAAAACCAGAATGAACCATTTTTCGTTGTGGAGCAAGAAGCAGGTTTTCCATGTAAACACTCCATCTCACTAACTTAAACTGCATGTGTATTGTGAGATGTTTGCTCCGTCCTTTTCAATTTATATTCTCAGCTCGTTCATGTTCGGGCGTGCCCAACCAATCACGTTAAAGCGTAGCTACGCTGTACACGTCATGCGTAGATATGTTCATTAATATTCAACATGCGTAGCTACGTTTATTAATATTCATCATGCGTAGCTACGCTAAATACGTCATGCGTAGCTACGCTCGTTCTGTAAACCGACATTTAATACAATTTTAATATGGGTAACATTATCTGAGTCATTCGTTTCTATTCTTTTGTAAATTTGGTGGTTCTTAAAAGAACCATTTTGTATCTTGTCTTTATTGCTGCAGCCACATTGCAAAGGCTTCCACTTCTACCTTTGCACAGTGTTGATAGGCGTCGGCTGTTAGGTGGTTACCGCAGGTTTTCAACGAGACCAGCTGGTCGAAAAGTTTTTCGGCTTTGGGGCAACCGAAGCATTCCAAATTTGCAGAAGGGATGTTGAGGTTTGCCAACAAGTCCCTCTCGAAATGACCCCTTTGTAGGCAATTGTAGAGCCGGAATCTAACTGTACATCGCGGTAGAAACTCTACAATTGCCTCCAATTCCGAATTGCGGAATGCTTTGATGCCCCGCGGCACATTAAACGGTGGCTTGTGGGGATTTTTTTCTGGACGAAGCTGCACGTCTTCTTGTCTTTTGATGTCAGTTCGTCCCAACGCTGTCCAATATCAAAAAAGAAAGACGAGACTTCGGTATTGCCGACCTTTAGCAGACCCAGTTCTTTGCAGAGAAACCTGTTCTTTATAGAATAGCCGTCCATGTCCATGATTGCCACGATATCAGCTGTTTTGCACTCCATCACGAGTGATCGATACAGATGTATCGCAAGTCGACCGGCTTTTATGTGAAACCTACGCTGTACACGTAGCTACGCATAACGTGTTCGACGATTTTGATTGCTTAGTTGACTCTTTCTGCTTGAAATGTGTTCACAAATAATTTTTTATAAAACTTCCATAGTACTCTCGCTTGGCCATGAAATTCGAAATCTCAAAACTCAAAGGTGTTGTTATGGAAACTACCAATCAAAGTTCCATAGGTAGTCCAATCTCTCATCTGCTCATAATGCTCAAAAGGGCGAAAAAGGGGGTATGGCGAATGCTCATGCGTCTTCGCATTTTTGTTCATGCATGCTCAAATAGTGCTCAAACGTCCTGAGCAAAAAGGCCAAGTGAGTCGTGTGAATCACATTATCTGAGTCATTCGTTTATATTCTTTTGTAAAATTGATGGTTCTTACAAGAACCGTTTTTTTTCTGTTCAAGAACTATTTTTCAAGTTCTTGAAAGAACTCCTCTACCATTTTCTGACCCGCCACCTCTGCTGCAGGACTGGCCTCGTGCTCTTTTGAGTATTTGTCCAATATTAACTAAAGTTTATTAACTGTTGAGTGTTATTTACAACATGTACCCCCTCTGACCACCATGTTTCCTATAAACACTCATAATAGGGCACACCCTTGCAATTAGCATTTCCTCTATCTGGGTCAACCCTTCTAACTGTAGGGGAACAATACCTGGGTCCATGTCATTCTCTGCACTGTACACTTTCGGTGATTTCTTATCTCTCGTGCATCGATTACATACATACCTTGCAGGATCTTTACTTAAAAATTCTGCTCGGTTGGCCAGGTTTCTTTGCACACAGTACACTAGCGATGCTGCAGCTGTTTGTGGCTCGAAATGGAAACTATTTCGTTTCTGACCCATTCTTGCTCATGTAAGGGATTCTCTGTATATTCCCATCCCCCTTGGTGCAGATACTCGTCGCGACTGTCAACATGTTTTTCCTGAAAAGACACGTTTTTCGCCCTCTAGTTGAGGCACAGTATCTACGAACAACCGACTCGGAAAACGCATGTGTGCATGTAAATTTTGTATCACGTTTTACTATATTGTTCGTTTGTCCTAAGTTAGTGTTATTGGTTTTAGTTATCAAGCAAAATAATTTTAGTCTTGTTTTAGTTGTTGCATGGTTCGTAGCGGTGTTTGAAATCCTTGAAAGTCTTTGAATTTGAATGTGTCTTTAAAAAGCAAACAAAGTATTTAACTCATTGTTGACTGGTGCAAAATCAATCAAAATTGACCAGTGTCAATGTCCATTTATTTTCTCAGCAATTATTTAGAACTATATAGAAAACTATACCTTTTCTGAAAGGATATGTGATGGGCTTTCAGAATTTGATATTTGGTCTGTTTACAGGGTAATACTATCCAAACATCAATAACCAAAAACTTAGCTTGTTTTAGTGCCGTTTTAGGACATGACCCTAAAATGGTGGAAATGGACAATATTCCATATTGACCGACTCAAGCTTCTCAAAGGCATAATATCATGTAAAAGTTAGCAAAACTATACTCATAATGAATTAGTATCAGTTAGCTTTTCAAAATGTTGCTACGCACATACAAGACTGAAATGGTTTGCATAAATCAGCAGAAATTCTTGTACGTCACATAGTAATAACTCTAATGCATTGAATATAATTGGTGACAGTAAATATTTGCAAAGAATAAGTTACCTTATGGTATTGTAAATATGTCCAGCAAGTATTTCTGAAATCTAATAACAATGTTCTACTACAGTATCATAAAGTACAGTACAATATACCTAATTTACAAGTGTACACCTAAAAAGTTAACGCTCGTGGTATTCTCTACTATGCCATTCTCTGAAACAATTTCTCTCACTAGTAACGTGTGGGAAGTTGGCACGGTGTTCTCTGAAAAGAATAAAAGCATTCACAATAGACAAGTCTATAAGATGAAAAAATTAAGTCTTCCACCACTCTTCTAACACTTCCTTCTCACATTATTCGCTGTTAGTAATTGATCAGACCTATCTACAGCATCCATGTATTGATTATATGAACTTTGGTTGTTTTACAAATACCCCTCTCTCCATACACCTAATATCTTCCTCTTTGTTTTCACCATCACTTTCGCACTAGCAATATCAATTGTGGTTAATAACGATACAGACTTATTATCTATCCACTGCAAGGCAAGGACTTTCTTGACCCTCACCTATAGATCCCTCACGCATAGATCCCTTTTCATTCTTTCAGGCGCAGGTCTTAACATTTTTGAGGTACTGTTACATATGAAGGTACACCTGAATGAAACAAATTGTTAACCAGAGCAAATGATGTATAAAAATTATCAAAATATAGATGGTAACCCTGATGGAGATAAGGCTACATTACTTTCATTACCACACAGGCCATTATTACTTACATCTCGCGCTGCATCTTTCCCTATATAAATATCAAAGTCTATAGTATAACCGTTTCAGCTAGTACACCTTTATACCCCATCTAGTAGGCTTATCTTTCATAAATTGGCGCATACCTGACCTATGCCTAGATTTTACAATGCGCTCATCGACTGCCATATTTTGTTTGGGTTGGTATAAACTTTTGCATTGCTCCTTGAAATGTTTCAAAAATGACTCAACTTTTCGCAGCTTATTTCTTGGGGTCTCAGTGGTAGGGTCAACAACATGCAGTAAGCCCATAAGGGCTTTATACCGGTCCCTGGAGAGGATTGCCCGTGCCCAAAGACCATGGTAAAGTGTTTTAGTGCTCCAATACTTATCAATGCTATTACCTACATTCACAAGACCAAAATAAATCATTATTGCTATCAACCTATGGATTTCATCTGGGCTGGTAGGTCCCAACTGCCATCGGACCTAGTGTAAGGTCTATGGGTTCCCGCTGCAACAGGAATATCAGCATAATTGTTAGTATGACTTACTGGTGTGAATGCTGGTAGTTTATTGCGAACATCAGGGTCATCATAGATTTTTGTCGTGCTCCAAGTGACACTGTGAGTAACTGCCCGCCCCTCCCACGAGTAGCCCCACGACCACCCCTGCTATGACCACTGGCCCTTCTGACCTCCCTGGCAGAATCACTAGCACTTGGAGCGCTTCTAGCACTTGGGGCCCTTTTCCACGGACACTACTACCACTTTCATTTAAAATAATAACACCGCCTTGATCATTTATGTTATCACCCATGTCCTCATCCATATCCTCTACTTCACCAAATCTACTTCACGTTCCACTAACTCTTCACTGAAATTCACGGGTAAGGTACTACCTACAGGAACAAGGTATATGATTGGTTCTCTGCGACATTGCATTTTCTTGCGTTTTAGTTCGTAAACTCTTCATTTCTTCAGTGATTAGTCATGGAGGTTTAGGTTAGGGTTAGTATCAGGGTTAACGTTAGGGTTATGGTTCTGATATGAAAATATGCATGATGCACGTGCTAATTTATGTACGAAATTCAAAGGAAAAACTGCGGTGATGCGATGATGGAATGTTGCAGAGAACCAATCATACAGCTCGTTCCTGTAGGTACGACATGACCCAAATTCACAACAGAAATAACATCATGTATTATGAATAGTCGGTAGTGGAAAGGATGATGATTGTCAAACAAAACCCTGTAAACATAATAGCTGCTTTATATTTTTATTTTATCTTTAGACTACATTTTTGTGATTTGTTGACTGTTGTTACACTACGGGAAATATAAAAAGGCACACTAACAAATAGAAAACCCTTCAACTTAGGCGCAAGCAAGCGAACCGAAGATAAAATTATTCTGTAGCCGGCTGTAGCTTACCGCAACAAAACAAACACGCTTTTCATGCTTCACATTTACGTTACAGATCACTCAGCCGTAAAACTACTGCATTATCATACATATATAAGTCTTAGACATATTTTTCATATAAAAAGAAACATTTTAGGAATGAAAAAGATAAGAAATACGATTGTAGAGCAGGAAGTTGAAATACTAAGTCTGTTTGCCAGCAGACGCCCGTATTGGTCAACGTCGAAAACATCTAATATTAGGGTGGCTTGATTCACCTGAACATCGCCACAGAGACGGATTAACTTGGCTTCCAGCCACTGACCTCCCTGCTCTAGAAAATGCTGGTGGCAGGCGGGACATCCTGACAAACCTGAAAATGTAAATACCATATATCAGCGATTTCCCCAACATCGCAAACATTAACGTACCTCCTGAGTGTCGTAGCCAACAATCCTGCATCTCTGGATTATACATTTAATTTTTACTAAAATGTTTCTTGAATCAATTCCCACAACAATTTGAAATTTCATTGATAAATGTTAAAGAGAATATGAAAAATTATATTTTAGACCTTTGTGCATCTCTCCGAGGGTGCCAGGAATGTCTGCACGTCTGGCCCAGCTTGTTCTCTATATGTTGCCAGAGCAAGGATTGAATATATTACTCTGTAATTAGGACATCGTCCTCGTCCATCCAACCCTCGATATGGACAATGCGTATACCAGAGAGTACATCGCCTTTGCCAACCCGATTTTCTGGGAATGTAGTGGTTAGCCTAAGTTTGTACCTTTTAAAATAAATAATATAAATTGATGATGACACCTTATATGGCATTAAAGGTGGCTCCGTATGGGTTTGTAATTGAGCACGAGAAATTTCCTTTTGATCGGGAAATTGGTTACATTTATTTACTGGAATGTTTCTCGAATTAATTCCCACAACAATTTCAAATTTGATGAAATTTCGCACAAGAAAATGTGATAAATGTCAAAGAAAATATGAAAAATTATATTTTAGACTTTGCGCACAATGCGTATACCAGAGAGTCCATCGCCTTTGCCTACCCGATTTTCTGGGAATGAGTGGTTAGCCTAAGTTTGTACCTTTTAAAATAAATAATATAAATTGATGACACCTTATATGACATTTAAGGTGGCTCCCTATGGGTTTGTAATTGAGCGCGAGAAATTTCCTTATAATCGGGAAATTGGTTACATTTATTTTTTACTAAAATGTTTCTCGAATCAATTCCCACAACAATTTGAAATTTCATGGAAGAAAATGTGATAAATGTCAAAGAAAATATGAAAAATTATATTTTAGACTTCGCACATGAATAACACAAAAGTAATTACGAGAATCACTCGTATTAATGGCGATTTTCATGAACATAAGGAAACAACCAGGCTTCCTAAAGCACTTTAGTCCAATATATTACAAGTAATATTTGGCATTTCACTCCATTATACTACATGTTCTACATTAAACTACACACTCTAAATTTTCCTTCACCATAAATCCTTAGAATATTTAGTCCAATATAGGGAGCCACCAATTATAGGGAGCCACCTTAAAACAAATCTATTTGTTTGAACACAAAGTGAAAATGACGAAAATATATTCACTTGAACATATCCAACTGGGCGAGGCGAATGGACTCTGGTAGCAGCTGCTCAACTTTAATGATATCTTTGCAAACTCGGACGATGTACCTCAAACCATGTGAACTGGAAGCTGCTGTGTACCCAATCTCCAAGAGCACCAAGCATGGTAACCTAAACACATTCCACAGTAGCAACACGTCTGAGGTAAGAGACTGCAACCGTCTAACCGACGCCAAACGTGCAGGCGCTGTGATGAAGCGATGTAATGGCACTGTTTGGCGATATTCAGATGAACAAGCACTGCTTTTTCTTTGCTTTGCTCTACCGAAAGCATCTGCCACACAATCTGGAAGAATATGCATTGGCGTCGTGTATGCACAGCCACGTTCGGTGCACTCCGTTGCGAACGACTAGCCTTCCGAACGACTAGCGCACGACACTTGAGACCATTGACCTTGACCACCAGGACCGGATAGATGACAGTTCCTTTTGCGTCGAAGGTCGCCGTCAACAGCTTCTCGTTAGACTTATCGCAGATCGATGTATGATGCCTACGCTTACAGTCGAGACATCCTGAACGGCTTCGACATTCTGACGCTCGATGTTTGGCTCCCGTGCAATTAAAACACAGCCGTTTCTCGCTAAATTGTCTTTTCCGTTCATCTAATTTTACCACTTCCTGACAGTTGACAGACGAGTGATCGTTTCCATCGCAGTAAACGCATTTCTTCTGTCTCGGTTCTTGTTGTCCTGTTTTAAAACCCTCTGACACGGGGAGGTTGCGTTTTCTCTTCTCGCGTGAGTTGACTGGGTTTCGCTCCGCTCATTTCCTTAGCGCCTCTACGAGCTTGGAAAAGTCCCAGTCTCGCCATTCGTCGTCGGTTCGCACAAGATCTCCCCTTATCCCTTCTAACTTGTCGACGGTCATTCGCACATAGCCGTTTACTTCCCTCAATTTCCCCAGGGCTTCCAGAGACTGGACATTGAACAACAGTTTATCATAAATTGTATTTTGTATAAAAAAATAGGTAGTTAGACCTCCACTGGCGTTGTATTACCAACACGGTTGTAGTGTAGTAAACATGAATAACACAGTAGGAACCAATCTGTGTGCGTGCCATCGAACTTTGTAATAACGAGCTTGGGGAGCTTGGAATTGGTCGGTCGAGGTTTCTCTTGGGCCTTGCGCATCTCTTCCAACTTGACTTCGTGTTGGAGCTTGAGTTCGAACTTCGTTTTGTCGAATTCCAGTTGATCTCTGTATTGGCTTTGTCGGGCGACGGCTGTCAATTCTTCCTCTTTTCCCCGTGCCTTAGCACTCGCGTTTTCTTTCATTTCATTGACCAGATCGTCGAGTCTCGCTACTTCACTTTCATAGTTCTCAAGTTGTTGCCCTACGGTGTTCGACCAGACTCGCACTTCAGCCTTTTCTCCTTCTAGGAACTTATGCTCCTGAATCTTGACTTTTAATTTGTAGGCTTCGTCTACTTTGCTCGCCATCATCTCCTTATGTCTCTCGATGTTAGTCAAGTTTCTTTTCTCCGCGATCTCCTTCGTGTCTTCATTGAAGAATCGCAGCAGTTCCAGTTTGGCATTGATTTATTTTAAAAGAACATCCATTTTTCCTCTATCCCGTCGGAGGTGCCACTTTGTGTCGGGAATGCCGTTAGAGGCTGATATGAACCCACACAATCACAATAGTTCTTTACGGTTTAATCACGTTTACGAAACTCAGGTTATCTCTCTTGCTCTCGAATCTCACTACAATCGCACCCTCACTGACAGTTGACACTCTACACTCACAATACTTTATAATCATTCTAATCCCTTATGATATTCTTAATTAGCGCCCGTTCTTAATTAGTTTGCGATGACAGATACATTACACTATTCCTGTCAACATCAATAGAGAACAGTTAGGTTGATTAGTATATGCTTTTAGACCTGAACATTTGACCAGTTGCAAGGCCCAGGCCTTACAACTAGGGATCAAACCTACAATTCTTAGAATATATGCCAGTGCTTTAATAACTTACTATTTAAGAAATAGAAAATGACCACCTGTGTTTGTATACTGTAGCCTGAGTGTTTGTGAGTGTTTTTTACCGAAGTATAATGTTCTTTCAAATTCTACCAAACTCTCAAGATTGAATGTTTGTATCAGGTTATGTAATACACTGAGTGGACATTATCGATTTCTTTTATAAAAATAACAAGACTGAACAATAAGGCTCCGACGTCACAACCGTGTTTTCATAGCCTGATATAAATCACTATTTGTAAGCCACGACTTATTTTATAATAAATTATAATTGAAAAGTAAAGAAATAAAGTTTCAACAATCTTAATTTATTTCCAAACTAACTAACTCTTTAAACATAAAATCTTATCTGCTGAAAAATATCTAGCATCCAAATATATATATATATATTACGCTGTTTAATTGTTTATGTTATAGGTTACACATCAAGACGAATTTTGGATCTCGACAAGAGAGTACTCGGGACTAGTCTGCTTCAGGTTCCTGTGGGTTGTTCCCGAGTACGAGGTCGAAATTCCTGCGCATGGTATTTTATTAAGAAAATATTGCACTTTCCCAAGAACAAGTTGTGGTTAAAGTGTTCGCAGAGCTAGATGACGAATATGAGAAAAAGCCGTGCAGGAATTTTACCCCGAAGTAACGTAACACACCTTGGAAGGGCCTCTGGAGTTTCGAGCCCCCAAGCACCCATTTTGCCTTGCTTCGCTCTGCCAAATGCATCTGCCACGCAATTTGGAAGGATGTGCATTGGCGTGGTATACGCCCATCCGCGTTCTGTGCACTCAGTTGCAAACGACCAGCGTTCCAACATCTCTTCTTCGTCGTCCCTCTTGACACCACGGACGTCTGCCAGCAAACGGGGCCCGTATTGGTCGACGTCGAAAACATCGAGTGTTAGGGTGGCTTCATTCACCTGAACATCGCCACGGAGACTGATTAACTTGGCTTCCTGCAACTGACGTCCTTGCTCTGCAAAATGCTGGTGGTAGGGGACATCCTGACAAACCTGAAAATGCAAATACCATATATCAGCAAGAACCAGGGATTTCTCCCCAACATTGCAAACACTAATATACCTCCTGAGTGTCGCAGCCAACGATCCTACATCTCTGGAGGCTGCCAGGAATGTCTGCGCGACTGCCCAGCTTGTTCTCTATGTGTTTCCAGAGCAAGGACTTGAGATCTTCCTCTGTAATCAGGACATTGTCCTCGTCCATCCAACCCTGGATTTGCTGTATTCGTATGCCGGAGAGTCCATCGCCATCGTCAACCCGATGTTCCGGGAATGTGGTCGTTAGCCTAAGTTTTAAAATAAATAATATAAATTGATGATGACACGTTATATGGCATTTATGGTGTGCTCCCTATGGGTTTGTAATTGCACGCGAGAAATTTACTGTTAATTGGGAAATTGGTTACATTTATTTTTTACTAAAATGTTTCTCGAATCAATTCCCACAACAATTTGAAATTTGATGAAATTTCACGGAAAACGTGAGAAATGTGAAAGAAAATATGAAAATTATATTTTATACTTCACCACCATGAACACCAGCGACTTCACCTACAACACCAGCACGAAGCATCGCAGGCACCAGGTATTGGAGGGCGAGAGTGTTGTGCATCTTCCTGCGTGGTCTCTGCCCGATGTCCAGGGCCCGTACAGACATGATGGGATACGTCTCGAAGCCTAGACTCGTGACAGTAAACCCAACATCCATGTACAGGGAGACCGCGCTCCTGTTTCTGAAACCTCCTGCTACGATGAGCCACATCATCGCGTTCTCCTCGTACCTGGCAAAGTGCTCTAACAATGCTCCGACGGCGATGCATCCAACGCCAGTGCCACGGAAGTTTGTACTTCGGACCAGGTATTCTAAACACCACTGATCCATCTCGATATACATAGACGTCTTCTCCACATCCAACTCCCTCATACCCGGAATCTCCCTCCTTCTGCGGTAATCCTTCCTCCTTGCCAACGAAAAGCCGATGGGTACGTGTGGGTCTGTCGCCAAAAAAACGACTACCCATCATCGCATTGTCATCCCACCGGTTAGACATATATTCGACGAATTCCCGGAATGACGGATAGTCCAACCGATTTACCCTCGCCTCTTCTTCATCCAGGCACAGGATCAACCTTTAATTTATAATATAATAATTAATATTATGGCCAAATACATATGAATAATATATTTTTACTCTGAAGAATTCGCATCGTTTTTAAATAATAATTTATATGCATATATAATTTATAAATAGAGACCGGTCATTATTTATGGCCGGGGTGGGGCCGAAGAGAAAATGGTTGGGTAAAAAAAATCAATTCTCTTAAGGGTTGGGTAGCAAAATTTTCACGACTATATTTACATAAAAAAATAAGAGTTAAATCAAAATTGGAATCTCATCTTTAGTCATCATTGCACATAGCTTTTGTTATTGTATTCCTCTCATTGTTTTTCTTGGATTCCTGCTCTGTTCTGAATGTTACAGTGGGATCTGTCTTTATATCTATTTGGGTTTGTTATTAAAACTTGTATCAACGATATGCCGCGAATTGGGCTTTATCGAACTTTTTTCTTCTTGGGTTGGTTAAAAGATTTAATTTCTTTACCCACAAATGGCTGGGATGGTTAAATTTTTTTCGAGCACCAAATCTATTTCTCTTCGGCCCCAACCATGAGCATAGATAAGGACACCGGTCCCTAAATGAATAACGAACGTTTCAACGTTTTGCTGGATATATTCCTTATCGATGCGTTTTACTGTATACAGAGACAATTCTTCAACCTTTTGCACGAACGCACGCGTCCATGTTTCGAGAACTTTCAGATCGAAAAGTCTTGTATATTTAAATATGTATTTTAATTAGTACTGCAATCTTACTGGGTGGTTGTAATTCTGTAGTCATGGTAACGTGGTAAAAAATATAAAAAGAAATCACTAACTGAATCATTTTATTTTTGATGTTGGGGGTTGAGCGGAACCAAAAAATAGTATTTAAAAATGTATTCAGTAAATTGCTCAATTCAGTGTTGTCGTGTCGTGACTAATTTGTATAGGTAATAGCATGATTTTGAGTGCAATTTCGAAAAAACATGCACAAGTGACTTTTCAAAGACCTATTTGAAAAAGTTACGAGTGACGTATTTTAAGGTATTTGAAAAAGTTACGAGTTTGTTTTCAAAATTGCATGAGAAATCGTATTACTTAATAATATACAGGAAAATGTTCGAGACAATTATATTAATTCAAAACAGTGAACCTTCACATATTTCCAAATGTAGAAATCTTTGTCCACTGCTGGGACCCGTCATGTTTATTTTTTCAAAAAAATATTTTTCCTGACAAAAATCTTGCTTCATTTTAATTGATAACATATTTTTTCACTGTTGTTTTGGATTAATTGCACTAAAATCAGCCCTTAGCAAGGAGGAAAGAAGAAGTATCCAGAGTTTTTAAAAGTTTGGACCAAAGATGGGAGGCAAAGCTCAGCTCATACCAGAAAAGGCAGCATCAGATTTGGTTCCTACAGTTATCCTGTTGGGTGAACAATATCTAGAGAATATTCAATATTTAACTTTAATATACATGCATCCATATATACAAGGATCTATCTAAAATAATATAGTAACGCATATATATTTAACTGCATTGCATATGTATACAATTAGGCCGAGGTCAAACACCGAACTTTAACATGATTAGATGTAAATGTCTGAAAACAAAACTGACTCCTAATATGGAGTTCGGCTCATGTGAAGTTGGACGTTTGACCCGGACATAGTTTGCCAAAAGTTCTGTCTATTATTTCCTCATGTTCACAGTCTTTCAATTATAACGCACCGTTTAATATGTTTTGCGTGTCGATGTTTGGCAACAATAGTAATTCAGAGGTTCCGAGGTAAACCCGCTAGTAGCTGATTGGTTGTTTTTGACAGTTTTTCATGTGGGAGTAAATCCAAAAACAAATAAGTTGTACGGAAACAAGAACTTTAAACACATGTAGTTGCGACAACAAGCAAATTAAATGCATGCAGAAAACTGGTATAACATCATGTATTATGAATGAATGGTCGGTAGTGGAAAGGATGATGATTGTCAAACAAAACCCTGTAAACATAATAGCTGCTTTATATTTTTATTTTATCTTTAGACTACATTTTTGTGATTTGTTGACTGTTGTTACACTACGGGAAATATAAAAAGGCACACTAACAAATAGAAAACCCTTCAACTTAGGTGCAAGCAAGCGAACCGAAGATAAAATTATTCTGTAGCCGGCTGTAGCTTACCGCAACAAAACAAACACGCTTTTCATGCTTCACATTTACGTTACAGATCACTCAGCCGTAAAACTACTGCATTATCATACATATATAAGTCTTAGACATATTTTTCATATAAAAAGAAACATTTTAGGAATGAAAAAGATAAGAAATACGATTGTAGAGCAGGAAGTTGAAATACTAAGTCTGTTTGCCAGCAGACGCCCGTATTGGTCAACGTCGAAAACATCTAATATTAGGGTGGCTTGATTCACCTGAACATCGCCACAGAGACGGATTAACTTGGCTTCCAGCCACTGACCTCCCTGCTCTAGAAAATGCTGGTGGCAGGCGGGACATCCTGACAAACCTGAAAATGTAAATACCATATATCAGCGATTTCCCCAACATCGCAAACATTAACGTACCTCCTGAGTGTCGTAGCCAACAATCCTGCATCTCTGGAGGGTGCCAGGAATGTCTGTACGACTGCCCTGCTTGTTCTCCATATGTTGCCAGAGCAAGGATTGAAGAACTTCCTCTGTAATTAGGACATCGTCCTCATCCATCCAACCCTCAATTTGCACAATGCGTATACCAGAGAGTCCATCGCCTTTGTCAACCCGAACGTAGTGGTGGCTAGCCTAAGTTTGTACCTTTTAAAATAAATAATATAAATTGATGACACTTTATAATGGCATTTAAGTTGGCTCCCAATGCGTTTGTAATGTAATTGCGCGCGAGAAATTTCCTTTTAATTGGGAAATTGGTTACATTTAATTTTTACTAAAATGTTTCTCGAATCAATTCCCACAACAATTTGAAATTTCATGGAAGAAAATGTGATAAATGTCAAAGAAAATATGAAAAATTATATTTTAGACTTCGCACGTGAATAACAACACAAAAGTAATTACGAGAATCACTCGTATTAATGGCGATTTTCATGAACATAAGGAAACAACCAGGCTTCCTAAAGCACTTTAGTCCAATATATTACAAGTAATATTTGACATTTCACTCCATTATACTACATGTTCTACATTAAACTACACACTCTAAATTTTCCTTCACCATAAATCCTTACAATATTTAGTCCAATATAGGGAGCCACCTTAAAACAAATCTATTTGTTTGAGCACAAAGTGAAAATGACGAAAATATATTCACTTGAACATATCCAACTGGGCGAGGCGAATGTACTCTGGTAGCAGCTACTCAGCTTTGATGATATCTTTGCAAACTCGGACGATGCCCAAAAAACCATGTGAACTGGAAGCTGCTGTGTACCCAATCTCCAACACAATACAGTAGTATTAATTTGAATTTATTTGAATTTAATCAGTTTATTGAAATACAATTTTCGCACCAAACGTGCAGGTAACAGACCGCAACCGTCTAACCCACGCAAAACGTGCAGGCGCTGCGATGAAGCGATGTAGTGGCACTGTTTGGCGATATTCAGATGAACAAGCACTGCTTTTTCCTTGCTTTGCTCTACCGAAAGCATCTGCCACACAATCTGGAAGAATATGCATTGGCGTTGTGTATGCACAGGCACGTTCGGTGCACTCCGTTGCGAACGACTAGCGTTCCAACCTTTCTTCTTCGTTATCCCTCTGGACACCACGGACGTCTGCCAGTGAACGCCCGTATTGGTCAACGTCGAAAACATCTAATATTAGGGTGGCTTGATTCACCTGAACATTGCCACAGAGACGGATTAACTTGGCTTCCAGCTGGTGGCAGGGGACATCCTGACAAACCTGAAAATGTAAATACCATATATCAGCAAGAACCAGCGATTTCCCCAACATCGCAAACATTAACGTACCTCCTGAGTGTTGTAGCCAACAATCCTGCATCTCTGGATGGTGCCAGGAATGTCTGCACGACTGCCCTGCTTGTTCTCCATATGTTGCCAGAGCAAGGATTGAAGAACCTCCTCTGTAATTAGGACATCATCCTCGTCCATCCAACCCTCAATTTGCACAATGCGTATAACAGAGAGTCCATCGCCTTTGCCAACCCGAACGTAGTGGTTAGCCTAAGTTAGTACCTTTTAAAAATAAATAATATAAATTGATGACACCTTATAATGGCATTTAAGGTGGCTCCCAATGGTTTGTAATTGCGCGCAAGAAATTTCCTTTTAATCGGGAAATTGGTTACATTTAATTTTTACTAAAATGTTTCTTGAATCAATTCCCACAACAATTTGAAATTTCATTGATAAATGTTAAAGAGAATATGAAAAATTATATTTTAGACCTTTGTGCATCTCTCCGAGGGTGCCAGGAATGTCTGCACGTCTGGCCCAGCTTGTTCTCTATATGTTGCCAGAGCAAGGATTGAATATATTACTCTGTAATTAGGACATCGTCCTCGTCCATCCAACCCTCGATATGGACAATGCGTATACCAGAGAGTACATCGCCTTTGCCAACCCGATTTTCTGGGAATGTAGTGGTTAGCCTAAGTTTGTACCTTTTAAAATAAATAATATAAATTGATGATGAGTATGGGTTTGTAATTGAGCACGAGAAATTTCCTTTTGATCGGGAAATTGGTTACATTTATTTACTGGAATGTTTTCGAATTAATTCCCACAACAATTTCAAATTTGATGAAATTTCGCACAAGAAAATGTGATAAATGTCAAAGAAAATATGAAAAATTATATTTTAGACTTTGCGCACAATGCGTATACCAGAGAGTCCATCGCCTTTGCCTACCCGATTTTCTGGGAATGAGTGGTTAGCCTAAGTTTGTACCTTTTAAAATAAATAATATAAATTGATGACACCTTATATGACATTTAAGGTGGCTCCCTATGGGTTTGTAATTGAGCGCGAGAAATTTCCTTATAATCGGGAAATTGGTTACATTTATTTTTTACTAAAATGTTTCTCGAATCAATTCCCACAACAATTTGAAATTTCATGGAAGAAAATGTGATAAATGTCAAAGAAAATATGAAAAATTATATTTTAGACTTCGCACATGAATAACACAAAAGTAATTACGAGAATCACTCGTATTAATGGCGATTTTCATGAACATAAGGAAACAACCAGGCTTCCTAAAGCACTTTAGTCCAATATATTACAAGTAATATTTGGCATTTCACTCCATTATACTACATGTTCTACATTAAACTACACACTCTAAATTTTCCTTCACCATAAATCCTTAGAATATTTAGTCCAATATAGGGAGCCACCAATTATAGGGAGCCACCTTAAAACAAATCTATTTGTTTGAACACAAAGTGAAAATGACGAAAATATATTCACTTGAACATATCCAACTGGGCGAGGCGAATGGACTCTGGTAGCAGCTGCTCAACTTTAATGATATCTTTGCAAACTCGGACGATGTACCTCAAACCATGTGAACTGGAAGCTGCTGTGTACCCAATCTCCAAGAGCACCAAGCATGGTAACCTAAACACATTCCACAGTAGCAACACGTCTGAGGTAAGAGACTGCAACCGTCTAACCGACGCCAAACGTGCAGGCGCTGTGATGAAGCGATGTAATGGCACTGTTTGGCGATATTCAGATGAACAAGCACTGCTTTTTCTTTGCTTTGCTCTACCGAAAGCATCTGCCACACAATCTGGAAGAATATGCATTGGCGTCGTGTATGCACAGCCACGTTCGGTGCACTCCGTTGCGAACGACTAGCCTTCCGAACGACTAGCCTTCCGAACGACTAGCGCACGACACTTGAGACCATTGACCTTGACCACCAGGACCGGATAGATGACAGTTCCTTTTGCGTCGAAGGTCGCCGTCAACAGCTTCTCGTTAGACTTATCGCAGATCGATGTATGATGCCTACGCTTACAGTCGAGACATCCTGAACGGCTTCGACATTCTGACGCTCGATGTTTGGCTCCCGTGCAATTAAAACACAGCCGTTTCTCGCTAAATTGTCTTTTCCGTTCATCTAATTTTACCACTTCCTGACAGTTGACAGACGAGTGATCGTTTCCATCGCAGTAAACGCATTTCTTCTGTCTCGGTTCTTGTTGTCCTGTTTTAAACCCTCTGACACGGGGAGGTTGCGTTTTCTCTTCTCGCGTGAGTTGACTGGGTTTCGCTCCGCTCATTTCCTTAGCGCCTCTACGAGCTTGGAAAAGTCCCAGTCTCGCCATTCGTCGTCGGTTCGCACAAGATCTCCCCTTATCCCTTCTAACTTGTCGACGGTCATTCGCACATAGCCGTTTACTTCCCTCAATTTCCCCAGGGCTTCCAGAGACTGGACATTGAACAACAGTTTATCATAAATTGTATTTTGTATAAAAAAATAGGTAGTTAGACCTCCACTGGCGTTGTATTACCAACACGGTTGTAGTGTAGTAAACATGAATAACACAGTAGGAACCAATCTGTGTGCGTGCCATCGAACTTTGTAATAACGAGCTTGGGGAGCTTGGAATTGGTCGGTCGAGGTTTCTCTTGGGCCTTGCGCATCTCTTCCAACTTGACTTCGTGTTGGAGCTTGAGTTCGAACTTCGTTTTGTCGAATTCCAGTTGATCTCTGTATTGGCTTTGTCGGGCGACGGCTGTCAATTCTTCCTCTTTTCCCCGTGCCTTAGCACTCGCGTTTTCTTTCATTTCATTGACCAGATCGTCGAGTCTCGCTACTTCACTTTCATAGTTCTCAAGTTGTTGCCCTACGGTGTTCGACCAGACTCGCACTTCAGCCTTTTCTCCTTCTAGGAACTTATGCTCCTGAATCTTGACTTTTCATTTGTAGGCTTCGTCTACTTTGCTCGCCATCATCTCCTTATGTCTCTCGATGTTAGTCAAGTTTCTTTTCTCCGCGATCTCCTTCGTGTCTTCATTGAAGAATCGCAGCAGTTCCAGTTTGGCATTGATTTATTTTAAAAGAACATCCATTTTTCCTCTATCCCGTCGGAGGTGCCACTTTGTGTCGGGAATGCCGTTAGAGGCTGATATGAACCCACACAATCACAATAGTTCTTTACGGTTTAATCACGTTTACGAAACTCAGGTTATCTCTCTTGCTCTCGAATCTCACTACAATCACACCCTCACTGACAGTTGACACTCTACACTCACAATACTTTATAATCATTCTAATCCCTTATGATATTCTTAATTAGCGCCCGTTCTTAATTAGTTTGCGATGACAGATACATTACACTATTCCCGTCAACATCAATAGAGAACAGTTAGGTTGATTAGTATATGCTTTTAGACCTGAACATTTGACCAGTTGCAAGGCCCAGGCCTTACAACTAGGGATCAAACCTACAATTCTTAGAATATATGCCAGTGCTTTAATAACTTACTATTTAAGAAATAGAAAATGACCACCTGTGTTTGTATACTGTAGCCTGAGTGTTTGTGAGTGTTTTTTACCGAAGTATAATGTTCTTTCAAATTCTACCAAACTCTCAAGATTGAATGTTTGTATCAGGTTATGTAATACACTGAGTGGACATTATCGATTTCTTTTATAAAAATAACAAGACTGAACAATAAGGCTCCGACGTCACAACCGTGTTTTCATAGCCTGATATAAATCACTATTTGTAAGCCACGACTTATTTTATAATAAATTATAATTGAAAAGTAAAGAAATAAAGTTTCAACAATCTTAATTTATTTCCAAACTAACTAACTCTTTAAACATAAAATCTTATCTGCTGAAAAATATCTAGCATCCAAATATATATATATATATTACGCTGTTTAATTGTTTATGTTATAGGTTACACATCAAGACGAATTTTGGATCTCGACAAGAGAGTACTCGGGACTAGTCTGCTTCAGGTTCCTGTGGGTTGTTCCCGAGTACGAGGTCGAAATTCCTGCGCATGGTATTTTATTAAGAAAATATTGCACTTTCCCAAGAACAAGTTGTGGTTAAAGTGTTCGCAGAGCTAGATGACGAATATGAGAAAAAGCCGTGCAGGAATTTTACCCCGAAGTAACGTAACACACCTTGGAAGGGCCTCTGGAGTTTCGAGCCCCCAAGCACCCATTTTGCCTTGCTTCGCTCTGCCAAACGCATCTGCCACGCAATTTGGAAGGATGTGCATTGGCGTGGTATACGCCCATCCGCGTTCTGTGCACTCAGTTGCAAACGACCAGCGTTCCAACATCTCTTCTTTGTCGTCCCTCTTGACACCACGGACGTCTGCCAGCAAACGGCCCGTATTGGTCGACGTCGAAAACATCGAGTGTTAGGGTGGCTTCATTCACCTGAACATCGCCACGGAGACTGATTAACTTGGCTTCCTGCAACTGACGTCCTTGCTCTGCAAAATGCTGGTGGTAGGGGACATCCTGACTAACCTGAAAATGCAAATACCATATATCAGCAAGAACCAGCGATTTCCCCAACATTGCAAACATTAATATACCTCCTGAGTGTCGCAGCCAACGATCCTACATCTCTGGAGGCTGCCAGGAATGTCTGCGCGACTGCCCAGCTTGTTCTCTATGTGTTTCCAGAGCAAGGACTTGAGATCTTCCTCTGTAATCAGGACATTGTCCTCGTCCATCCAACCCTGGATTTGCTGTATTCGTATGCCGGAGAGTCCATCGCCATCGTCAACCCGATGTTCCGGGAATGTGGTCGTTAGCCTAAGTTTTAAAATAAATAATATAAATTGATGATGACACGTTATATGGCATTTATGGTGTGCTCCCTATGGGTTTGTAATTGCACGCGAAAAATTTACTGTTAATTGGGAAATTGGTTACATTTATTTTTTACTAAAATGTTTCTCGAATCAATTCCCACAACAATTTGAAATTTGATGAAATTTCACGGAAAACGTGAGAAATGTGAAAGAAAATATGAAAATTATATTTTATACTTCACCACCATGAACACCAGCGACTTCACCTACAACACCAGCACGAAGCATCGCAGGCACCAGGTATTGGAGGGCGAGAGTGTTCTGCATCTTCCTGCGTGGTCTCTGCCCGATGTCCAGGGCCCGTACAGACATGATGGGATACGTCTCAAAGCCTAGACTCGTGACAGTAAACCCAACATCCATGTACAGGGAGACCGCGCTCCTGCTACGATGAGCCACATCATCGCGTTCTCCTCGTACCTGGCAAAGTGCTCTAACAATGCTCCGACGGCGATGCATCCAACGCCAGTGCCACGGAAGTTTGTACTTCGGACCAGGTATTCTAAACACCACTGATCCATCTCGATATACATAGACGTCTTCTCCACATCCAACTCCCTCATACCCGGAATCTCCCTCCTTCTGCGGTAATCCTTCCTCCTTGCCAACGAAAAGCCGATGGGTACGTGTGGGTCTGTCGCCAAAAAAACGACTACCCATCATCGCATTGTCATCCCACCGGTTAGACATATATTCGACGAATTCCCGGAATGACGGATAGTCCAACCGATTTACCCTCGCCTCTTCTTCATCCAGGCACAGGATCAACCTTTAATTTATAATATAATAATTAATATTATGGCCAAATACATATGAATAATATATTTTTACTCTGAAGAATTCGCATCGTTTTTAAATAATAATTTATATGCATATATAATTCATAAATAGAGACCGGTCATTATTTATGGCCGGGGTGGGGCCGAAGAGAAAATGGTTGGGTAAAAAAAATCAATTCTCTTAAGGGTTGGGTAGCAAAATTTTCACGACTATATTTACATAAAAAAAATAAGAGTTAAATCAAAATTGGAATCTCATCATTAGTTCTCTTTAGTCATCATTGCACATAGCTTTTGTTATTGTATTCCTCTCATTGTTTTTCTTGGATTCCTGCTCTGTTCTGAATGTTACAGTGGGATCTGTCTTTATATCTATTTGGGTTTGTTATTAAAACTTGTATCAACGATATGCCGCGAATTGGGCTTTATCGAACTTTTTTCTTCTTGGGTTGGTTAAAAGATTTAATTTCTTTACCCACAAAATGCTGGGATGGTTAAATTTTTTTCGAGCACCAAATCTATTTCTCTTCGGCCCCAACCATGAGCATAGATAAGGACACCGGTCCCTAAATGAATAACGAACGTTTCAACGTTTTGCTGGATATATTCCTTATCGATGCGTTTTACTGTATACAGAGACAATTCTTCAACCTTTTGCACGAACGCACGCGTCCATGTTTCGAGAACTTTCAGATCGAAAAGTCTTGTATATTTAAATATGTATTTTAATTAGTACTGCAATCTTACTGGGTGGTTGTAATTCTGTAGTCATGGTAACGTGGTAAAAAATATAAAAAGAAATCACTAACTGAATCATTTTATTTTTGATGTTGGGGGTTGAGCGGAACCAAAAAATAGTATTTAAAAATGTATTCAGTAAATTGCTCAATTCAGTGTTGTCGTGGCTAATTTGTATAGGTAATAGCATGATTTTGAGTGCAATTTCGAAAAAACATGCACAAGTGACTTTTCAAAGACCTATTTGAAAAAGTTACGAGTGACGTATTTTAAGGTATTTGAAAAAGTTACGAGTTTGTTTTCAAAATTGCATGAGAAATCGTATTACTTAATAATATACAGGAAAATGTTCGAGACAATTATATTAATTCAAAACAGTGAACCTTCACATATTTCCAAATGTAGAAATCTTTGTCCACTGCTGGGACCCGTCATGTTTATTTTTTCAAAAAAATATTTTTCCTGGCAAAAATCTTGCTTCATTTTAATTGATAACATATTTTTTCACTGTTGTTTTGGATTAATTGCACTAAAATCAGCCCTTAGCAAGGAGGAAAGAAGAAGTATCCAGAGTTTTTAAAAGTTTGGACCAAAGATGGGAGGCAAAGCTCGGCTCATACCAGAAAAGGCAGCATCAGATTTGGTTCCTGCAGTTATCCTGTTGGGTGAACAATATCTAGAGAATATTCAATATTTAACTTTAATATACATGCATCCATATATACAAGGATCTATCTAAAATAATATAGTAACGCATATATATTTAACTGCATTGCATATGTATACAATTAGGCCGAGGTCAAACACCGAACTTTAACATGATTAGATGTAAATGTCTGAAAACAAAACTGACTCCTAATATGGAGTTCGGCTCATGTGAAGTTGGACGTTTGACCCGGACATAGTTTGCCAAAAGTTCTGTCTATTATTTCCTCATGTTCACAGTCTTTCAATTATAACGCACCGTTTAATATGTTTTGCGTGTCGATGTTTGGCAACAATAGTAATTCAGAGGTTCCGAGGTAAACCCGCTAGTAGCTGATTGGTTGTTTTTGACAGTTTTTCATGTGGGAGTAAATCCAAAAACAAATAAGTTGTACGGAAACAAGAACTTTAAACACATGTAGTTGCGACAACAAGCAAATTAAATGCATGCAGAAAACTGGTATAACATCATGTATTATGAATGGTCGGTAGTGGAAAGGATGATGATTGTCAAACAAAACCCTGTAAACATAATAGCTGCTTTATATTTTTATTTTATCTTTAGACTACATTTTTGTGATTTGTTGACTGTTGTTACACTACGGGAAATATAAAAAGGCACACTAACAAATAGAAAACCCTTCAACTTAGGCGCAAGCAAGCGAACCGAAGATAAAATTATTCTGTAGCCGGCTGTAGCTTACCGCAACAAAACAAACACGCTTTTCATGCTTCACATTTACGTTACAGATCACTCAGCCGTAAAACTACTGCATTATCATACATATATAAGTCTTAGACATATTTTTCATATAAAAAGAAACATTTTAGGAATGAAAAAGATAAGAAATACGATTGTAGAGCAGGAAGTTGAAATACTAAGTCTGTTTGCCAGCAGACGCCCGTATTGGTCAACGTCGAAAACATCTAATATTAGGGTGGCTTGATTCACCTGAACATCGCCACAGAGACGGATTAACTTGGCTTCCAGCCACTGACCTCCCTGCTCTAGAAAATGCTGGTGGCAGGCGGGACATCCTGACAAACCTGAAAATGTAAATACCATATATCAGCGATTTCCCCAACATCGCAAACATTAACGTACCTCCTGAGTGTCGTAGCCAACAATCCTGCATCTCTGGAGGGTGCCAGGAATGTCTGTACGACTGCCCTGCTTGTTCTCCATATGTTGCCAGAGCAAGGATTGAAGAACTTCCTCTGTAATTAGGACATCGTCCTCATCCATCCAACCCTCAATTTGCACAATGCGTATACCAGAGAGTCCATCGCCTTTGTCAACCCGAACGTAGTGGTGGCTAGCCTAAGTTTGTACCTTTTAAAATAAATAATATAAATTGATGACACCTTATAATGGCATTTAAGTTGGCTCCCAATGCGTTTTTTTTTGGAAATTTCCTTTTAATTGGGAAATTGGTTACATTTAATTTTTACTAAAATGTTTCTCGAATCAATTCCCACAACAATTTGAAATTTCATGGAAGAAAATGTGATAAATGTCAAAGAAAATATGAAAAATTATATTTTAGACTTCGCACGTGAATAACAACACAAAAGTAATTACGAGAATCACTCGTATTAATGGCGATTTTCATGAACATAAGGAAACAACCAGGCTTCCTAAAGCACTTTAGTCCAATATATTACAAGTAATATTTGGCATTTCACTCCATTATACTACATGTTCTACATTACACTACACACTCTAAATTTTCCTTCACCATAAATCCTTACAATATTTAGTCCAATATAGGGAGCCACCTTAAAACAAATCTATTTGTTTGAGCACAAAGTGAAAATGACGAAAATATATTCACTTGAACATATCCAACTGGGCGAGGCGAATGTACTCTGGTAGCAGCTACTCAGCTTTGATGATATCTTTGCAAACTCGGACGATGCCCAAAAAACCATGTGAACTGGAAGCTGCTGTGTACCCAATCTCCAACACAATACAGTAGTATTAATTTGAATTTATTTGAATTTAATCAGTTTATTGAAATACAATTTTCGCACCAAACGTGCAGGTAACAGACCGCAACCGTCTAACCCACGCAAAACGTGCAGGCGCTGCGATGAAGCGATGTAGTGGCACTGTTTGGCGATATTCAGATGAACAAGCACTGCTTTTTCCTTGCTTTGCTCTACCGAAAGCATCTGCCACACAATCTGGAAGAATATGCATTGGCGTTGTGTATGCACAGGCACGTTCGGTGCACTCCGTTGCGAACGACTAGCGTTCCAACCTTTCTTCTTCGTTATCCCTCTGGACACCACGGACGTCTGCCAGTGAACGCCCGTATTGGTCAACGTCGAAAACATCTAATATTAGGGTGGCTTGATTCACCTGAACATTGCCACAGAGACGGATTAACTTGGCTTCCAGCTGGTGGCAGGGGACATCCTGACAAACCTGAAAATGTAAATACCATATATCAGCAAGAACCAGCGATTTCCCCAACATCGCAAACATTAACGTACCTCCTGAGTGTTGTAGCCAACAATCCTGCATCTCTGGATGGTGCCAGGAATGTCTGCACGACTGCCCTGCTTGTTCTCCATATGTTGCCAGAGCAAGGATTGAAGAACCCTCCTCTGTAATTAGGACATCATCCTCGTCCATCCAACCCTCAATTTGCACAATGCGTATAACAGAGAGTCCATCGCCTTTGCCAACCCGAACGTAGTGGTTAGCCTAAGTTAGTACCTTTTAAAAATAAATAATATAAATTGATGACACCTTATAATGGCATTTAAGGTGGCTCCCAATGGTTTGTAATTGCGCGCAAGAAATTTCCTTTTAATCGGGAAATTGGTTACATTTAATTTTTACTAAAATGTTTCTTGAATCAATTCCCACAACAATTTGAAATTTCATTGATAAATGTTAAAGAGAATATGAAAAATTATATTTTAGACCTTTGTGCATCTCTCCGAGGGTGCCAGGAATGTCTGCACGTCTGGCCCAGCTTGTTCTCTATATGTTGCCAGAGCAAGGATTGAATATATTACTCTGTAATTAGGACATCGTCCTCGTCCATCCAACCCTCGATATGGACAATGCGTATACCAGAGAGTACATCGCCTTTGCCAACCCGATTTTCTGGGAATGTAGTGGTTAGCCTAAGTTTGTACCTTTTAAAATAAATAATATAAATTGATGATGAGTATGGGTTTGTAATTGAGCACGAGAAATTTCCTTTTGATCGGGAAATTGGTTACATTTATTTACTGGAATGTTTTCGAATTAATTCCCACAACAATTTCAAATTTGATGAAATTTCGCACAAGAAAATGTGATAAATGTCAAAGAAAATATGAAAAATTATATTTTAGACTTTGCGCACAATGCGTATACCAGAGAGTCCATCGCCTTTGCCTACCCGATTTTCTGGGAATGAGTGGTTAGCCTAAGTTTGTACCTTTTAAAATAAATAATATAAATTGATGACACCTTATATGACATTTAAGGTGGCTCCCTATGGGTTTGTAATTGAGCGCGAGAAATTTCCTTATAATCGGGAAATTGGTTACATTTATTTTTTACTAAAATGTTTCTCGAATCAATTCCCACAACAATTTGAAATTTCATGGAAGAAAATGTGATAAATGTCAAAGAAAATATGAAAAATTATATTTTAGACTTCGCACATGAATAACACAAAAGTAATTACGAGAATCACTCGTATTAATGGCGATTTTCATGAACATAAGGAAACAACCAGGCTTCCTAAAGCACTTTAGTCCAATATATTACAAGTAATATTTGGCATTTCACTCCATTATACTACATGTTCTACATTAAACTACACACTCTAAATTTTCCTTCACCATAAATCCTTAGAATATTTAGTCCAATATAGGGAGCCACCAATTATAGGGAGCCACCTTAAAACAAATCTATTTGTTTGAACACAAAGTGAAAATGACGAAAATATATTCACTTGAACATATCCAACTGGGCGAGGCGAATGGACTCTGGTAGCAGCTGCTCAACTTTAATGATATCTTTGCAAACTCGGACGATGTACCTCAAACCATGTGAACTGGAAGCTGCTGTGTACCCAATCTCCAAGAGCACCAAGCATGGTAACCTAAACACATTCCACAGTAGCAACACGTCTGAGGTAAGAGACTGCAACCGTCTAACCGACGCCAAACGTGCAGGCGCTGTGATGAAGCGATGTAATGGCACTGTTTGGCGATATTCAGATGAACAAGCACTGCTTTTTCTTTGCTTTGCTCTACCGAAAGCATCTGCCACACAATCTGGAAGAATATGCATTGGCGTCGTGTATGCACAGCCACGTTCGGTGCACTCCGTTGCGAACGACTAGCCTTCCGAACGACTAGCCTTCCGAACGACTAGCGCACGACACTTGAGACCATTGACCTTGACCACCAGGACCGGATAGATGACAGTTCCTTTTGCGTCGAAGGTCGCCGTCAACAGCTTCTCGTTAGACTTATCGCAGATCGATGTATGATGCCTACGCTTACAGTCGAGACATCCTGAACGGCTTCGACATTCTGACGCTCGATGTTTGGCTCCCGTGCAATTAAAACACAGCCGTTTCTCGCTAAATTGTCTTTTCCGTTCATCTAATTTTACCACTTCCTGACAGTTGACAGACGAGTGATCGTTTCCATCGCAGTAAACGCATTTCTTCTGTCTCGGTTCTTGTTGTCCTGTTTTAAACCCTCTGACACGGGGAGGTTGCGTTTTCTCTTCTCGCGTGAGTTGACTGGGTTTCGCTCCGCTCATTTCCTTAGCGCCTCTACGAGCTTGGAAAAGTCCCAGTCTCGCCATTCGTCGTCGGTTCGCACAAGATCTCCCCTTATCCCTTCTAACTTGTCGACGGTCATTCGCACATAGCCGTTTACTTCCCTCAATTTCCCCAGGGCTTCCAGAGACTGGACATTGAACAACAGTTTATCATAAATTGTATTTTGTATAAAAAAATAGGTAGTTAGACCTCCACTGGCGTTGTATTACCAACACGGTTGTAGTGTAGTAAACATGAATAACACAGTAGGAACCAATCTGTGTGCGTGCCATCGAACTTTGTAATAACGAGCTTGGGGAGCTTGGAATTGGTCGGTCGAGGTTTCTCTTGGGCCTTGCGCATCTCTTCCAACTTGACTTCGTGTTGGAGCTTGAGTTCGAACTTCGTTTTGTCGAATTCCAGTTGATCTCTGTATTGGCTTTGTCGGGCGACGGCTGTCAATTCTTCCTCTTTTCCCCGTGCCTTAGCACTCGCGTTTTCTTTCATTTCATTGACCAGATCGTCGAGTCTCGCTACTTCACTTTCATAGTTCTCAAGTTGTTGCCCTACGGTGTTCGACCAGACTCGCACTTCAGCCTTTTCTCCTTCTAGGAACTTATGCTCCTGAATCTTGACTTTTAATTTGTAGGCTTCGTCTACTTTGCTCGCCATCATCTCCTTATGTCTCTCGATGTTAGTCAAGTTTCTTTTCTCCGCGATCTCCTTCGTGTCTTCATTGAAGAATCGCAGCAGTTCCAGTTTGGCATTGATTTATTTTAAAAGAACATCCATTTTTCCTCTATCCCGTCGGAGGTGCCACTTTGTGTCGGGAATGCCGTTAGAGGCTGATATGAACCCACACAATCACAATAGTTCTTTACGGTTTAATCACGTTTACGAAACTCAGGTTATCTCTCTTGCTCTCGAATCTCACTACAATCACACCCTCACTGACAGTTGACACTCTACACTCACAATACTTTATAATCATTCTAATCCCTTATGATATTCTTAATTAGCGCCCGTTCTTAATTAGTTTGCGATGACAGATACATTACACTATTCCCGTCAACATCAATAGAGAACAGTTAGGTTGATTAGTATATGCTTTTAGACCTGAACATTTGACCAGTTGCAAAAACAGTAAGGCCCAGGCCTTACAACTAGGGATCAAACCTACAATTCTTAGAATATATGCCAGTGCTTTAATAACTTACTATTTAAGAAATAGAAAATGACCACCTGTGTTTGTATACTGTAGCCTGAGTGTTTGTGAGTGTTTTTTACCGAAGTATAATGTTCTTTCAAATTCTACCAAACTCTCAAGATTGAATGTTTGTATCAGGTTATGTAATACACTGAGTGGACATTATCGATTTCTTTTATAAAAATAACAAGACTGAACAATAAGGCTCCGACGTCACAACCGTGTTTTCATAGCCTGATATAAATCACTATTTGTAAGCCACGACTTATTTTATAATAAATTATAATTGAAAAGTAAAGAAATAAAGTTTCAACAATCTTAATTTATTTCCAAACTAACTAACTCTTTAAACATAAAATCTTATCTGCTGAAAAATATCTAGCATCCAAATATATATATATATTACGCTGTTTAATTGTTTATGTTATAGGTTACACATCAAGACGAATTTTGGATCTCGACAAGAGAGTACTCGGGACTAGTCTGCTTCAGGTTCCTGTGGGTTGTGTTCCCGAGTACGAGGTCGAAATTCCTGCGCATGGTATTTTATTAAGAAAATATTGCACTTTCCCAAGAACAAGTTGTGGTTAAAGTGTTCGCAGAGCTAGATGACGAATATGAGAAAAAGCCGTGCAGGAATTTTACCCCGAAGTAACGTAACACACCTTGGAAGGGCCTCTGGAGTTTCGAGCACCCATTTTGCCTTGCTTCGCTCTGCCAAACGCATCTGCCACGCAATTTGGAAGGATGTGCATTGGCGTGGTATACGCCCATCCGCGTTCTGTGCACTCAGTTGCAAACGACCAGCGTTCCAACATCTCTTCTTCGTCGTCCCTCTTGACACCACGGACGTCTGCCAGCAAACGGCCCGTATTGGTCGACGTCGAAAACATCGAGTGTTAGGGTGGCTTCATTCACCTGAACATCGCCACGGAGACTGATTAACTTGGCTTCCTGCAACTGACGTCCTTGCTCTGCAAAATGCTGGTGGTAGGGGGACATCCTGACAAACCTGAAAATGCAAATACCATATATCAGCAAGAACCAGCGATTTCTCCCCAACATTGCAAACATTAATATACCTCCTGAGTGTCGCAGCCAACGATCCTACATCTCTGGAGGCTGCCAGGAATGTCTGCGCGACTGCCCAGCTTGTTCTCTATGTGTTTCCAGAGCAAGGACTTGAGATCTTCCTCTGTAATCAGGACATTGTCCTCGTCCATCCAACCCTGGATTTGCTGTATTCGTATGCCGGAGAGTCCATCGCCATCGTCAACCCGATGTTCCGGGAATGTGGTCGTTAGCCTAAGTTTTAAAATAAATAATATAAATTGATGATGACACGTTATATGGCATTTATGGTGTGCTCCCTATGGGTTTGTAATTGCACGCGAGAAATTTACTGTTAATTGGGAAATTGGTTACATTTATTTTTTACTAAAATGTTTCTCGAATCAATTCCCACAACAATTTGAAATTTCATGGAAGAAAATGTGATAAATGTCAAAGAAAATATGAAAAATTATATTTTAGACTTTGCACGTGAGCAAACAACTAGGCTTCCTTAAGCACTTTAGTCCAGTATATTACAAGTAATATTTGGCATTTCACTCCATTATACTACATGTTCTACATTAAACTACACACTCTAAATTTTCCTTCACCATAAATCCTTAGAATATTTAGTCCAATATAGGGAGCCACCAATTATAGACAGCAACCTTAAAACAAATGTATTTGTTTGAATACAAAGTGAAAATGACGAAAATGTATTCACTTGAACATATCCAACTGAGCGAGGCGAATGGACTCTGGCAGCGGCTTCTCATCTTTAATGATATCTTTGGACACTCAATGTCCCTCAAACCATGTGAACTTGAAGCTGCTGTGTTCCCAATCTCCAACAGCACCAAGCATGGCAACCTAAACACATTCCACAGTAGCAACACGTCTGAGGTAAGAGACCGCAACCGTCTAACCCACGCATGGTCGTGTGACGGTGGGTGAGCCACCGCAAAACGTGCAGGTGCTACGATGAAGCGATGTAATGGCACTGTTTGGCGATATTCAGATGAACGACACCCTTTGGCATGATGACGATGTTCTTCAAGATCAATGCAAGATGGGTCCTCATGCCCTGGTTTTGCTCAAAGCGCTAGCGACGCTGTTTGAAGCTGCCAAAACAGACGATGGCGTGCCTTCATCTTCCTGTGTGGTCTCTGCCTGATGTCCAGGGCCTGCACAGAAATGATGGGTTACGTCTCGAAGCCTAGACTCGTGACTGTGATCCCAACATCCATGTACAGGGAGACCACGCCCCTCTTTCTGAAACCTACTAGGATGAGCCACATCATGGCGTTCTTGTAGCAGAACGCGATGGATCCGACGCCAGTGCCACAGGAATTTGGGCTTCGCACAAGGTATTCTAAACACCACTGATCCATCTCGCTATACATCGCCGTCTTCTCCACTAACTCCCTGTTACCCCGAATCTCCCTCCTGCAGTAATCTTTCCTCCATGCCAAAGAAAAACCGATGAGTGTGTGTGGGTCTGTCACAAAAGAAACAACAGTACCCATCATCACATTGTCATCCCAGCAGTTGGACAGAGAATTCGCGAACTAGGGTTAGGATTTTGGTGATATTTACCAGCATTTCGTTGAATTCTAAGAGACTATATAGCGTCGTACGGCTACCGTACGAATAGCCATTACCTTCAGTTCAGTGCTTCACTTTATCGTTTAACTTTTTGACTTGACTCGCTAATTTTAATGTAATTTAAATAATTGTACACTGTATTGTGTATTTGCTCCAAGCTCCAAAATCTAATAGTAAGACACATTTTGAAATACTTAACAGAGAGATTTGGAAAAATTTGAAGGTGTGTAATGTTTTGAATGTTTAGAATTTTCAATTTTCAAAACATAATATATGTATAATATTTTGACAGTTGAATTAAATCCATGCAGTTTAAAATATATACCATTTGTTCTTTATAATACTGCAGAATAGTAAGTGGTAGTACAAATTTTGGAATTGCATGTACAGTATGTTTATTATTTTATTGAAATTATAAATACTATGCTTGATAATTAGCCTATATATATACAGTAGTTTAGGGTGAAAAAAACATGCATACTATTGCTGTGTTTATATGACCTAGGCCTCGCCTACAATTTTGTGGCAATAAACAAGCATTACTGTACACTTGTCAGTGTTAAATATACATTGCTGTATTGAATAAGGGAGCGCTCGGGGGGGAAACAGACGATACAGTACATGGATGATTGTCAAGCAAGCTCATATCCTCAGAAAATTATTCTGTGTCCCGGACAGCGATAACTTCCTGATTTCCAGTGAGATGCTCTAACCATTGAGCTACCAAGACTCAGATGGCAAGTGAAGGTTACATATTGATGTACTGATTCTATTGATATATGTCTGCCTATAAAATGCAGCTCGCATTTGCATACAGCAGTGTATATATTAACACACCCAATCATTACTGATATATATAGTAACTGCTGCATAGGCAGTACATATATCATTAGAACAGTACATCATTGTAACCTCTCTCCATCTGAATCTCGATGGCTCAATGGTTAGAGGCCGTCACTGGCAATAAGGTTATAATTTTTTATGTCAATGTAAAATACAGCTTATTATTATTATGTTCACATTGGGTATGTTGACACTACTATGTGTGTTAGCTAGATCATTGTCGACAAGCAGACTAGGCATGGCATTCTGAATATAGGTTATAATATATATGTGCACGGTGATAATATTTAGATACTATAGTACACAATGCCATATATATGCTTTGTTACATGGCAAATATAGTATCTGCAATCTGCATTAGGCATTATTATTATTAGTAGTATTGTTAATGCATTATTAGTAGTAGTAGTAATAATAATAATACAATAATATTTATACAATATATGGGGGTCTTGTTTTCTGACAAATTACAGTTGTTACAAATTTCAACACATTCACAAATGTACAGTACAATGTTACAAAAACTAATTTTAACTCAAAAGTTGTATATACTTCACATATTGTCAATTAAGGCAATAGATAATGGTGCTATAACATGTATGAACAGATTAATTGAAACATGGAAAATAGCTCTTTACTGGTAGACATGATGTTAAAATCCCATGAAATTTCCTAACTAGCATTACACAATGTAACTTGCTTCTAATACAAGAGGTACAAAACTTGGGATTTATATTAACCAATCAGTTTCAAGTCCCGACTTAGGAAAGATCAGTTTCCCTGACATGCATAGAGACCTCTGATTATGACCATCAATATTTAGTTATCCATATTCCTGCCAGCTCCACACCACAGTAGTCCAATGTGGGTAGAATTATCAACTTACTGATATAATCTATCCACACTAACAATTGGGGTAGAATCCCTAATACGTCTTAGTAAATCTAATTTGAATGGACCCCTATACATTTGAACTATATGCATCCGTAGACATTTGAATGAATTGTGATAAAAGTAATTTCTTTCTTAGTGATTGATGGTAGAAACAGCAGTAGACCCCCCGCTATTATGTTGCTGCACTCAAAATTTAAAAAGTTTGGGCTGCATGCATTTAGTTTGATGTCGTATGAAACAATTAAATTCAGACAATACAAAGCTCTGAGAGATATTGTCCACTGAAAATTTATTTAGTTTGGCAAATGAAGTGGCTATTATCTAATTCAAGTAATTTAGAACTAAAAGAAGTACTGTACTGTAAGTTCCAAACAGCAATTGGGCGAGGGGTTCTTGCGTATACGTATTTCTAGTTTATATGTATATATATATTATTTATAAATAGATAAGAGACCGGTCATTTATGGCAGGGGCTGAAGTGAAAATGGTTGGGTAACTGAACATTCTAAGACCTAATTGTGATGGTTGGGTAAAAAAATCATCACTTCTCTTAAAGGATGAGTGTCCAGCTAATGCTTTGTGCGCTCACAAGCTTGCTCGCGGCCATTTTTGGGGCCACGAAATTGAACAAGTAAACCAATCCTTCGATATCTGAGCAATCCTTGCCGTTAATTACTCAAATTGTGTTTTTCGTAAGAGCAGAGATAATGTAGTAAGTTATTATTGTCATTTTTTTTATAAGTATTTTATTACACTCGGATCCGTCGCTCGTTGTTTGCCGTTTGATGCTTTGAAGTTTCCTTCAAGATGCGCAGTTTCCTGGCAAAGCCAATAGTATAAGATCCTTATATTCCATATATTCTATGAGTAGAGGAACAGATATTACGCTAGAAACGAACGCTCACTGCTGTAAGCCGTTGTATTGTTGAAGGCCGTTGTGATCGAAGCCGTTGAGAATAGAACATGCTGACAGACGACGGCACTAAGAGTGCGGTTCACAATATTCGATATACTCTAAGTCAGACATCACTACAAACTTATTTAAACGACTTTTAACAGCTTTTTATGTCGTAAGAAGATAACCAAACAACAAGAAAACGTAATAAACCGAGGAGTCAGAAGCCAGTTTCCCAAATCAAAACAACAACACAAGCGCGCAAAGCATTAGCTGGACACTCATCCTTTAAGGGTTCATGACTATATTTACATAAAAAATTAAGAGTTAAATTAAAAATTAAAATAGGAATCTCATCATTAGTTCTCTTTAGTCATCATTGCATATTAGCTTTTGTTATTTTTTCCTCTCCTTGTTTTTATTGGATTCCTGCTCTGTTCTGAATGTTACAGTGGGATCTGTCTTGATATCAATTTGGGTTTGTTATTAAAACTTGTATCAACGATATGCCGTGAATTGGGCTTTATCGAACTTTTTTCTTCTTGGGTTGGTTAAAAGATTTAATTTCTTTACCCACAAATGGCTGGGATGGTTAATTTTTTTCGAGCACCAAATCTATTTCTCTTCGGCCCGACCATGAGCATAGATAAGGACACTGGTCCCTTTATGAATAACGAACCTTTCAACGTTTTGCTGGATATATTCCTTATCGATGCGTTTTACTGTATACTGAGACAATTCTTCAACCTTTTGCACAAACGCGTCCATTCAGATCGAAAAGTCTTGTATATTTAAATATGTATTTTAATTAGTATTGCAATCTTACTGGGTGGTTGTAATTCTGTAGTCATGGTAACGTGGTAAAAAATATAAAAAGAAATCACTAACTGAATCATTTTTTTATTTTTGATGTTGGGGGTTGAGCGGATACCAAAAAATAGTGTTTAAAAATGTATTCAGTAAATTGCTCAATTCAGTGTTGTCGAGGTAATAGCGAAAAAACATGCACAAGTGACTTTTTCAAAGACCTATTTTGAGGTATTTGAAAAAGTTACGAGTGACATATTTTAGGGTATTTGAAAAAGTTACGAGTGTGTTTTCAAAATTGCATGAGAAATCATTACTTATTAATAATATACAGGAGAATGTTCGAGACAATTATATTAATTCAAAACTGAACCTTCACATATTTCCAAATGTAGAAATCTTTGTCCACTGCTGGGACCCGTCATGTTTATTTTTTCAAAAAATTATTTTTCCTGACAAAAATCTTGCTTCATTTTAATTGATAACATATTTTTTCACTGTTTTGGATTAATTGCATTAGAATCAGCCCTTAGCAAAGAGGAAGTATCCAGAGTTTTTAAAAGTTTGGACCAAAGATGGGAAGCAAAGCTCAGCTCATACCAGAAAAGGCAGGTGGCAAAGATGGTGTGGAAAGTCATTGAGCATCAGATTTGGTTCCTGCAGTTATCCTGTTGGGTGAACAATATCTAGAGAATATTCAATATTTAACTTTAATATACAAGGATCTATCTAAAATAATATAGTAACGCATATATATATATATATTTAACTGTATTGCATATGTGAAACAAAACTGACTCTCCTAATATGGAGTTTGACTCATGTGAAGTTGGACGTTTGACCCGGACATAGTTTGGCAAAATTTCTGTCTATTATTTCCTCATGTTGTCTTTCAATTATAACGCACCGTTTAATATGTTTTGCGTGTCGATGTTTGGCAACAATAGTAATTCCGAGGTTCCAAGGTGAAATATTTTAATCAGAGGAAAACCCACTAGTAGCTGATTGGTTGTTTTTGACAGTTTTTCATGTGGGAGTAAATCCAAAAACAAATAAGTTGTACAGAAACAAGAACTTTACACACTAAACACATGTAGTTGCGACAACAAGCAAATTAACATTGTCGCTTTTGACCAAGCATTAAACGCATGCAGAAAACTGGCAAAGCTAGCCTTGTTACGATGCGAGATAAAAACATGCACAGTCAATATATGTGATCACTGGCAGGTCTTTAATTTTAAACATACTTGACACAAGATTGAATCTGCCGCAAATCTAATTCACACTAGGATAAAGTTAATGCAAAGGAATATATGACAGTTTATTAAATACTAAACAAATGCATGCCTATACAGGAGGGTCTAATAGGGTGAAATACATGGCGATCAATTGGAAGACCAAGTCATTCAAAATAAATCGATACCCATATAAAGCACTGGAAGGCAAAACATTGAAGAAGAATCGAGACTTAGAGATAGAGAGGTTATAATTGACTATGGAAATGTCAGAAAAATGAGATATGACTTCCTATAGGAATAGTTATACTCAATAAGGAAAGACCACCCTTCTAAACTGTGCATGCAGTTGTGCATGCATGCAACTGTAACGTTGGACCATGAAACTATTGATTCGGTGCAATATCCAACATAAGTCCAGTTGATCAAGTCTTCAGGCTTGCACCATCGTCGTAAGTTAGATCAAACAGACACCACAAATGGTATAACTTGGATATATTATAAAGCTTCTATCTTCTACTGAATAGTGAATACTGACTAATATACATAAATGTACATGGGTTTATATAGTGTTTGTACGTCCTATACGTGACGTAATATGACGCGATATATGTTAATAGCCTTCGTGATGATCATGCAAATTAGGTGCCCGCAATTACCATATAAGGTAATGCACATGCATTAAGCGTGTTCGTTCTAGCAGTGTTCCAGCTCTGTTTCAGCATTTGTCATAATCTTATCTGATTATACTGCATCCGTCTAAGCACTGTTCCAACGCTACGTCATTGCTGATAGCTGCTACAAGCGCGTGCTAGCGCATATTATGTTAATATGCTTGCCAATATACATCACCCCTTTCTTAAAGGAAGGCATGTCCCCATGCCGCTAAAACGTTCTTTCTAAATATATAAATTCTAAATGAAGCATGCAATAAAACAAATAAAGTTAAAGTCTCGAAGTGTTTGATTATAAGTCCACTTCAAAATCATCCATCCACGCTGGTGGTCGTACCACACGCCGCTGCCGTAAAGGTGGGGCTCGCTAATCGACTACAGGTGGTTCACGCTCGGGTTAGGTTCTGTGCGTAGGAAAACAGGTGAATTATCTGAATACATGAGGTCAGTTTCATCGGGAACATACGACTCGCTGTCGTCGTCTAGTCCATCTGTTTTCGTACAACACTTTGTCCGAAACACTTTGTCCGTACAACACTTTGTCCGTACAACCAACTTTCTACCGTCATTGTTCTGGGTTCTGCAGAGTTTAAGTCGATTGTAGTGAACAATCTGCTTTCGCCCTGTACCATTCTCAAGTCCGATCCTATAGTTCACGTCCGAAATTCTGTCCAAAACAACGTAGGGTCCTAACCACGGTGATTTCAACTTTCTTGACTCACCTTTCTTGACTCACCTTTCTTCGTCGCTGAGTTAAACAACCAAACTCGATCGCCTACACCGAAACTCGTGCATCGTGGTACCGCTTTTGCCGTTTCTGTGCTTTCCTATGATCAGGAGTACTTCCAAACATTACGTCCGCTGGCAGACTAATCTCTCGTCCAAACATTAGGTGATACGGTGAGAACCCAGTCGATTCTTGCATACTGGAACGGTAAGCCATCATAACCTTCGGAAGATGAACGTCCCAATCTCGCTGATGTTTCTCCACGTACTTCGAAAGCATTGCTTCCAAAGTTCGATGAAACCGCTCGATCATTCCATCCCCCTCCGGATGATACGCTGACGTACGAGTCTTCTCTATTCCAAGAAGACGACAAACTTCCTGAAATAGAGAAGACTCAAAGTTCCGACCTTGATCTGTGTGAATGATCTCGGGCGCACCGTAACGACAAACAAACTCATCTACCAGCTTCTGAGCAACCGTACCTCTTGGTTTGGGATCGCATAACTCTACGTCCACTTCGAAAGGTAATCACCAACCACCATGATGTACTTGTTACCATTCGTAGATTCCGGAAGAGGTCCAAGAATATCAATCGAAATTATTTCCATTGGATAACGGGGTGGACAGCTAACCAATGGAGCACGATTTCCTTTCGTTGCACCCTTACCAATTGCACACTTTTCGCACTTTCTCGACCAATCTTCAACATCCTGATGTAGGCCAGGCCAATAGAATCTCTCACGAACTTTCCACAACGTTTTCGTAATGCCCATGATGGCCAGATGTTGGACTGTCGTGGAGAGAAGTCAACACATCTTTGACTAACACTCGAGGTACCACTAACAATGGCTTCAAAGTTGTTCCGTTCTTGTTCTCCCAACGCCGGTACAACACGCCATCACAAACTTCCAAAACTTCCCAGTGAGAACACAAGTTGTGCACGGTCTTACTCAGCCCCTTCAACTGGAACTTCGGCGGAGGGTTAGGTCCAGATTCTCGCCAAGACAAAACAGGTTGAATAGCAGGATTAGCCAGCTGTAAGGACCTCAGCTCCTCTGGTGTCCACTGAAAGCACCATGCTCCGTCCGACTTCGTTTCAACAGTCTCGACCACCGACACCTCTGGAACACGAGCAGCCTTTTCCGGTCGCCTTGACAACCCGTCTGTATTTCCATGTCGTTTCCCAGGTCGCGACTGTACCTTGGAGTCAAACTCCGCCAGCTTCTCTAACCAACGCGCAACTTGTCCACTCGGTTCCTTGAAGTTCGTTAGCCACCGTAAGGCATCGTGATCCGTTGGAGCAATAAACCTTCGTCCGTAAAGAAAGTGCCTGAAATGTTGACTTTAGACGACTAGGGCCAACATTTCTCTCTTCGTTACAGAGTAATTCCGTTCAGACTTACTCAGTGTTCTACTGGCATACGCAATAACTTTCTCTTCACCATCCTGAACTTGGGATAACACTACCCCGATTCCTAGATCACTAGCATCCGTATCCAATATGAACTCCAGGTCAAACATTGGATAACTTAACACGGGAGCGTTCACCAAACATTTCTTCAGGTCAGAGAAAGCGCGATCACACGCAGTAGTCCACACGAACGTTTTCTCATTTCCAACGGTCAAGGAATGATGTAACGGAGCAGCAACCGCTGCGAAGTTCTTAATGAACCGTCGATAGTAGGAAGCTAAACTGAGGAAACTGTGCAACTCAGTTTTGGTGAGCGGCACCGGCCATTGTGTCACGGAATCTACTTTGCCAGGGTCGGTGGCGACCCCCTCCTTAGAGATTACGTGACCCAAGAACGGTACAACTCTACGAAACAGTCGGCATTTCTGCGGTTTAACTTTCAACCCTGCGTCACGAAGCCTTTCGAAAACTTCTCGTAACCGATCCAGATGCTCCTCGAACGTCGTACTAAATATGATGATATCATCCAAATACACCATACACGTCGACCATTGCAAACCAGCCAACACAGACTCCATCGATCTTTGAAAGGTGCTAGGTGCACCTGTCAATCCGAACGGCATAACACGAAATTCAAACAGTCCTTGAGGTGTCACAAAGGCAGTTTTCTCACGATCAGCTGGGTCAACTTCGACTTGCCAATAACCACTCGCAAGATCAATCGTGGAGAAGTACTTAGCTCCACCCAAAGCATCAAGTGTTGAATCTATCCTAGGCAACGGATAAGCGTCCTTTCGTGTTACGTCGTTAAGGCGACGATAATCCACGCAAAATCGAGTAGTGCCATCTTTCTTCTTTACTAGAACGACCGGGGAGGCCCAAGGACTTGATGAAGGTTCTACAATGCCATCATCTAACATGCATTTTAAGTTCTTTTCCATCTCGTCCTTTTGATGGAAAGGAGCTTGCCTTGGAGACTGAACATAAATCATCAAAATCGTCTTAAACGAATTTAACGCAGTTGTTTAATTGGGAAGATACGGACATAGACAGTTTGCAGGAATCGCAGTTAGAGAACTTTTAAACGATTTTGAAGACGTTGTTTCGAGAGGTTCATCAGATTTGGGTCGAACAAATCGGGTTAAACATCGCATTCCTACGGGTGATTTTGCTCCCGCGACCAGACTTTACGTTAAAACTCCATTATTCGGTTTCTCTTTACTCTCGATGTCAACTTGAGTAAACGTCCCAAGACTTGTATTCCGGTGCAATATTACTGGATTTGGAGAAGGATTTAATAACCTGACAGGCACTTGGTTATCCCTTGGCATGGCTACTATTCGGGCCACCAGAATTGAGTGCTTAGAAACGAACTCTGGACAGGACTCTATTACACCCGTGACATCGTCACAAACCGCCCCGACATTTGCCGACATAAACATTTCGTGTCCACCCGTAACCGTCTCCGCCAAACTAACCCGACCACATGTCACACCTTCCTCACGTCCGCACCCCATAGAGATATCCCTATTTCCAGCCTTAACCGAACCATTCTCAAAATTAATCACGCAATTATACTTAGCCAAGAAATCAACACCAATTAAGCAATCTTGAGTAATATCACTCGCCACTAATACCGTATGATAAGTATCAATACCCCCTAGATGTAACTTAACCTTGCACGTTCCTAGGATTCCTAATGGCTGCCCATTGGCTGAAATTACCCGTTCCCTTACTTCAGGCATCCTCTTACCCTTACCAACCCTATCCAAAAGCCGCTTATATATTAGAGTTACAGCAGAACCCGTGTCTAAAAGCATGTCTACCTCGACATTTTCTACCCACCCGGGTACGTAAAGACTTGCGCCTTCGTTGACGCCATACTACCCTAAAATTTTGGGTACCAACACTTCTGCCCTCCCTTCCCGGCCCTCATTGGAACTTGTTTCAGGGGTCTTGGATGAAACGGTGCCTGGCGCGTGACCCGCAGCGCCAGCCCGTTCTAGTTTCCCGGACGCTGGCTTGGCACGTCCTTTGAGGGGCATTGAGCTCTAAAATGACCCTCACGACCGCATTTCCAGCAAGTCAAAGGCTTCCCCCTAAACCTAGAACCTTGCCTACGGTAATCACTATCCTTGGGTGTAGCGCGTTCGCTTAACAAGTTTACAGCCTTTTCAAGCGCTGCCGTTTGCTTGGTGAGCATCTCCGCAATGCGCGATTCCTCGGACAAAGGTTATTCAACCGCTTGAACTCGAGACGATTTACCATGGTTTAGTTCAAGTTCTGCCTCGTAAATTGCCTCGAGCTGGATCGCTCGACTTAAACATTCATCAAGCGTCTTTGGATTGCCTTCCTTTATGCGAATGTGAAGGTCAGAGCTATCCAAAGATGCGATGAAGCGATCCATCGCCAAACGATCGAGAATATTCGACGGCACACCAGCAAATGCTTTCCTAGCCATTCTTCCCAACCCAGACGCAAGCTCGCCTAATTTTTCGCCCGGAACGCGTCGCCTAGCTTGAAATTCGGCTTTATACAATTCTACACGCTCCGTGGGTGCGAATTTATTGGCGAGAGCTTCCGCGAGACCGTCGAACGATCCGTCCTGTATTGCGTCCGATAAAGAGAAGTAGGTTTCTTACGCAGCGCCTCGGAGCCGAACCGCTAAGAAATCACGCTTTTCTTCGGCACTCCATTTATTCAGTTTTGCGCAATTTTTAAAGTCATCGGCTGCGAAAGCTTCCGGCATAACAAGCACCACCCTGTGGTGCGACGCATTTGACGTCGAATCACTTGTGCTTTGCTCTGATGTCATGCTTAACTAGGTATCTACTACAGTAATTAATTATAGAAATACTACAACAAGAACACAGAAAAGAACAACGCTAACAGAAAGAAGTTACACCACCCGAACCAAACCCGTTTTGGCCTCACAGTATCAAGAACCCCAGCCCAAAATTTATAACCAAGCACTCACGCACAGTTCGTAGTCTTGGTCTTTTTCCATGCTCACTTTTTTTTTTACTGTAACTGGCTTTTTGTATTCCACTGCTGCCACCAATGTAACGTTGGACCATGAAACTATTGATTCGGTGCAATATCCAACATAAGTCCAGTTGATCAAGTCTTCAGGCTTGCACCATCGTCGTAAGTTAGATCAAACAGACACCACAAATGGTATAACTTGGATATATTATAAAGCTTCTATCTTCTACTGAATAGTGAATACTGACTAATATACATCCTATACGTGACGTAATATGACGCGATATATGTTAATAGCCTTCGTGATGATCATGCAAATTAGGCGCCCGCAATTACCATATAAGGTAATGCACATGCATTAAGCGTGTTCGTTCTAGCAGTGTTCCATCTCTGTTTCAGCGTTTGTCATAATCTTATCTGATTATACTGCATCCGTCTAAGCACTGTTCCAACGCTACGTCATTGCTGATAGCTGCTACAAGCGCGTGCTAGCGCATATTATGTTAATATGCTTGCCACGCTGCACAACATACTATTGCATGCATATACATGTGCAAAGATAAAATGCATGCATGCAAAATTGTTTTGAAAAGAAAACAAGAAAACTTGCAATGCACAGTTGCTATTTTTACCTGATTGCATGCTACGTTGCTATTTTAATGCGTGCAAAATTGTTATTCAGCGTGGAAAATTGTTATTGCGTGCGTGTTCAGATGTAATGCATGCATGCATAGTTATAGCTGTATTGCATGTGCATGCTCAGATGAAATAGCGATCATATGGAAACCAGGCTTTATTGGCAGATTTCCAGTCCTCACACGAAGCAACTCGCTGTTGGAAACTTTGAACTATTTTTTACTCGCGGAAAGTACTCGCAGTAAATATAACCAATCAAAACAAATTATGTCAACATTTCAAATCAATAGTAATTCATGGCGAAATCTGCACAAAGGAAATCATTACCGTGTTGGTGGTTAACTTGCATAGATATTGAAGGATAAATTAATTGAACTTTCGCCTCGATTTTCTCGTAAATACCGATTTGTTTGAGGTGCTGTATCTGATGAGCTGATTTTGAAGCCTGCATATTTGCATAATGTAAATTGTCGAGAAATCATTAGAAACTCCTAGTTTGCAAGCAAATCAAACTGACGCTAACATTAAATGCATAAAATCTTCAACCTAATTTGACGTCTCATATCAGGCTTCTCTCACTGGATATTTAGAGCCAACGGCGGCCATTGCTAAGGGACCAAAGTCGCAGTAAATCTGTAGGTAGGCGATGAATCGTTTTACCTAAAAATGTTTTCTGGTCCTCTTTATAGTAATATTATTTTGTCGATGGTAAGAGCACATAAACCATCAAAAAACCTCATAGGATTCTCAGTTAGTCCCTTAGTAATGGCGGACTTGAGTTATCGCAACAAGCTGCATGTGGTGGAAATGGAAATACAGCGAGCTGCAAGTTGAGTAAGTTGCTTCGTGCAAGGACTGGCATAAGTAAGAGGCCATTTCCCCTCGCATAATGCCCGTCACATGAAAACTAAACATACATATATATCTTATATGTATCTGAGTGAAGAGATGACCTGTAAGTCGTATTGGCAGTCAAAATACTTTATTTCGCCGTCAACAACTACAGTGACCGTGATCATTGTTTCGACGTATATCAGTTTATTTAATTATATAAACTTATTAGCAGATCAATTAAATGAGTTCTCGACCAATCAGGCGACAATGACGGTGTGCTTAATTTAGCAACACAAATGGAAGCACTGTTTTTGCAGAGGTCCGCCTGCGGCTCTACGAATCAGAATACAGGAAATTTTGATCCGACACAGCATTGAAGCTCCAATCGCTTCGACAGTCGCCACATGCAACATACCTGTAACAGTCCACTTCGCGTTTGGATTTGAATAATATTCTTTCAACGCAACCAACACTCGAAATGACAGAGGTAAAGTAATTATCACTACTAAGTTAATATTATAACTATGACTTACTGGGTAGCAATTGCGTCGGGTGTTCGAAGATACTTCGGTCCTCATGTTTGAAGATGATGAGGTTTAATTTTAAGTCCTATTTTGTTGTCGTTGCAATATACTTGGCCTCTTATTATAGTTTACAAGCGCAGCGTAAAAAGCTGTAATTGTTGCACAAGCTGAATACAGACTTGATGAGAAGGTAGATCAACTGTTGATCTCTATTCTGTGGAGTTAAGGATCAAGTCTGTATTCAGCTTGTGCAAGTGCAACAATAACAAGTTTTTACGCTGCACTTGTAAACTAGTTATTATTATCTAAATATAATATGTGACCATGTTCCTGTGCACATGTATGCAAATGTTAACAGAGCTTTCCAGTTTACAAACTTGATCCATAATTCTAGCTTTATCTCCATACTGTAATCAATAATACAGCACAGTCTGTCTGCTTTTCCTTGAGGTGTTTGAATGTGCCACGAAGATCGAGTTAAATCTATTTGTAAATTTGTTTTGGTTGAGAGGTTATTCCAAACTCAGTTTGCATTGCAAAACATTGTTGACATATATGCAAATTAATTATTTTCTACAACACTTTCACTGATATATACATTATGTTATTTTTCAAAAACAAATTGACCTTGCATGTTTTGACTTGATGTGGGATACCACAGACCAAAGATACTGGCGAACCCTGCCAATTTTCGGACTGTTTGAACTTTATTCTGGCATGAGTGGCCTTTTTACCTTGAATTTATGATTGGCTCTTAGGTTAGTCATATAATTGGCAGTAAATCACCTTTTCACACCAATTTATCTGCCTATGCAGCACTCAAACTTTTTGGATAACTGTATACAGGGTGACCCTAAATTGCATCTTATTGGATGTGAGTGTGGCCAGAAATTGGGTACTGGTGAGTCGGTGACCAGAATTTCACAACTAATTGGCAACTTAAATCATCAAACACACATGTGCAGTACTTAATATATTTCAGTTTATACTCTGCTTCAGACTAATAGTAAAGAAGCCATCCAAAAACATAAAATTTGTAGAACTTATTTGATTTTGCAAGGAATTACATGTTTGAATATAATTCCTTTTCTGAAATATTATATTTCAGTAAAATGAATTATTTTATACAGTATAAATTGCTATTATAGACAGTGTACCAAATACAAATATTGATAATTTTCCTCTTTTTAAAGGTTTCTTAGGACAAATGTTTCAAATGCTATCCTGATGTTAATAGAGTGATTGACACACATCAGAACCTTATTTTTATTAAGATTAATTCTGATGCAATACCAGTGGTTCACCCTCCTCATAAACTTCCTGCCACTTTGAGAGATTGTGTCCTGAACTACAAGAAATGAATTTCAGATGTGACTGCACCTTAGAGAACTTATCAAGAAAAACATCGAATTTCATTGGCTCAAAACACACAAGAAAGCTTTCACAGATTTGCAGAACCTAATTACTGATCCTGGTACTCTGTGCTAACTTACAGTAATATAATCGCACAGCCAGTAACACTCCAAGTCGATGCTTCACAAAACGGTCTTGGAGCTGCTCTAATCCAAAACCAAGGTCCAGTAGCTTACGTATCGAAAGCTATGAACGCCGCTATGCACAAATCGAGGAGGAACTGCTCACTGTCATCTTTGCCTGCAAACGGTTCCATCAGTATGTCTATGGCAAAACCATTACTGTAGAAAGCGACCATAAACCTCAGGAAGCAATCCTTACAAGCACCGAGTCACCTCCAGAAAATGCTCATGTAGCTACAAGCCTATGACATGAACTTGGTTTACAAGAAAGGAAGTGAAATGTATATCGCTGATGCGCTCTCACATTCATTTCCCCACGAGATTGTCGACGAGCAATATGAAGAAGTCATCGCTTTGGAGAGATTCATCCCCACAAAATCAAAGCCATCAAAGACGAAATCCACACAGATGAAACGATGCAACTCTTTGTCCAACAGATTCAAGATGGTTGGCCCAATCACAAGATACTGGTACCAATTGAAGTATGACCATACTTCCATACTGCCAAGAACTGACAACTGAAGGAGGACTTATCTACAAAGCCCATAGCATCTTATTCCACCGAAACTGCATGCAGACACTCCAGAAACCCAACCAGTCACACCAAGGAATTGAGAAGACCTCTCCCAGATTGAAGAACTAGTATCGAAATGCTCAACATGTTATCACAGCAATGCCAACCAACGAGAACCACTTCAACCCCACAAGATTAGTCGACCTTGGCAAAAAGTCGGAACTGATCTTGACTGGAAAGGAAAACCACATTTAATAATGGTTGACTATTACAGCTGCTATCCTGAAGTTGCTGAACTTCGAAACAGCAAAGCATGGATAGTCATCAGCAAAACAAAGTCCATATTCAGCAGACACAGAATTCTTGAAAGTGTAGTATTCCACAATGGTCCAGTACTAAGAATACCAACAGTTTGCCAACGATTATAGTTTGCCAAAGATATCCCCCTAGTCTGGTGGGCTACATGCAAAGACACCAACCAAGAACCATATCTAGCTTTGTTAGACCACTGTAACACCCCCTATAGATGGCATCACTCCAGCAAAAGCCCTTTTGAGCAGACGACTGCGATCAACCTTACCTATATCCCAAAGAAAGCTCAACGCTAAACCTATCGACAAAACCACCTTCAATGCTGCATGCAACCGACAGCAGAGAAAACACTGACTGCACTGCAAAGTCTCTGTCACCATTAGACTAGAAATACGTTATACGCAACATCCCTCGCCCGCTTACTGTTTACCTGCTTTTGTATCACCGTAAAGATATCAGAAGATATAAAGTGCAGTACCTGTGATTGTCTTCCTTATCGGAAAAATAACTTTATCAAGCTAATGTGAAAAATAAATTTAGTTTAATAGCATGGAAACAGTTATTGGTTTAAAGTGTATATGAACTGAACATTAAGTTTGTCTTATTTGAAAGAACTCTTGAAATTATAAAGGAACTCCATTTATGTTTTTTCATATCACTTTTCGCTCTTGCGATTTGTTTGATATTTAAATAACACACTGCATATACGTCACATTAATAATTAGTTGTTGTAAAAGTAGAAATATCGTTGAAGTTATCAAGCAAAGTCACACTAAACAGGAGTATTTGTCTTATGACACCTGATAATGAAAGTTTTGAATGATTTTATAACACTGTGTTATTTTGATCACAAACAAATTGCAATATTATAAGAACGAAGAGCGATATTGAAAAATTATAGATGGAGTTCCGTTATCAAATAAGACAAACTTAATTTTAATTTCATATCGTAATAATTCTCCATGGCGTAATATACATCGATTCGTTTTATATGGCATCTTAAAATACGAATAATTTAATACTTTAAACTACAAGAAATAATCCTAGCATTAAATCCTTCTTATTTTAACACATCATGACTGTGTAGGCTCAGTATGAATGAAATTCGCGGGTTTTAAAAAAAGTTAGGGTGAATCTCTCAAATGCAAAACAATAAACTATAAAATATAATAAAATAAAGTGGATAGATAGAGTTTAAGCGAATAAAATATACCAAATTCCACCATTAGACTCTGTCTTTGAAATTAAGAGCTATTGTGAGCTATTTTCGACACGTATGGATGAACAGGCGCTTTTATATGTATTTTAAAGAAGGATTGCTGATAGCGTGATGGTGATTCTGGTTATACTTGGATTTGTTATGGTCCTAAAGTGATTATGATTCCAATGTCTTGAATCTGATGGGATAGATTGATTGGATCCACAAATATGAATGATAGCTGTTAGTGTTGTAGCAAGCAATAATGAATAACGTAAGTAACTTAATTTTATTTAAAAAAACTAACAGAACAAAGTTTTGAAATAATATTCAACTTGAAAAATACTGCAAAGTGAGGATGCATCATGCATTCCTCACTTTACAATTGTTAAAAATATAATTTTTTGTATTCTTTGCATTGGCAGTTCTGCTTGGCCTCGGCTGCACGTTTTTGCGATGTGGCCCCGTTGCCCACACCGAAAGCACACCACTTCTGCGAAAAAGGATAAAAATGGAATTTAATTTTTTATTTGTATACCAGATGGGGGAAGGGAATTCAAATAAGATATTTTAAATTAAGGAATATAGGAAACGCATTATTTCTCAATATTTGTTTTTCAGTTTTAGACTTTTGAAAATGAACCTCATGACAGAACCTTGAACTTACTGTGCATGCTCCTCTTTGACTCTGAAAGAAAGAAGTTCGTGAGAATTTCAAGTCATTTTTTTAAATCAGACATATAATATATATTATATTTTATTGATTTTATTGGATACTTACTATGCTGACAATTACGGGCCTTATGTCCTATCTGTTGACAGTTATAGCCGTGTATTTCTAAAAATGCAGAACTTCGATTAATTTGCCATGTGCAAAATATGTTTATGACAATGTAGATAATATTATTAATTTGATATCCTACTCGTTTTCTTTTCATTTTTTTCTTCAACTTTTCCTTAGCTAGAAAACAAATGAAGCACATGAGATACAGTATATAACAATTGTACACCAGTATATTGACATCTTTCCCAACTGCTCTTGGGCTTAATACATTGTTGTCTATATATATTCTTTGTTCAACAATGTCAATTTTCATTTTTAAACGGGACACTTTACATAAAAGTAGGAGGCACGTGACCAAATGCCCTTCTAGAGGTTTGCTATGGGGTCAGCTAGGTTCCCTTACCTTCCTCGTGTTTATTCTCTACATCTATTCAATGATAAAAAAATTATGTTATGAATATATATTTTTATTGAAAAAACCAAGGATAAGTTAATGCAAAATTACTTTTAATATTAACCATGCCATTCCTGGACTTTTCTTGCTCTACCTAGAAATGAAATAATGTGGTGTAAATATGGACATACATGCAGACATATTTTTGGTTGACACAGTTACTGCTGTTTTGAGCTATCCAACTCAGATAAACTTACCTCCATCGACATTTCAGTTAAATTGTTCACGGATCTGCTTGACAATTTGACAAGTGAAATGAGAAAATAGTGTTGTTAATTTTAAAAGTTATAAATGTTGGACAAGTTTCATATTAAATATAACAAAATATACCAACAGTGTTCTAAATGTTTAAATGTTATTAAAAGTATTAAAGATAACTAAAATAAACGTACCCTTTTCGCTTTATTTTCAAAAAAGCAGGAATTTTTTAGGAATTTTCCACACGAGTTTCTCGCGCAATATGAATTTATCGCTAACCGTGCGTGGTGTCCCTGTGGCGGGCAGTTCTTCCGACTATTTCCTTCAACATATAAAAATAGAAAGGAGTGTGCGAAATTGATAACAATGCGATGAGTCGCTGTTTGAAGTCGAATGAAAACGGTGAAGCACTAAAGCCCTGCTAGTGTGAAGCAAGATATTGATCTTGACTCCGATTTGGCATATTGTCATTCCATTTAATATCCGCACCCCCCTATTGAAGGGCTGTGACCCAAATATTGAAGCGAAATGTTTTATGAGAGATATAGATGGCACGAAATATGAATGGGGAATGGTTTTGTAAGTTACTCACGTGACATGCGAAGTTTTTATTGCGAAGTATTCGTCTATTCCGATCAGTGGTCTATTCGAGCAAAAATACCATCCCTTTACTTGTTTTGCTGGATTAATTAATGATATTGGTTATTTTTATTTGAAAAACGTTTACGATGGATGATGTTGAAGAATGGTATAGTAAAGCACTGTCGGTTCGAGTATATTTGAATGGACACGGTTTCTATTTTCAAGATCAAGAACAGGCAAGACTTAATTTTGACTCTAACCTACATAGATAGAGTTATTTGTAATTGAAGGGACATTTAAGATTAAATACGATTACCATACTGATATAGAAATATTCATAGATTTATCATCATCATGCGAATACGGAATAGGCACATTGCGCAACATAAACAATCATAAAAATTATCAGTTTATGCTTGAAGTATTAAGGTTTCATCCAATAATTCTAGATTACCCATGCAAACAACAAAATTTTTGCATTAAAATGAAAATAAAAACAAACATAACAAGTAAATTCATGTGTTCGGGTCCAAGTACATATACATGATATGTCATCCATAGTTTACGGGGGAAAAAGTTGGAGGTTGGGGAAAGGTTACAGTAAGTTTGGCATTGGAGACATTCTGATGATTGGGGTCAATATTTAGGGTTAGGTAGGATTTAGGGTCAGCATTAAAATTACCTGTGATATGATGATTGGGATTATGGTTAGAGTTAAATGTATGAGATAAAACCACTAGGAGGATTATGGTTGGGATGTAGGATTAATTTTATAGAAAATAGGATGATTAAAATTATAAACTACTTTGTGTCCCCATTAGACAGAATAGGACAATGAAATTAACTTGTCCCATAAGTGACCCGGCTCCACCCATCATCCCTATTCATCTGCATTAATAAATAACTAAATTAATTAATCGTGGGTATACCAAATGGTCTTTGAAATGGGTATTACAGTACTGCTCAGAAATAACCTAACACTGCGTTCGCGTTCTGAACGAGTTCCGATCGCGTTGGGAACATCATTGTGACTTCGCTTAAAAAGTTAATGGGAAGACTTCGTTAATTTCTGACTTTAGTAATCTTCTAAACGGATTTAACTTGATCATTTGATTGCTGGACTGGTTATGGTATATGTTCACTAGACGAGATTAAAAGCGAAAGTATATCGTTCGGAACGAGAATAGAACGCGTTCCGGTCGCATTCCGAACGCGTTCGCAACGCGTTTTTCGTTAGGTTAATTCTGAGCAGTACTGTAGATACAAGGAAGACTTCTCAGATTTTTGCATTAAAATGAAAATAAAAACAAACATAAGTAAATTATTGCATTAAAATAAAAATAAAAACAAACATAACAGTAAATTTTTGCATTAAAATGAAAATAAAAACAAACATAACAAGTAAATTCATGTACATATACATGATTTGTCATCCATAGTTTACGGGGGGGGGGGGGGGGGAAGGTTAGAGGTTGGGTAAAGGTTACAGTAAGTTTGGCATTGGAGACATTCTGATGATTGGGGTCAAGATTTAGCGTCAGCATTAAAATTACCTGTGATATGATGATTGGGATTATGGTTAGAGTTAGGGTAAAGTGTATGATAAAACCACTAGGATGATTATGGTTGGGATGTAGGATTAATTTTATGGAAAATAGGATTATTTAAATTATAGACTACTTTGTGTCCTGCACAATGAAATAGGACAATGAAATTAACTTGTCCCATAAGTGACCCGGGTCCACCCATCATCCCTATTCATCTGCATTAATAAATAACTGAATTAATTCATCGTGGGCATACCAAATGGTCTTTGAAATGAGTATTAGATATTCTCAGATTTTCAATGTGGCCCTGTATCATAAAATAAACGACATAAAGATACATACGCAAATATAATATAATATTTAAAATAATAATTGTCCTAATAACTAGAAATACGTGTACGCAACAACCCCTCCCCTCCTTTGTACTAATTGCTGTGAGCACACTGTCTTGGCAGCTGGTGTGCGATTTTTGTTAGTGAATGCACTACGTAAGTTCAGCGGTGTCATAATAACTCAGTTATAGGTGCTTCATGTATGGTAAAATTGGTTACTTCGTGTAAGGCTGTCCCAAACAACTATAATCCTGTTTTCCAAAACTATTTGTGATCCTAACAAGAAGTAGTAACCCATAATTCTGATGAGCGCGCTGTTTGCCAACATTCAGATTAGCTGGCGATGGTCAAAATAGAACCTATCCCCAACACAATACTAATCCTTATCTTGTAATATCGCTATCAACTTCGTACCCAGGGTATTTTGCCTCCACGCGCGGTAGGTCGTGGGTTCGCTATATCTCTTCAACACAAAGTACTTGTGTTAAACCGCTGTAGTATCGGGATTTTTCCTCCCTCCGCTCATGGTAAATCTTTCCCTCGATCTTTCCATCATTTCCCAACATTGAGTCATTGGCATGTAACGTTGTCTTTTGCTGATATCACAAATGTCCTGCTTAATTTGACATCAATTTTGAAAGAAATTTGAAGGATATTTTGATCAAAAAGGACATTTCGTTTTGGAAAAATGGAAGCACTTTCCTTTGCCGTTTGGCTTCATTTTTGGCTCGGTTAAAGAGTAGACCAGATTATAATCCTCCAGATGGTGGCGTGTTAATGTGTTATGGCTCATTTACTCCTAGACCCTATGGCGAATGGGATTGGGCTACAGCTAAATCTTATTTAGGGTTTATTACGGATATGAGTTTTAAATTATGTAAATATACATGGAGGTTATTTTGAATGTTATTCACCCGAAGAGAACTCTCAAATGTCGTGGTATCATTGGTGATTTTTTCTTCGAAACTCTTCAGTCTTCACGTACATGGCAATCCAGATGTGTTTGTTTCATATACTGTATAAACGGAGTGAGAATTGGAAAGGCAACCAACTCTTCATTATTTAACGATCGAGAAGTTGAGCAAATGCAAGTCAGGATATAAAGGTGAGGAATGAACGTCTTCAGATCAACTTATAACCAAAATCTTTTTATTAATTAATAATTAAATAAATAACATTAACATTAGAAGTGTGAAGTTGATCGTGCAGGTTGTTGTTGTCTTGAGAAAGACGATTGTTAGTGACTGACATTTCTACGACCTCAACAGCAGTTCTCTTCAGAGTCCATCATCCTGTCACTGACGTTGAAACATCAGTCACCAACAATACTCTTTCACAAAACTGTAACAACCTGGACAATTAACTCCACACTTCTAATGTCAATTCTGGGTTCATTTAATAATGAATTACAGGATAGTTGACGATTTCATCATTATTTAGCCCATTATAATGTTGAGGAACCTTGTTGGAGATACTGTACCTGTCAACTATTATATATCATAAGTAAACTCTTTGTTTAAAATGTTTATATGTGAGAAACTGAATAGAAATATTAATTTGAGCAGAGATATGTGATGTCTGCCAATACTACAGTCACAATTTGTTTTGAAAAATAGTTTTCAACCAAATTAGTTTTGGGTTATGGGCACTTCCCTGCCCTTTTGTGTGAGGCACACCACTCCTGAGTGTGGGTATATATTTTTGTTGAAATTCCAGTGTAACAGTTGTTTTATTGAAAAAAGAAGCTTATGTACCCCTACATATGAAAAGGCCAACCAAACTGTAATTATAATATTAATTGTAAAGTGATGAAGGCTCAGGGGCCTTCATCACTTTACAATTATGAAACACATTTTTGTGGCCAGAACGTGTGGCCCCATAACATTTTCGGGCTTTATGGCCGGTTTGCCCACAGCGCCAACATACAATCTCTGTAAAAATAGAAATGGTATCACAAATAATATATTTAACAAATAGATTCCATTTTGCCATTGTTTGTTCAGTTATAGATGCACAGATGACGTCAGAACGTGGTAATTAGAACACAAAAGTGTCCCACAAGACGATAGTTGAGAAACCTATAACTGAACAGACAATGGCAAAAAGGAATCTATTTGTTTTACATAATAATAATTGAAAACAAACCATTCAAAAGGCTTATTAGCTCTTTGGCGATGTCTGGTGCATGAAAAAAGATAAAAGCAATTTGCTGACGTGATCTGTGCATCTGTCCGACTCCTAATAGATCATGGCCAACAACCAATGAGAATGCACATAATAAACAGGTTATTGTATAAATATCATTATACAGTGCAGCTACAGGTACACATATTTAATTATACTGTATGTAGAAGAGATTTATTCCTAATTATTTTGTTTTCTAAATTATTTAGAAATTCAAATGGACTGAACTTACTACGCATGTTCCTGTTTGCCCCTGTGGAAAAGTAAAAAAATGTAAAAAATGTAATACTTATATAGCAGGGGCAGGGGTTGTGCTAGAAATCTCCAAACACATGGTCTTAATTATGCAACAAAGGACCAATTCTCAATCCACAGTCTATTATCTATTTTTTACTATTTTGTATAATAATCTACTGCTGGTTAATGGCCAATTTTATCCCTAGTAAGGCCACACCAATTTAATTGTTTGGGGCACGGATCCGACCAACCGTGTTTTTGTGAAACGAAAATAAAATTTGTACCTATTATTTACTTCGATCAAAAATAACCATTTTTGTGTTTTTTTCAAACTCGTACCCAGGGTTTTCACTAGCGAGGCGGTTGTAAAGACTCGGTACAAGCTTGTACTTTTTTTTTATTTCCATTTTTTCCCGACCGACCTTAAAAATTTTGATTTGCCACCACTGATTTGTTTCCCTTTGTAAATTTTTTCCTATGTATAGAATATAAAATGTTACATTGTTACAAAACTTACTATTTCTGCACTGGAAAGCCTTTAATATCCCCACCGATTCCACAAGTTTATCCGTACTATATACAAAACACAACATAACCTAATGAGCGAATAAATTTGCAAAATGTATTTATTCACACTGTGTAGCAAATCAACCAAAAAAGGTATTAATTTTTTATTACATACTTTTCTTTTTTTCTTTCCCTTTTAATATGCCATGTATATAAAGAAAACTTTAATTATTCAATATTCATAACATTAATTTTTCAATCAATTCCAAGCTTAGTGTTCCAGAAATATGTTGCATTATTCAAATAATTATAAAATACATATAAATATATAATTTTTCAAATTAAGTTGTTATACACACTTCCTTTCTTCTACTACATATAATTATAATCCAAATTGAATTATTAAAAGCAATTTTAAGTTGCAGTACCTACCTTTTCTGTTCAAATTAACATAGCTGATGCTCCCTTCATCAGCTGTCTCACTCTCAGCTGTTTGGGTACAATAATATGAATAATATTAATAAAACGAAGCAGTTATATAGCATTGATATCAGAGATAAAAAGCTGTTAAAGTTCTTAATTTCTGTTCTGGGAACTCGATATATTTATCAACAAATATTTACTTACAACCAATATCCTGGCTCTCCCTCCTCCACCTGTGCATACTGATGGTGATGACTATTATTTTCAAAATAGGAAAATGTAACTCACTTTTGATTATCAGACCATATTATTAACATGACATCTTATGAAAACTTGCTGGCTTTAAAGTGTTTGTTTACCTTGATGTTCTTCCACTCTTGGGGTTTCTATATTAAACATTAAAACATATATGTGTATCTGTACCGAATTTTTTACTCTGTAATTATAACTATAGTATATCAAAAATAATTTACTGTAAACAGCATTGTTATATAAATCTTCTAACCTTCTGTTTCTTTCGCGTTTTCCATTCTACAGTAGTTAAAACAAAGGGGAGAAATTACATATTCATAGTGTGAAGCACTCTTGACAGAACGTTTTAGCATTGAAATTCATTGGCGCTATTATAAAGAAAACATTGAATATACAAATGTTTTATAAATAAAATTACCTTGCCCGCTGTTTTAACATTTTTTCGCTGGTCTTTAAAAAATTTGAGAAAAGTGCACGAAATGAAAGTCCTTTAAATGCGAGTTTCTCGCGTGACAATGTGGACCACAATCCTTCGCGTTCCAAAGCCGAAGCACCGTTTTGTTATGGTTCAGTGATAGATCAGTTCAGTGATGGTATTAATCTGTGTATACCTTGATATTAAACAGAATACTGTGTTGTAGGCTAGTGCGGTTTAAAAAAAACCCCGACAAAATTGGGTTTTTTGTCCGCCATCTTGAAAACAATTTTTAAATTGGCATCAAATGATTTTGCCTTGGGAGCAAACGGAATTAGTAAAAGACAAATCATTGAATATTTATTTGGTTAAATAATATCTTATAAACAAAACATTTTTTAAGTTAAAACAAAAAAGGTTTTCACAAATTACAAGACGGACTGCTGCCGTGTTACGCACACAACTTGCATTTGACCAGTATTGTATGAATGCTATTATTGCTTACTGTTTAAATAATAAATACGTGCTTGTCTGGCTGTTTGACTGTTTCTACCTACAAGTTCTCGGCTAAAAAAACGAGCATGTCAACCTTTTCAGGGAGTGCTGACTAGTCCTGCTTTGCTGATAGTCGTTCTGACGGGGAACTGGAAGCTTGAATCGCCAAATATCGCTTAGCAAGCTGTCCGAGAAGCGGAAAGTTGCGCTGATTACGTTGCCACCACTTTAAAGGATCTTCTTCGCCGTCGATCACCGGGTATGTGACGTACTCTTTGATTTCTGCGGTCAACCGATCACGCGGCGACTGGGCTGGCGATGGCGATTCCTTTGGCTTCTTCAAGCTTGTCAGCGCACCAAGGCTAAGTTTAACCTTTTTTGCTGGCTGTGCTGGAATTGGATTTGCATCTGCATCACTCTCTTCGTCATCTTCGTTGGATTTAACCGATTCTGAAACGGTTTTTTTCGGTTTTTCGGTTTTCCGATATAAACAAAACCGTAAAATCGTTTTTTAAAAAACCGGTTTTATCGGTTAACCGCACAAGCCTGTTTAACAGCTTTATTGGACACATCTATGTGACATACTAATAAAAATACATAGATACAAGAAAAAATAAAAGACGAGCCCAACAGGGTTTGCGCGAACGGGACACAGTCCCATGCAAGGTGCAGCCCTACGGTAGGAAAACATACATCATAAAAATACATGAAAGGGGCAATATATATACATGAAAGTTTAAGCCCGATGACAGGGGCAGTCACGCACAAGCGACCATGTGCAGGACATGTCTATATCAAAAGTATTATAAAGTAAAGAAACATATAAGTTACAAAGAAAACCCTTAAAAGAACCAGCACTATGGAAAGTATCTAATGGGGCTAACTTGCAATTATTGTCTTATTTGGAAGAACTTTTAAAATGATAAAGTAACTTATTTTGAAAATTTTCGTTTCTTCGCTTTCTTTTTGAGATATCAGTTTGTTTGCTATGCAAATGTCCGGAATTTACGTCACACATGCATAATGACTTATTGGAGAAGTGTGTGTATCTCTTTCATTCTCGAACGAAATCCTTTAAAATTGAGAGGATTGGTGTTGTGGGAGAAACACGCACACGTGTTATTCACACTTTAGTTTTTATTTGATGAACGCAAAGATATATAACATTCTCTGATAACTCATTATGCATGTGTGACGTAAATTCCGGACATTTGCATAGCAAACAAACTGATATATCTCAAAAAGAAAGCGAAAATCTTCAAAATAAGTTACTTTATCATTTTAAAAGTTCTTCCAAATGAGACAATAAAATTTTTTGATGCCAGGTGCATTTAAAATACGAAGCTTAGTACATGAACAGGTCAAAAAGTAGGAAATAATTTACAGTCTTCGTTACCATGACAACAAGGTCACGTGACTCAGGCGCCATATTGGGTGGAAAAATAGAAGCTTCTTGAGGCACGCAAATACATATAATGTTAAGAAATAAGAAGCCAAATTTGATCCAAATAGTTATCTAGTTTATCGTGAATGCCACATTTTAGCTATTCATTATTCCTCTAATCGCTATTTGAATCAAATAACAGTTTGTTTTGTAAATTTTGATGTTTATTCATGTGCTGAAGAAGGATTTAGGTTTTCATACCAAATGAGTCACGTGACCTTGTTGGCATGGAAACAAAATTGTAAATTAATTCCTACTGTATGATGAATATGTTTGGTAAGTTTGACTTAGTTTGGACAACATTTCTGGAAAACAGGAAATTTTGGTCTTCAAGTCAAGAGCCATGCCTTAATTTCAGTTAGTTTAGTCATCTCTTTTTTTCTCACAGCTTTCTAAACTAAAGATAATAATATGAACAAATTGGGTGGTTTGAATAGAAATTGAGTTAATGCAGTATAATGGTTTCTATTCATTTGGTAAAATTCATTTTGAAAATAGCGGGGTAAATAATACTTTCTAATCACGGTTCCCAATAGTTCCTCCTCCCATCACACGGTGTCGTTGTTCCCTGTGGTAACTTCTGCACAGGTACGGCGCTATAGAGATGATAAATTAAAATTACGCATCTCAATGTGGCACTATTCAGCCTTGCGCGCAAAGCCGGCGGGTAGTGGACCGCGATGACAGAGGGTGGGATTGGTTGGAATCACACTAGACAATTAACACACCCGTACGCAACGCCTCTGCCATGCAATCTGGCATGATATGCCTCGGCGTTGCGTAAGCCCATCCACATCCGATACACTCGTCAGCGAATGTCCACTGTTCGAACATTTGTGGTTCCAATTCTCCCCCCATCGAACACCACGGACGTCGGCAAGCAGACGACCGTATTGGTCCACTTCGAAAAGGTCCAAATATAGGGTGGCTTGGTCCACTTGAACATCGCCACGGAGATTGGTCAGCTTTGCTTCCAGCCACTTGTCCTTGGTGGGCGTAATGCTGGTGGCAGCCTGCATCCTGACATACCTGAAAACGCAAAACGCACCGATCACAAGACACTTAAAACAGAAACTGGTAACCACACCTGCTACCCCACCAGCCAAACGGGTAAGTAGGAAATTTATATTAATACTATCATCGAGTAGGTTTTAATACCATATATGATCAAAAAAGCAGTGACTTCCCCAACGTCACAAATATTAACGTACCTCCTGAGTGTCGTAACCAACGATTCTGCACCTCTGGAGGGTGCCAGGAAGGTTTGCACAGCTGCCCAGCTTTGATTCGATGTTTGCCCAGGTGGTGCAAGTGTCATGATCAATCTATTTTGTATATTTTAAAAGGTACAAACTGTGACTATCCACCACATTTCCAATAGATCGTGTTGGTGATGGCGATGGACTCTCAGGCGTACGCGTGCTGCAAGTAGACGGATGGATGGCGGAGGACGATGTCCCGATCACCGACTACTCCCTGGAATCCTTGCTGTGAAGTAAAATAAATCTATATTTTATTAATTATTTACTTGAACATATCCAATTGAGCGAGGCGAATGGACTCTGGCAGCGGCTGCTCTTGTTCTATCAGCTCTTCACAAGCTCGGACGATGTCATTCAAACCACCGGATCTGGAAGCTGACGTGTAACCAATCTCCAGCAACATCAGGCACGGATACCTGAACACATTCCACAGCAGCCTCACGTCTGTGGCAAGAGAACGGAACCTTCTTGTCCACGCGTCACCGTACTCTTGCCTCAGTTGTGAGAGCCACCATGAAACATGCAGGCGCTCAGATGATGCTATATAGTGGCATTGCTGGCGATGTTCAAGTGGATCAAGAATGTTAACAATGCCACGTGCTTGCACGTGACATCGAACATCCTCGATAGATGTTCCATCAGGTCCACCATATTTCCCTCCAACCTCGGCGCGAGGATCAAGTGATTTGACATCAAGGTAATTTGCGACCTCATGTCGCGGAACTGCAAATCCTCGAGGCGCCTGCGACGCTGGTCGGCATTCACTGGTCTCGCCTGAATTTGCCGTAATAGACCCATGTTGTCGACGTGCCTGTCGACGTGGCCGACCACCAGCAGCACCCACGAGCATCACCTTCATCACTCATTTTCATCATGATCACCACCTCCATCACCACCAACAGCACCTCCAACACCACCAACAGCACCTCCAACATCACCTCCAACATCACGAACAGCACCTCCAACATCATCACCACCTCCAACATCACCTCCAACATCACGTCCAACATCACCACCAAGACATGATGGGCACGGTCTCGAATTCAAGACTGGTGACGTGGAGGGAAAACAGCTGCAATAGGCCGGCGACGGCACAAACCCCGCTTCCACGATACTCTGTTCTTCTCACTGCGTATTCGAGACACCACTGTTCCATTTCACTAAATACCCTCGTCTTTTCTCTGTCCAATTCCATTATCCCAGTGATGTCTTGTCGTCGCCCACGGTATTCCTTCGTATTTAAAGCTATTGGTACGTTGGAATCCTTCAACGACACTGCAACGCCCATCGTCTGATTATCCCACCCGTCATGAAGCGAATTCATAAACTTTACAAAGACGGATAATTCAGACGAGAGCGTTGAGCATCGCCTTCTTCCAAACAATGGATCAACCTTTAATTTATTTTTAAAACTCATTAAAATTCATGAGGGAAAGACAAAGGAAATCACTACCGTGTCGTAGGTTTTATGTGAGTGAAAGATTCGTCCTGATTTACATAAACTTTATCTTTGATTTTCTTGGCTTAAACAACATTGATTTTCAAAATTATTACACCAATGAACTTATCAAATGGGTCGTGTTTCAATCCGTTTAATAACTCGCAGCACTTGTTTTATCAGATCTAAAACACTGCTACGATCATAAATTATAAATAAAATTTTCAAATAAATTTAAAACATGTAAATAAGTTTAATTAATTAATTTAAGACAAAATTGAACGATAAAAACATTTTGTTAAATTTTGTGTCAGTCTCTAAAAGAACGACTTATCAAAATAAATTAATATTTAAATAAATTATTTATCCATTTCAGCAACGATTATGTTTATAAATAAATTTATATCAATAAATTGCAAATTATGCCAGACATAATCTCTATTCATGACATGACATTTAAACGGCGAGAGTTCTTCGACTTTACGTGTGAAAGCTTCCATCTTTGAGATCGAATAGGCTTGGTTGTAATATTGTAGCCATGGCAACATCAACAAGTTCTTGGAATCTGTAATTTTATTAGGTGGGTGTGATGCTGTAGCCATGGCAACATCCACTGCCTTTTGGGTGATGCGTTTTAATCGGCCAACATACAAACATGCCATATCAAAAGCATGGCATGCATTTATGGAATTCCATCCCTATTTTATAGGTTAGCATTACTTTTAGTTTGTAATAATTTTTTACTAATATTATCATCATGCGAAATTCTTGTTCATTCTTTCATTTATGTCATTAGTAATCATGTCAAAGAGAGACTAGGAGAAAAATACAATCAACAGTTTATATTCTAAGTGGAAGATTGAGGAACAAATTAATTATCTTACTGGTATGTTTAAAGTTATTTGTGTAATTTAATTTCAGGGAAGCCTAGGGCGGAGTGGATAAGACTGAGCACTTTGCATAAACATGGCATAAACAGTTAGAACTGCCTCCTGGAATTGTCCAATTCATGAATGAAACCTATTAGAGAATGAGGCAGCTATATACCGTGCTAACTAACATTTTACTCATGCTAATTATTGTGTCCGGTACACGAAGTAAGAGCCAAAACATGACATTCAGAGAGAGGCTAATTGGTTCCACACTGGCCCATCTCTAGCTTAACTTTTTCCCATTCTTGTTAGGTTGGGAAGGCTGGGAAACACTGCCTGACAAGTGGCAGTGTCCCTCACAGGGGCGGATCTAGGAAATTTAATACCTTAGTCAAAATGGCGGGGTGAACATATCTAGGGTGGTACGGGGGCATGCCCCCCTGAAATTTTTTTGAATTTGGGTCTCTGAAATGGCATTTCCCACGATCTGACAGCACTTTTGAGTATTTATTTTAATGTTTTCAAACCTGTTTTTTTATGAAACATTTTATTATTTTTCTGAATTTTTTTTTGTCCAATTCGAACTTTGATAATGTGGCCTCGCATATCATAAAAATGTTGGCTGTTTCGCTCTATATCAGAGCTCATCACCATGCCTAGGAAACGCGTCAAACACAGTAACACATTGTTGCAGTCAGTGAATCCGACATGGACAGGTCCAAGGGTTCGAAATCAGAGTTTTCCTTCTTCTACCTACGCAGAGCTGTCTGGTTTTCAGGCGCCAGATACCTGCCTTTTGCACCTCAACCCAGATAGACATTGTCAGGTTAGAAGCTTTGAAGTGACCATAATGGAACATTTCATGGACATAGAGCCATAGAGGAGCTCAATCCTCTACATTATCCTGTCCAATTTAATCCCAAATCAATGAGCCACCACCCACACCAACCCACCCTAACCCAAGTAACTTTCACCTTTGAGCTGTCTGGTTTTAAGGTGCCAGATACTTGCCTTTTACACCTCTACCCAAGCAGACAATGTCTGGTTTAAAAGAAGCTTTTATTGATGACCATAATGGAACAGTTCATGGACATAGAGATGCTCAACTCTCTACATTATCCTGGCCTACTTAACCTTCAATTAATCTAACATCTAAATAACTCTTGATACATTACTTTTTGTATCTGCGCAGCAGATATATTGTTATTGTGTGTGTGTGTTTGTGTGTTAGCTTTTTGTAACTGTACGAGAAGATATCGATAACTTCCGATTGCCATTGTTTCGACGCCATTGTTTCAAGAATATGATAATTTCTAAGAACTCTTTATTCGGTGTGTTTTTAATATGAACTGCAATAAATTTGCAAGTGTAATCGACAACAGTTTTCGTAGGTTGTACGGAGTCGTCGACATGACGCCAAAAGATTTTTAAAGCCTCGTTAAAATCAAAATATTCAACCAACACCAGATACTACAATCCTGGACAAAATTATGTGGACAACGCAAAACATACAACGTTAATTGCCTGCTTTCTTTTTATTGCCCAATTTGTGCCCAAATTAAACATTCCTTCCCAAATTAAACATTCCTTCCCCTTTCCCCACGTCAATGTTGTGTTATTCCACGATAAACAAAAACAAATGCTCGGTTTTTGCGCGTGTAGATTCACCAACATTGCCTAGGGGGAGGGGAGACCGTATTTTGAGTAAAATGCTTTTAATTATTATTATTATCAAAATAAATTTCTATAGCGCTAATTCCATTAGCGCTTTACAGTACACGTATATAAAAATAAGCTGTTACAATTATAAACTTAAAGTGAGATCCTAGTAAAGTAAAAATTAAATATAAGCTTCTCTAAAAAGATATGTCTTAAGATGTTTCTTAAAACTATCCAATGATTGTGTATAGTCCCTAATATGGTCGGGCGAGACATTCCAAAGTCTTGGTGCATATACACAAAACGCCCTACGGCCATATGTTTCTAAGTTGTATGGTATGACTTCCAGTTGATTTTTAGACATAGATCTTAGATTATGCTTAGGCACGTAAGGATGAACTTTGTCCATCAGGTAGGATGGAACGTTATTAGACAAACATTTGTATATTAATAAAAGAGTCTTAAACCTAATCCTATGTTCCACCGGCAGTCAGTGTAGGTCCATTAAAATGGGTGTAATATGGTCATGTTTGCGCGTTAGGCTTAGTAGTTTGACTGCAGAATTTTGGACACTTTGAAGTTTTTGGATCTGCTGTTTCGGAATGCCATATAGTAATGAATTACAGAAATCGAGTCTTGAGGTGACAAACGCATGTATCAAAGTTTTGGCAGACTGCATGGAGATATATTTCCGTATTCGGCTCAGATTTCGTAGGTGGTAAAACGCTGACTTACAGATGGCAGTGACTTGAAATTCCATGGACATAATAATGCAAAAGCATGCGCAGTGTCCACATGAATTTTGTCCAGGATTGTAGATAGCAGTTTATAGACTCTCAACCTCTTCGGAGGACAATTCAACCTCTTCGGAGGACCAGAAAACGGCTCTTACATCATTGAAATCTTTAGTTTCAAAGTACTAGAGTTTTTATTTGGGTTATGGTTAGGGTTTTTGTTCTTGTACAGCTTCTGAATCGTATTAAATTTGTATTAATTCAAAGCTGCTTCAGTTTGTTTATGTTTATAAGATCTATTAATCTATTTCATACAAAACACTATTATAATTTCTTATACCGGTATATATTTTTCATCTATTACATGCATGACCAAGTTGGATTAATCTTTTATTTTTCAATGTTTCATAGTTTAATACTATAGTTATACAGGTACTTGCAAAATACAGTACTATTGGAGACTGCTGTTATAACATTGTTATTGGTATAACTGCATGCTCAATCGATGATTAATTGCACGTTTATCTACTTTCAAAGTGTTACCAGCATTTTATAAATGAAATGGATCTGTGTTTCATGGAACATTGGAAGAACTCAAAATAGCGATAAAACATTCACCCTTTTGGTCTACTGCAGAGATACTGTATATAACCTTCATATGATTCATTTTATACATCTACAGTCTGGAAGCCATTTGCAATTATCTTTCCCAATAAATAAATAGACTTACATTCAAGTCGTCTGTCTTTAATTGAAATTTAAAATTAATAACAAAATAATAGTTAACAAAAGGTACGCATAGCGTACATGTATCTGCGCCATGGGCAAACCCAATCTCTTACCCAGAGCCAACCATCCCCTGGAACGATTACAAAATATTTAACCTAATAGTGAACAAGTAAGAGAATAATACACCAGATTATTAATGGTATTGGTAATGCACGATTAAAAATTGAAATTTGACAACTGCCAGGCACATGAGATCCACTCACACACAACGTTTGACTTGATTTCATAAACAACTCTGTGATTGATGGCATTTTGAATTTTCATGATGTATTGTGGGCATGCAAGATGGCCTTTTCTAGAAATATATACAGGGAGCGTATCAACCTCTTACCCAGGGCCTTATCTCTGCCTGCCCTTGGGAGCGTATTTCTATGTTTCCGTCGTGTTGCGAAACACAAGTGATTGGTTGAAATGTGGCATTTTAATTTTTTTGTGGCTGAGAACATAGCCTAGGTTTCACAAGAACATCTATCCAGTAATTAGTTAATTAATTAAATAGTCAAATATTGAATTAAATTATTAAAATGTGTGTTAAAGGTCATCAATTCAATTATTCTATTGTCAGCTGCAAATTTGTCAATGACTTTCTGAACAGAATGCTTTATTTCTTGATGAATTTCCATCAATGCTAAGCCATAAAAAAGTAATCTTCAACCATGGTGCTTCTTGTGTAGTTTTTTAATTCCTAAGCATGGCTAAAAAGATTGCTCACACACAGGAGTGACAGGAAGAGTAGCTAACTTTAATGTTCGCAACATGCAAAGAATCAAAAGTAGCAACACTACTGCGATGTGAACCTGTATAGGCAACCCAATATGTCTGCCACAATTCCAACTCAGGGATTGTAATGGTACGCTTGTAATACTCAGAAGCATTACTGTAGTAGTAGGAGGATTATCTCTAGTGGTTTGTCTATGCGCTACGCTTGGCATAGATTCCTCAATGTCAACTGTTGAAGCTAAAGAAACAGCCTGATTATTACGACTGAGCATGATAATGATTAATCTGATTTTGTGCTGTCGTAGCTAAATTCTTAAGGGCCTGAATCAATTCTAAACCATTAAAATATCATTATTCTTTCCTTGCAGTAACTGAGTAACAGGAAGGCCACCCTTACAAAAATAAACTATAGTTTTTGAGACTGAAAACTATAGTTTTTGAAAACTGTAGTATTTTGGAACAAAACTATAGTTATGAAAACTATAGTTTTCTAAAAACTATAGTTACGAAAACTTTAGTTTTACTAAAAACTATAGTTATGAAAACTATAGTGTTACTAAAAACTATAGTTATGACAACTATAGCTTTACTAAAAACTATAGTATTTTGGAACAAAAACTGTAGTTTTCTAATAACTATAGTTAAGAAAACTATAGTTTAAGAAATTATAACTATTGCTTTTGAAAACTAAAGTTTTAGAAATTATAAAACTTTTTTCACAAAGTAGTGAAGTTTAGTGAAAATACAATCTACAAATACAACACTTTATAATAAACTCTATTTTTTCTGTGTATAAAAATACATAGGTAAAGCCGGCAAGTACAGTATGTGTAATAAAACAGAGCAATTTATATTAAAAATAATGGTAACACTTCCTAGTTCTTTTCTAGCTTGTGTAGCAAGTACATATTTGCTGCACAGACTGCTTCTTTAAAGCCACTATTCATTGTTCAATTCAACAGAAGCATCATGGAAATTCTTAATTGAGGCTGATAGGCATATCAGTAATGGTAATCGCACTATTCCAATTATCACACTACAGTACTTATCACTTACTAACACTAAGTGTTTCAACTAAGTTTGTTTCTCAATTCTCAGTAAATTTATAAAAAAACTTTTATTGTTTATAAGCACGCAGTTTTTTTGTGTTTGTAATGTCACTTGATATTTTTTCAGCACTTATCCTCGGTTTCAACACCAGTCTTGTTTTTCTTCTTCTCCAGCTTGTTGCTTTTTCCATGCCTGTTCCTCATTATTCAATTTAAATTTTATCGCTATAATGACGTCTTCCTCAATGACTTCACGTAGCGTTTTTAGCATGTTCTGCAAAAATATAAGATATATTTGGTTATTTTTTGAAACTTTGCATAACAATGTTATATATTGCACAAGCAACAGATGCACAATATAAAAGAATATTAAATTGTCGGCCATTTTTGATGAAGCTAAGCTTAAATTATTCAGCTAAGCTTAAACTCTCTTTTTATTCTTGAGGCTGTTCATCATAAACTTAGTGTTGGTTGTACATGAAAATAGCATTGAAGATAATGTTTTGACAATATAGAATGAAATTGAATGGGTAATTGCTGCCACCTAACTATATGATGTACATACATGACAAAATTACTGGATTCTGATTGGCTGAGAGGAGTGCAATAAAATCATTTATTGCACTCGAGTACAATAAATGAAAAGAGAGAAAACACTGGGAGCACTGGAAAACACTGAGTCATCTGCGATTTCATGCCATCTCTGACACCACGGTTAATATGCTGACACTGGTCACTGTCATGGTAATATCACAATTATCAAATACTTTGTTTGTGAATAAGATTTACCTTCTATTTTAGGTATATATTTGTGTGAGTTCATTGTTTCTCACGATATTGAGCATGCAGAAGAATGCACATCCGCATATGCAAGAAACAAATTCTGATTAACTTAGTTTATCAACTGTTATAATGTCAACTTTTTGTATTTATATTTAACAGCATTTTTATGCAAGCCGTGTACAGAGAACTATGTTATACAACTATCTTATCTTTATATGTTCAACTGCATCTTTATGTAACTGTTCAACTTACATCTGTTTTATAGTATTACACATGTTCATGAACTACTATATATATTGTCAAATGTCAATAGATCTTGAGAACAGTTAAAACACAAGGGGTCAACAAGGGAGGTGGCAGACGTGAGATATCAGGAAATGTGCCAGGTGGATGAAGCATGTGCGTGTCCCCTGGCTGTAATTACTGACTTAATTACCCCAAATAGATGTCTAACATACCACAGAATACCTATGGTCCAGCAAGCTCATTGTGAGCTCCATATATATGTAGAACTCACTGCTCTGATATTACCTAAGTAAACCATAACCGCATTGGTACGAGGCTGTACTACCACTTATTTTAGCAATTTTGAACAATATCACGACTGCCTTGGATTTAGAGGCAGCACTTCCCTTGCGATAGTAACTTCTAGTTTTAAAAGTTCTTCCAAATAAGACAATAACAAATTTTCAGGTTAGGAGCACTTTAAGCATTTTAGTCTTTTTGCATTTTAATTGAAAGAGAGCTAGCCATTGCTTCAGAAGTTTATAATGATTTAATGGCATTTTATGTTATGATAACTCTTTACAATCCACCTTATCACTTTGGTAAACATGTCAATATGCTATAGTGCTGCACCAATCACCATCCAAAACATTTTTAAAGAAAATGCTATCCAACAATAAAAACTCAAGTAAAACAACAGAAGTTTACTGTAATGATCAATTACCAACTCAAACACCTTGTTTCCATGTCCCCTCAATACAGTGTTTTTTTGTTTGACTCTCAAACAAAAAAACACTGTGCCGAATGATTATCTGTAATAAGTACTATTCAAAATGACAAACAGAATTTATCTGAGTGTGGACTCAAGATTGACTGGATTGATCTATATTCTACTACAAGAACAAATTGTGGAAGTGAAAATAATGGAACAAAAACACATTCAAATGCTCTTGACAACAATCAAAATTCAAGAACGATTTCATTCAAATCAAAATAACACTGGAAATATATAGTATAAAGTATATATTGCAATTGTTGTTTAAAAGGCAAAAGAACACAAACCATTTTATTTGCCGTTGTTGCTTCACTTATTCCTGCATTTTCCAAAGTAAGTGGGAACGATGGCATTACTGGTGATGATGGTTTGGAATCAGGAAACAATTGGGTTGCTGGAAGGACTGGTGATAAAGTTGGTGATTAGACCAGTGTATCGGTACATGTTGTTGACAATGCATGACTGGGTGACCAAGACGAGGATGAAGATGACACTGTTCTTTCTGTATCTCTTTAGTTTCCTTATGGACATATGTATATCTGTTTAAAAATAGATATTATTGCAACAGGTAGTTAACAAAGGTAAATGCATAAGTTGTAATCCATTTTAGCACAAATAACACACAATTATAGCAGAAGCTGCCAGACACATAATCTTCACTGGTTGCCAGTAAAATCAAGGATTGTTTTTAAGATACTGATAATTACTTTCAAAGCTTTACATGGCCAGGCACCTATTTACATTACTGATTTACTAACCAATTATAAACCTTCTCATACTTTAAGTATGAGTAGGTTTAACTGCAATCTGCTACTTGAGCCAAAATCCAAAATGGTGACTCATGGAGACAGAACATTCTCAGTTGCCGCATCAAGACTGTGGAATTCATTACCATGGGAAATTAGAAGCATTGATATTTTAAGTAGTTTTAAGTCAGCACTAAAGACTTTTTTTAAATTAATAGCTTTTTGTTCATAGTGGTAATATATGTAGTGGTAGGCTTTATCTTATAATGAAACTGTAATTAGTTTTATAAGTAACATTAAGAATATATTATTGTAATAGCATTGAGACTATTGTACATATAATGCTCCTAATATTATTATTATTATTATTTATTATTATATAACTGCTAAGCAGTTAAAATATATAATATAGAAAATATTTTTTGCTACTAAGTTATTTACCCAGGCGATTAGTAATCTGTTCCCTCAACTTGCAATTTTCCTGAGTTCGGCATTTAAAATGTATGCTCCAGAGTTTTAAATATCTAACATACATGTATATATTTATTTTAACTGCTCAAGTTTTGCTCAATAATAACTCAGGGAGAAAATAACACTCATTATCATTACTTATGCTAGAGTGAGTCGGTGAGGTGCACGCTGAGTCAATGATACAGTAAATGTATTATAATTATAATACTATAGACGTGTATTGGTAGAAGCAGTATGGCTTGCATGAGAAAAATACACTGAATTGGAGCAAACCAATTGGCTTGCGAACTTTGATGTTTGAGTATGATATAATATAAATAATTTTGAACTATGTTATGCTGATAGTAAAAGCCTTTAAAATCGAATCTCGAAAATATAACAGCTATCTAAAGTCACAAGTGTGCTGTGCAAACACAACGCAATTATTAACCTCTGAAATAACCATCCAATCATTTGATTGCAATAAGTATGAAAACAAACCATTGGATATAAACAGGGAATAAATAAATGCGCATTATTAAGCAGCTTATTCTATAGCTTAGTGGCTGACTCTAACTCAAATGATATACAAATATACGATTAAACTGAATGTGACTTACCGTAAAAAATATGATTGGAATCCTCGTCTACAGACCACGACTAGGAAAGGAACGAGTCCTTTTGAAAACCATCACAAAATATAGCCAAGGAATTCAAATTAAATATCAAAATATAACGATCAAACACGAAGAAACTACAACTTCGCCTTCAAACATTTCGAAATGGCCGCGTGGTAAATTTGTGATGTATCCCGTGATCCCTTGTCGTCTCACAAGCATCGTGGGGGGAGGGGAGCGGAGATAAGACCCTGGGTACGAGGTTAGAGATCATAAATAAAACTTTTTTTTTAATAAATAAATAAATACAATAATAAATCAAGAGCCCATAGAGATCATAAATAAAGCGTTCTATTTATGATCTCTGTGGGCTCTTGGGGAGGGAGACCCCGTGAAATGGGATATCAGTGACCTATCGTGGTTAAGAATTAAGATCAGTGTTAGGATCATCAGAGTTAGGCGAGTTAGGGTTAGATGATATTTACACTAACTTAACTGTGTTATTTTAGATTAATTAAATCTATGGGTTATTCATGGTCATGCATCTCTTGGGTTTACTCATTCATTGGAGACACTGTTACTTGTACTGCTGAATGTGGCTACATCCATGATCATCAGCAACTTGATCTTTTGTAAATATTCAGAAAAATTACCTGTAAATTTTTCCTGTAAATATTACAAACGTTATGCATAACACTATCAATTTTCTTAATTTTGTAATTTTAATAAATTCAGGAATAGCATTTTTCATTTTTGGAAACTATTTTTTCTTTAAAAACTATATCGCACAGTTCAATATAAAAACTAAAAAATAAAGTTTTTAAATGTAGTATGTATATAGGAAACTATAGTTTTAATTGGTAAAGTTCTTACGGCTATAGTGTCTGGCATAAAATAACGTTTTTAAATGTAGTTATTATATTGTTATACAAAACTATAGTTTTAATAGGGTATACTATAGTAACAAACAACTTAAGTTGTCATAATCACCATATATAGGAAACTAGTTTTTACTCAAAAACAAAACTATAGTTTTTTAAATATAGTAATATAGTTATCGTGGGAAACTATAGTTTTCACTCAAAACCTATAGCTTTCACTCGAAAACTATAGTTTTTACTGAAAGACTATAGTTGTTACTAAAAAACTATAGTTTTTTGGCAAAGAAACTATAGTTTAATAGGTAACTATAGTTTATATGGCAAAGACTATAGTTTTTACTAGAAAACAAAAGTTTTTACTCAAAGACTATAGTTGTTATTAAAAAAACTATAGTTTTTGGCAAAGAAACTATAGTTTTTATGATTAGGAAACTATAGTTTAATAGGTAACTATAGTTTCTATGGCAAAAACTATAGTTTTTACTAGAAAACTATAGTTTTTGCTTAAAAACTATAGTTTTTAGCATAGAAACTATAGTTTATTTTTGTAAGGGCATTTATAAAGAAAACTCCTCCCATTGGTTTTTTGAGTAGGGTATGACTTATCAAGTCTAAAAACATTCTTAATCAACATCTCAATTTGCAAGTTGCTCATACCTTTGACTCCTCCCTATAACTATAAGAAGCAACATCATACTCGCATTTTGGAAGTGTCAAAGCAATAGAGGTACTGGTTGTAGATGTAGCTTGTGAACTGAAAATAACCCTGGTAGTACATGAGAGACCAGAATCAAATGCTTTGTGAGACACAGACAGAGGCAGAATAAATCGATGTTAAAGCTCGAAGATCCACAGTAAGAGAATTATCACCTACCATTGCCAAAGAAACAGCTAGCTGTATATATAAGCAATTCCCAGAGGCTTCAGATCTATATAATTCAGACATAACACAAAATTATTATTCATTCCAAGTCAATTGATATGGAAAGGAAACAGAAACAACAAACCAAACAGCAGATTTCTTATAAAATAATAAGTGGTATCACTGTTATAAAAATGTTCGAAATCAACTTTACTAATTAAAATTATTATGAACTATTTATATGTGTGATACCAAGTCAAATTACAATAAATAAGTTGACTTTCCGTCTAATTTAAATAATTCACGGTACATAGACGATCGTAGTAGACTAGTAAAAGTAATATTGAATGAGAACGCTAAAATAATAGATTATTCACTCACCTTAGACTTTAGAGCAATGCAAGACTCCTTTAGTTTGACTTGTCAGCTGTAGCATAACAGAGGAATGTATGACTCTGCTCCGAAATCCCTGTGCACTACTGCGCCCAATCATGGGAAAATGTACCTTTGCCGACAAATCACTGCACATTTGCCGCAATAAAACGTCGTCGTTGCTTTCTAAAGCAGAAACCGCGCATTCGAACACGCTTGTGGAAGCCATGATCGAACAGAACAGACTTGACGTACTTCGATCAGGTACTAAGTCAGGGAGTAGGGGCAGAAAGTGCTAAACCAATCAGTACACGCTATTTTGACTGATCTGTGGGTGTATCTGCAGGCTTTTCGACCCATTTGCCGTGTTTTGACTGATCTCCAGGTGTTTTGCAGGCCTTTTTGACCAATCGGAATGGCTAAGACGGGGCAAGTTCGGCACAATCACTCTAAACCAATCAGCGCAAGCCATTTTGACTGATCTGCAGGTGTGTTTGCTTGATAAGCGGAATTACGGGCCCTAAATTTAACGCATCCAGGTTGAATGCCTGATGAGTTGTGCAGTTAAATAATTATACAAAATAATTAATATTTTGAAGGAAAGCTTTGCCGCTTTTGCGAGGATTGAAGGAAAGCTTTGCCGCTTTTGCGAGGATTGAAGGTCGTTCATCGCTATCGTACCGCGACGCGGTCCATTAATCATATTCCTGCAAAAATGTTATTGTTTTATGAAAATTTTAAGTTCTCTTTTCTCTTTGAGAATTTTTCACCTTAGTCATCTGACTTATTTGACTAATACTAAATCCGCCCCTGCCTTACCAGGGCAGGGAGGCCAGGGTGGGAGTGAGTGAGACTGAGCAGTTTGCATTAGATTTATGGGAAACATGACATTCAGAGAGAGGCTAATTGGTTCCACACTGGACTGGCCCATCTCTAGCTTAACTTTTTCCCAGTCTTGTTAGGTTGGGAAGGCTGGAAAACACTGCCTGGCAAGTGGCAGTGTCCCTTACTAGGGCAGGGAGGCCAGGGTGGGAGACTGAGCAGTTTGCATTAGATTTATGGGAAACATGACATTCAGAGAGAGGCTAATTGGTTCCACACTGGCCCATCTCTAGCTTAACTTTTTTCCCTCACCTACTGTGTTGTCGCCGCAGGTCTACGAGCCAATGGCCGTGGTAAACAAATGCAATGTTCAAATAACATCAAATCCTTATTCCTAATAATGGCAATGTTTTAAATAGTAAGTTGAACCTAAATATTTAATGTCTACCGTCACGTTTCTACATTAACTTAGATGGGATCTTATGACGTGTATTTTGAATATATTTATATAGGCAATCAACGAGAATTCAATAATATACCCAAAACCAGGCACGTACTGCAAAGAGTTATTTGTTAATATAAATACATGCAAGTGACAAACTATAAATCGAAATGAAATGAACAAACTAATGAACATTTGACCTTTACATACAATTGTGTAATTATTAAAGCCTTCGTACACGATACAGAGTCGAACCTCGATAAATGGCGATTACGCCTATTTCTACACGTCTGTTAAATATTAAGTGCAAACACGAACAGGTTTTCATAATTTATAATTTCTGTTTTACCTGAGAAGAAAGATTTTTGGATCTCGATAACGGACTTAATAAATGTAACTTGAACTGAAGCAGACTCGAGAAATTGCTATTCCTCTTAATATGACATTAGATTTTCGTTTATCGAGATTCGACATCAGTTTGCAAAATTGTAATTCAAAATTTGATTAAATATCCAATTTACGGAGTATGTTGGGATAAAAATTAATTAAAATAATATTAAATTATTGTATTGATGTTCAATTAAATGTTTTATATATCTGTTATTTTTTATCAATTGTAGTTCTCTTCTCTTTTTCAATAATTATCATTCCAGTCTGCAATGATGGTTGTTACATTGTGAATCACTTTCTGGTTGATCAGCACTGTCTTTTCTCTGATGTTATCCTAGTATACATGTATATTACTGCCTGATTGTACAAATGATAAATGTGTGACAATAATAATAATAATAATAAAAGACGTATTAGGAGCATGTAAGAAATTGGTTAATAACATTTATAAAAATACAACACATAATTTACCTAGAAATCTTGGAAATTTCTAGGTTACACTAATACATAGATTTTTGGTATTCTACTTTGTTAACACTTGCATTGTTTCATATTTCTTTTATGCTGAGCAGTTGTTCACAATTCCCTCCCTATAATTAAAAGTATATTAAAATAAGAAGCATTCCTTCTGGCTATGCATCCATATCATATCCATACTTAACTACAAATTTCTGTATGCATTTCCTGCAGTACCAGCTATGATCTATACGTACTATTTTCGAAAATTGGACTTTGATATTTTTTAAATTGGGCATTGATGGTAAGTACATGTATTACATTCCTTGATCAAGACAAGGTCCTGTAAACTTGGCCTTGTATTACCAAGGGCAAATTACCAATGAGCTCGCTCTTTTTGAAAACTTTTTTTGATAAATAGTTCCAGTTTACTTTTATCATACCTTTCTAGAAATCACAATTCATTTTTTTCCTTCATCTGCATAATAATATGGTACACATCTGAAATAATTTCTATTTAATTTACTACAATTGAAAATGCATGCATATAAAATAAATATATACCTTTTATATAATAATTTCGTATTCCAAATTTCATTTTTGCTTTTGGAGAATTATGAAATGATTTAGAATCTCAACTGGCCTTTTAATGCTCATCATTAACATGCAAGGTGCAGATATTTCGCACATCTTTTTTATTCCTCGAAAGTAGACTGAAAATTTCTACCCAGGACGCCTCACTCGAAAACACAATTAGATTATGTCCAGTGCCGGCTTGATACCTCGAAAGCAAATTCAAAGCAATGCAATGAATTCACCCAGGGACGCCTCACTCGAAAACACAAATAGTGTCCAGTGTCTGGCAAATTTACCTTGAACGTAAATTCAAAGCAAACACATTGACTTTACGCAGGACGCCACCCTCGAAAACACTAAAAGTGTCCAGTACCAGGCAAATAATCCCTCAGAAAAACATTTACAGGTATAAAAATGTTTCCTGGGATAATCCCCTCCCAAGCACATTTAATTACTAAAATGTGTCTTGCATTTGGGATTAAATCTGTGCATATTATGCACATGTCTGCACCAGCCAGGCAGCAAAAGTCACACAAACCTGTACTCACAACTTGTGATTGGCAAATCTTGTCAATCCACTTCAAATATTATTTGTGATTACAATACTTTATATTCAACTATTGTTTGTTCTGACAATAATGTCAGCCTCTGCTCTTCCTCAATTCTCTTTTGCATATTTTTGTTCCTGCCAATTGCTCTCAAACGATCAAATGTCATTGGCTCAAACACAAGATAGGGGACATGCCTTATAAGGAATGCCCACTGGTACTGGATCTGCTGCCCCTCTCTTATGACAGGGAAATTAAAGATTTAATTTTCCTGTACAAGACTCTCTACGGACTCACCGACCTCGATGTTTCCAATTTTGTTTCTTTCGTTAGTCATAGCCGTACCTGTCTTTGTAATAACCCCAACCTGATGCTTAAAGTTCCGTCATGTAAAACAAAAACTTTTCAATCCTACTTCAACCGAATCGTCCCACTCTGGAACTCTATTTGTAAAACAGCACCACCCAGTAGCTTCTGCAGTCTTAGCACCTTCAAGAGATTCCTTTCAAAAACTTATAAATTAGAACTAACCTCAACATTTGACATTCATATGTCATGTACATGGTCGTTAGTGCGTGACTGTCCCTGTCACAGGGTCTCCGTTTTGTAATATAGTTTTCTTATTTACTTTTAATTTTCAACGGGAGAGCGCCTCGCATGGGTCCCTGAGTCCTGTTCGCGCTCTTCCCGTTTGGGTAACCTACTTAGCGTATGTTTTATATGTAATTTCTGTTGTGTAGGTTTATTTAATGTAGAGTACCCAATAAAGCCGTTAAACGGACACTCCGGCCCAAATACAAATGTAGTTCATATGAAAGATCTTACTGACTTTAGATTATGTCCAAAGTTTCAGCATTCCTATCAATTTAGTTAAGAAGATGTGGCTAGTTGAAGTTCGAGAGTTTGTCCAATTTCGACGCCATTTTGTTTCTCAAATATGACGTCACTGAGTGACGTGATCTCGTATTATGCCTAAGAAGCTCCTCTACTTTCCTGCATGATGAACTAAATAGTTTATTTCGACTAATTTGCGTCCAAAGACCATTCACAATAACCATCACTATGTGATCGCCATCAAAACAACTCCACTGACGATAAAGAATCACTCAATGGACGTCATATTTTCAAAACCAATATGGCGTCAAAATCCACAAATTTTCAACTTCAACTAGCAATATCTTCTCAACTAAATTGATAGGAATGCTGAAACTTTGGAAATAAACTAAAGTCAGTAAGATCTTTCATATGAACTGTATTTGGGCCGGAGTGTCCCTTTAAACTAAACTAAACTAAATATCATTAATGGATCTTACCCTTGATGTAGCTAGAAATGTACATCCAGCCACTTTCTCACCTTTACCCAGGTCAACGACAACTTTTGGTAAAGTCTGTCCCTGCGACTTGTGGATGGTCATTGCATACCGTAATCTCAAATGAATTTGCTCTCGTGACAAGTACTTGCCATCAACCATCCATTCAAATCCCTTTGGTGGCACTGGTTGGCATTTCTCACAAGCATTGATAAATGCTGGTCCTGTGTAGCCACGGAAATGTACCAACACTGCAATTGGTAAACTTGGAGGTCCTGCAGCCTCTGCATACCAAAACTGGTCAACTACTCCGAATGAGCCATTACATAGGCCAACCTCTGCCCAAAGGTTGGATGTTAGCATGACCTCGGCATTCTTTGAAAGAAACATGACTGCATCTAAACCTCCAGCTTCATCTGATTTTGCTGCCAAGGCACCATGGCCAGAGTGCTTTGCCTGAATCTTTGCTACTGGTTGTCCAGTACTTTTCAGCTTTTCATAGTTGTACTCCGCCACACTCTTCTTTTCAAAGTACAATCTAATTGCTCCATTAAATTCAACCATGTCAACATTATTGGGTGAATGTTGAAGGAGAAGGCGCCATTCATCCTCCGTAACTTTCCCATCTCTCATCCTCAGTAGCAAACTTCTGAATGCTATCGCTTCAGGATTGCTGCCAGCCTGTCGCATAATATCATCAAGAATAACAACAGTGTTAAACAAACGATAGAGACTATGCCCATGATCACTAATAATCGACCCATTCCCAGAAACATATAATGCTCGATCACAGACTGGTGGCAACTGACCAAAGTCACCAAGGAGAATCACTGAAATCCCACCAAATGGCTTATTTTGATTCCCCGTACCAGCACGTAATCTATTGTCTAGCCAAGAGAACATCTTGTGACCAATCATTGACATTTCATCAACAATAAGGTAAGCCTTACCTTCTAATTTTAACTGTAGACGCTGTAACGACTCACCCTGAAGCTCTCTATGTTCATGAATTGGAAGTTGTGCTGCAGAATGCAACGTCTGGCCATTTATACTAAATGCTGCTATGCCTGTAGTTGCTGTTACTAAGCATTTCTCTCCAAGCACTTGCTTCAAAGCATTTACTATGTATGTATTTGTCCTAGCAGTTCCACAGACAATCATACAAACTGGTTCACATGTCTCAACACTTTGAGCATGGGATGTTACAATATCATAAGCCAGTCGCTGCTTCGCATTCAAAGTTCCTGGATCAATGGCAGGATGACCATTCTGTGGTTGTGCAGTAAGGGGTTGTCTTCCTCGTTCCTCTGCATCTTTCCTCTGCTTGGAAATCCACCCTGGGCATTCCCTTAATAGCTCCATTGGCACTGACCTTGCTCCCTCAAACCAGTCAGTTCCATTCTCCAACAGCAGGTCGGTCACCAGATTGCTCATAATGCTGATTCAACCTGCAAAGCAACATCCAATCATCACTTTCTTCACATTGCTCATTGTTTGTTCCATCATCACTTTCATTGGTGTCATCATTATCACTATCTTCTGCAACTTCTTCATCCTGATCTGATTCTCGCTCAAACATATTTAACATTTCTTCACAATGACCTATGACATTCTCTTCAGCAAAGTCAGTATGCAAAGATAGGTGATAAGTATTAATAAACATTTCATCACTTTCTGTCTCATTGCCCCATGCATTTGATGGTTCACCCTCCCAAGGCTTGAATTTGATTAGCTGATATTTGCAATATCTGCCAAAATCTGGACCGCGAGGGTTTTCCGAGACCTTTGGGAATGTCCGTACAATATAGGGAACTGATCGTTTCCTTACCTGTGAACGATATTTTGTGTACTGTGACACATATTGCATCAAATTCAACTGAGACAACCCTTGATACTTACTGTTGGCAGTTGAACGCTTACCATACTCTTCAATGGTCGATTCAAACAACACTTCATCACTTTGGTTCTCATCGTCAATGACAACCTTCCTACTATTATCTAAAGAAATAGTAACAAAACTATAAGTACACCCATCAAAGGCAGGCTTAGAAGCATATGTGCTGTTTCTTGCGCTGCCATATCTCGATCTCCGGCGACTTGGATTATGGCTTTCTTGATTGCCGAAGATACTTTATCATTATCCTGTAACCTTGACACACAGGAGCCCAAAATCTCTGATGCTTGCTTTGAGCGTGGTTTGCCCTTTGCTGCATACTTTGCCATGTACCGTCCACATGCATTCTTGTCGACGATGACCTGTAAATCAACATTATATAGCTCTCCAATTCTCAATCATCACCCTGTTATGAGAATTTAACCTATGGTCATTTCTCTTTGTAACTAATTTTGCACCTATCTTACAATGCGGTAACAATTCATAGTTAAAATGGGTTTCTTCTTCTAAACCCTTTGGGAAACCAAATCTACATTATGCAGGTACACCACATTTTTTCTGTTTCAAGCAGTAGACAGAACTGCATCTGGTATGCCTCTCAACACTGTTCACTAACCTTTTGTAGTCTGAATCTGCATCAACAATGCACTTGGTCTAACAGCCGATGGATGTGGCTCAGGAATTCTCCATTGTTCATCAGGCAACTCCTCATTAAAGGTTGTTACAAGCCAATCAATATACCTAGAACAAAACAGGAACAAAATATCTGTTATTTTGTAATGCCATAAAAGATTTGTTTCTTGTATTATCCCAGCCAGTTCTTACCTTAACACCCGTCTCTCTGATTCTTTGCCATCATCAATAACAGGCTGGAAAAAAAATTCCAAATCTTCTATGTCAGACTCATGTTCAAGTAAACTCCATGCCTTAGCAGCTTTTCCTCAATGTTGGAATGTCTGGGTCGTTCTTTAACTTTGCACAACCGTGCGCATGAATACTTCCCCTGGCTTGATATTCATATCGAAACCAATGCCACACCATGCAACCAATGACTGATAAAGTCATCGAGACGCTGCTTAAAAAACCAATCAACCAATCAGTCAAATGTGGATTGTCAATGACTGCTTGCGCTCGTTCTGACCGCGTAGCATCTTCCTCATTCCACAAAAGTCTTTGCAACTCTGGCCAGTAACTATCTGCTGCACTAAAAGTAAAGAAAAAGGTAGGACAGCCTTTCTGCTCTATCAACGTTAATAATTTCTGTAAACGCTGATACCAGTACGAGTTAGTGCCTTGCACTTTCGACACATACCGTTGAAGCCGGTTGACCATTTGCTTACCACTCATTGAATTGACCATCTCTCTTAGCTCTTCTAGGGTCATGTTGGCATCTGCTGGATACTTGTGCAAATAAACATTTGATTGAGACAAAAGCTGATGCCTTTGCTTCATATCTAATGCCCAATAGGGGAATCTTGGGGAGAAGCAAATCTCCACCTGTACTTACCATTTGGTAACCTTTCAGCAAACTTAACCAAATCTTCTGCCATTGTCACACCATGTTGTCGGGTCACCTCTCCCAAATGGGAACAGTGTAGGAAATGCCATCGTTGCAAGACCATCTGTTCGAAATTCATTGACAGCATTACCTTCATTAGTTGGCCAGTCTATTGGGTCAGCTTCATCATTCACTGTCTCACGAATTGCATCTTGATCCTTCCTCTGCCTTTGACGCTGAGGAATGAATGATGTCCTGTCTCCCCCTAAAACAGATTCTTCAACAACAACATTATCTACTTCATGATCCTGAGGTGTTCACGAGGAGATACTTCTGTATCAATAACAAACCTGAGGCCATTAGGAATACCATTCTCTGGTAAACAATTTATTGCCTCACGGTCAACTTCTACACCTTTGAAGTAGGGATCGTTGGTGACTAACCATAACACAGCTTCAAGCACTTGATGTTTACGAACAGTAAAATCTCGATGTGTATTTTCAACGCCATGTCTTCTCACCACCAAAACAGGTAAATCTGATGCTCTTGAAGGCAAACTATTCAAAAAACTTTGAATATCTTGGGGTAAATTAAGAACATGTCCCTTGTACCCCCTCTGACCACCATGTTTCCCATAAACACTCGTACTAGGGCACACCCTTGCAATTAGCATTTCCTCTATCTGGGTTAATCCTTTTAACTGTAGGGGAACAATACCTGGGTCCATGTCATTCTCTGCACTGTACACTTTCGGTGATTTCTTATCCCTCGTGCATCGATGACATACATACCTTGCAGGATCTTTACTTAAATTCTGCTTGGTTGGCCAGGTTTCTTTGCACACCGTACACTGGCGATGCTGCAGCTGTTCTTGGCTGGAATGGAAACTACCCATTTCGTTTCTGACCCATTCTTGCTCGTGTAAGGGATTCTCTGTATCCTCCCATCCCCCTTGGTGCAGATACTCGTCGCGACTGTCAACATGCTCTTCCTGAAAAGACACGTTATTCGCCCTTCTCTCTCTTGCACTTTCTCTCGCAACATCGAGCCTTTCCTCTCGTTCTGGCACAGTCTCGTTTTCAATTCTCTCTGCTAAATTTATTCTCACACTTACCAACCTTCTTTCCCTTTCTTCGCCCATTTCTGATGCCACTCTCTCTGTTGTATTTTTTCTTACAACATTCAGTCTGTTAGACCGTTGTTCTGGCGTTTCTGACTTAATTTTCTCGGCGACGTTTTGTCGTATAACCGGCAGCCTTTCCCTACTTTCTTGTGAGCTTTCTGAATCTAGCCGTTTCTGGTACCTTCGTCTTAAGCCTTGCAGTCTACTATGTCGCTCGTCCTTACATTGTCGCTGTCTCCTCTCCTTAAGATATTCTTTTCTCTTTCCCTTACTTTCTTCGGACCTCTTTTTGTAGGCTTGCCTCCTCTTCGCCAACCGAATTTCCTTCTCCGCGGTTTCATTTACCAGCTTTTGTCGTTGTCGCTCTCTTTTTTCCCCGTAGTATTTCGACCTTTTGCTCCTTGGTTTCAACTCGGTTTTGCTCTTGCTGCCTTTCTCTTCCGCTTCTCTTTTTGTGTTGTTCGTCCATAGCAATAAATTTGTTTTCTAACTCACTTTTTTCCAAAAACTATATCTCTTTTTGGAAAAAAAACTTTGAATACCGTTTCAATTTTTGCATTCGCAATCATGTGACGGTTGCAATTTAAATATTAATTCAAATTTTCCGATTTCGCACCCAGGAGCCACCCTTTCCTAAACAAATAAACTAAATGTGACTTTGGAAACGGCTAGGAATCCCGCGATAAGGGACTAAACGCCGGTCGATATTAGCACCCTCGCCCTCAGGCCTTCGCTTCGCGCCGGGCGAGGGGACTAGAAGATGTATGTCGCTCGGTTGCTATTTGTTTTGAAACTGCTGCCAGCATGTGAACTGGAGTACGTATGTACCTCAGGTAACAGTCAGACGGCCGAGGGTGTGAATGAGCCAATGAGGTAAACTGCAAGATGCTGCTCTAGTAGCAGCTCCAATTCTGAAGCTGTGGCCGGAGTAATCCGAACTATTATAATCGCCATGGGAGAGAAGTGAACGTAGTTCGTTGGTGAACTGAGTACGTGACAGAACTGTGGCATTCGAGTATTGAAAAAGAGAACCCATCGAACTTGTGCATTTGGAAAGGTAGCTTTTCATGGCCTTAACGGTGCATAATTGAGAATCATTAGCACCGATTGTAATTGGAACTGTTGAACGGAGCGGGTCAGTTTTGGAAGCTTTGAGTGTGACATATATATAAACTTTTGCCAATAGCGTTGGGATGAAAAGTTATATCAGCTTTTGTCAAATGATGGAGGGTCAAACCTTTTTGAGCAGGTAATTTCACCAATCCGAAGAAAGCCGAAAAATGCAAACGAAATTGAATCATGAATTCCAGAGCATGGAATCATCGTGTAGCGGTACCATGCGTAGATGAAGTAATCTGTAAAATAACTTCAGATGAACCACGCCTTTTACGCACTTGATGCCACATAGAATATATTGAAGGCGTAAGAATTTGTTGACAGGAAGGTCAAAACCATTAATCAAGTGTAAGTGACGAACGGCAGCTAAGTATACTTTTATGGTACCTGGATTTACCGTCCTAGCGAGAAAAACCGCAAAATAGATGAGAATGGTTTCAGTAGTTGGAAGGATGGAGCCAATTTCGTGTAGGTGGAATTGGTAACAAAAGTTTAGGAATTGTTTTTCTCTGCTGGTGTATGCTCTCGATGTACCATGAGCTAGAGAGGCAACTTGATAGCGCTGTAAGTCGACTTCTAGAGATGAGAAAGGATGTCCGGTAGAATTTGAGGATGCTGATCTGTGTGAGGAGCTAGACGCAGAAATCGTGGCAGCTGAAAACGAGATATGGAATCAGCAATGTCATTACGATGGCCTGGTATGTGCACTGCTTTGAAATAAAAATTACACGAAAGGGTTTGCAGGGTCAAGGCAAGACCCGAACGAGATCCATCATCCTTGGGCTTTTTGAGCGTTTTGCATTTATAATCGCGACAACTGTCTGGTTGTCGCAGTAAAAAAGAATTCGCTTTTGGCGTCATTTGGGTCCCCAATTGTATGCTGCTGCAACTATCGCAAATAGCTCTTGCCAATCAATACTGATATCCTTGGTAGTGAGTGTTTGGTGGGGTAACCAAGAACCCTGAAACCATTCATTTTGAAAAATTCCCCCTAAACCAACAGTACCGGAAGCATCGGTAAATAAAGACAGGGTACTCGAATTATCCCAGGCCAAATTAAGAAACAGACCAGTGCCATTCCATGCCTGGAGAAATGTTTGCCACATTAAAATGTCCTGTTGGAACCCATGATTTAATCGTATGTGGTGATGTGGCTTTACAACACCCCTGGTGAGTTGTATCATACGCTGTAGAAAGGCCCGACCTGAAGGAATTACTTTGCACGCAAAATTTAGGGTGCCTATTAGCGACTGTAGCTCTTTAAGGGTAGTTGGTTTTTTCGTCATCCAGGAGGATAGATGAGTGCGTAATCGGCAGAGCTTGTCGTCTGGCAGCCAAGCTTCCATTTTTTGGGAATTATAATAATAATAATATTAGACGTATTAGGCATTATACAACAGTCTCAATGCTCTTACAACAATATATTCTTAAATTTACTGATAAAACTTATTACAGTTTCATTATAAGATAAAGCCTACTACATATATTACCACTATGAACAAAAAAAACAACTATTAATTTAAAAAAAGAAAAGTCTCAATTGCTGACTTAAAATTACCCAACATATCAAAACTTCTAATTTCCTGTGGTAATGAATTCCACAGTTTTGGTGCCGAGAACGCTCTGTCTCCATGAGTCACCGTTTTGGATTTTGGCTCAAGTAGCAGATAACGGTCTGATGATCTCTAAGCACAGGAGGTTTATATTTATTTAGCAAATCAGTAATATAAACAGGCGCCTGGCCATGCAAAGCCTTGAAAGTAATTATTAGTATCTTAAATACAATCCTTGATCTCACCGGCAATCAGTGAAGATTACGAAGCACAGGGGAGATATGCTCCGATTTTTTAACCCCTGTTACAAGCTCAGGTGTATTAATGCCTTGGTCCATCGAGAAGCAGCAGAAAAATGGATTAAATTCGATAAAAAAATTAATATTTAAAGCAAAACATTTATTTTTGGCATGGACAATAATCGTCGAAAGCTGTGTCTGATTCACATGTTTGTTGCCATGGAAACGATCACGTGACTACGATATAAACAATACTATCATGCAATAATATATCGATGCGGGAGGATGCCAAAACAGAGATCAAACTTCCTAGTTTTGATTACGTGGATACAGTATACGTTGTAGATTTCAGATAGTAGTGCGAGGTGCTACATCGTTTGGATTTCAAGAAATTAATGACAGTATATCAGCAATTAGTTTCTGAGGTGCTTTTTGTAAGAATATTTCTTTTAACAAACTCGCTTGCACCTCACACTAATACGTTTCACAAACTTCAACGTACCCGCTATATAACTATATATCTTCCAGGCAACATTAACCACGTCCTCCAAAGCAAACGCGTTTTTCCTCGCGAAGAGTAAAGAACGTCCGCCATTTTAAGTGCGCCTCTAAGCACCGAGACAGCGGGTATGCATGGGAACCATTGATGGGAACCATAACCATGCAAACAAGATACTAGAGATACTAGTTTTTGAGGTAAATAAAGGAAGAAAACATTTCACTAACCTAAAATTTTGGCGCAAAGATTGAAAATTATATTACAATAGCGCGCTATGTATATAGGTAGATTCCGATATCAACGACAGATGGGTGATAGTTGGACGAAACATCGACGTACAAACTTCACAAACATGCTAGGAGATCAGATTTGCGCTAATATTTGCGATTTTGTGCAAATGAGGAACGAAATCACTAAATTAATGAACATTTCCCGTCCCGTAAGTCGAACGAGTTTCATGTCGGAAGAACATTGCGTTGTCACCATGATATATCAGTATATCTTTAGTCTGGGTCTGAATGCGGGAGACGTCGATTTACTAGGTCAAATTACATATTACAGCACACAAATCACATTGCGCAAATTATGTTTCTGCGTGTTTTCAACTGACATGTTGCCACTACAGTAATGAAATCAGTTTAGTTAGGACTGGTATAGAACGCAGAAAGGGTACAGCGCATATAGTACGCCAACGGTGGCAGTGCGCTTGATGCGGACAAACGTATGGTATTACAATGTCTAGCAAAGCCAATGGTCTATAAATTATATGCTCAGTTTTGTTTATATTATGTTCTCGTATAAATGTTTATATGCGCTTGGCCCATTAACACTTGATTTCCAGAGGTAATATATAAAACGTTTGTTATAGTATATAGCGCTATGAAAACAGTAAAGGAACGTGGAAAGGTTCAGCAATTGTTGGCCATTGTTAAGTACCACTTGAATAGGAGTAGATGTCTGTTCTTTTAAATCACTATTAAATCAGCAAAATATATATAAAACAAACTCGATCAAATAACGCGAATGTATTCCTGATTACAAAGACGTATAACACAACGTCTCGTATAGCTAAAACTAAATAAATAGTGACAAAGCATAATCGTCTTGAAACTCAGAGTCTACGATTAGAAGCTATATTAAATTTCCTACACACGCGTTTTTTAGTGAATCCCGCATTCGTCCCGCGAGATGCGGGAGTCAGATCACGGCCTGGACCCGGGCATTAATTCACCTGAGAGGTCTTGCTGCGGGAATCAAGGATAATGCCTAAAAATTCAATTATCTGACTGGGCCCATCAGTTTTGTGTTCGGCAATTGGAACCCCCAGTGTTTTGAAAGCAAGGAGCATGCTGATTAGGCTTGCTTTGCATGATTGAGAGTAAGGTGATGTTTTGGAAGGGAATTCCATAACCAGAAAATCGTCTAAAATGTGACCCACATAGCTAATGTTGCATTTGTTGATCAGTATCCATTCTAGGGCATCCGATAGTTGGTTGAATAAATAGGGTGCACTTCGCAAACCGAATGGCAGGACTTTATCGAAATAGTATAAATTATTCCATCGCATACCTAATAGTTCCCAGTCGTCCGGATGAACCGGATATTGCCGGAATGCAAACTCGATGTCTGTTTTCGGCATGAATGTAGCGTCGTCAATTTTGATGTACTGCAGTGAAAAATCTTCCTTGTCAATAAACAAGTTGATAGAACTACCGGATTTTGGAAATGACAAGTGGAAGATTGTTCGAAACTTGTCCGAATGCTTTTTTGGTATGATACCGATTTGCGAGACCTGAACATTTTTGAAGGGAGGATTGGTGAAAGGGCCTGCGGTGACCAAGGGCTACTTCCTTTGCCAAGTTCGCTGAAACAATGGTTGGGTTCTCAATAGCCAGCTTTAGGTTTTTAGAAATCTTTGGGGCTTGTGGACCTAAGTGGCCTGAGCGAGCACCGAAGCACAGTTCAGAACAGAGTTTCAAAACAAATGATGGATCCGGGTGGTCACAAAGGAGTAACTATATCATTATTAATATATAAACTATTTGGACCAAAATAAATATTCGATTTAAAGTTACTATTTCTTGTGTTTGAAGTCCTTTGAACTTCGGTTGGCATTCTCGGTGGGTTCAGGGTTGTCTTCGTTATTTCGACACTGGTATCCAGGGTGGTTGCCACATCCGGTTTTATTACACCGATGTGCGTAGGGGCAATTTGGCATGTTAGGACAGAATCGTCCTCGGTTAAAACTGTGGCAGGTTCCGTCCCATTGAGGGTCCATTTGAAAAAAGGGAATAGTCGTCACGAAGTTGGGCAGGGCTAGCAGTGAAAATTCTTAGCCAAAGTTGGGTGTCAATTGTAGCCCACGACATGGTACGGCAATTAGCAGCTTTGTACCGAAACTTGTGGTCATAGATGCACCACCCTAGCCCACCATGAGTTTTTGCAGAGTGTCTTATTGTTTCCATGTGCTGGAGCAATTCTGTAGCACGTGGGGGAAATTTGCACACGAGAATCAACATATGTGTTGAAAGCTGTAGTCCAATCATCTATATTGATCCGAATGCGGTTTCTGGGGTGTCAACGAGATTCTGGAAGCAGACACGGTAAAGCTGACATTGTTATCTAAGCCGACATCTGTATGGCTAGCTTTATTGAGGTTTTTTGGCAACAGTTTATATAGCTCAAAAAACTCAACGCTTTCGATGTCACAAACGTATTTTTCCTGGATTTCAGGCGTGAAACCACCATCGGCCAGTGTATGCTTGGTATGGCGCAGTTCAGTAGATGTCAGGAAAGGAAACTGAAACTGGCCAAGTTGCTGCAATCGTTGTAGGTTGGTCCGCTGCGATTGGAAGAAGGTTTACATGGACGTTTGGACGATATTCGTTATCTGGGCAATCTGGTCGTCGTTGAAGGTTACGTATAGGGTTGATGGTACTTGTGCGGCTTGGGAAACAAGAGGACTGTGGCTGGACGCCGCTTCCACGGTTGTGGTGTCTTCTGTCGAACTCGTTAAGCGCTGTTTTTCCTTCATTAGACGAGTCTTCAGCGTTCGTCTGCCACCCGTGTTCGGAACATTTCCTCTAAATCATCGGGCATGAGAGCCGAGGAAGTCTCACGTGCGGTTGTAGTTTGTGCGCTGGAACTTGGTACATTACCATTTGCACGAGATTGACGAGAAGAACTTTTATTGGTTTTAGGCATCGTCAGAACGTAAGTTAAGACATATTGGGAACGATTTGAGCAGAGACGAAGAACATGTTTGAGCAACCTTTACTGTTTGAATTCGCAGTATGAATGATAGAGCTAAGCAATGATAACTAAGGTTGGCTGTTCTTTATGAAAGCATAATGAACAGGGATGAATAGATAATATCATAATAAATATAGAATATAGCCAAGGGGCTTCGTGCTATAATTGTCAATAGCTGTCTGTATTGAGATGGCCTTTGTTGTAGAACAATTGTGCCTCTGAATACAGAGAGTAAAGACCTTATATTGATAAATGGATGTATGTTGTATAGAAGCTTGCTTGGTATCATCCATTAACTCTAATTTTTATTGGTAAAAATTGTCATTTAAAATAATGTCTAAATCACCGTTTGCCGACATAATAGCGTTCAGAATACTCATTGAATAGAATAAAAATGATTCATTTGCTTCGATTTCTTACGTTCGGGCGAGATCGGAATCCGAAGTGTACGGTCGCCAATACTCTTGCGGTAACCGAACCGCAGTGTTAGGTTACTTCTAGGCAGTACTGTAGCTCATACAGTGTATTAAATGTATGCTACCTAGCTTCGAAACTTCTAAATTAAATTAAATAGTTTTCGGTTTAAATTATAGTTTATAGTTAACAAGACGCCCGCTAGGCGTTAACTTGGGCTACTTAATCACTGGACAAATTAGGGAGATATGGCGTGGATATTGCTTGCAGAGGCTGGGCGGGGGGTATGGGTATGCAATGGCGAAAGCTTACCCCCCCCAATGCAGAACGCCTGACACGCAGACGAAATTTAATGTCAACACTAAACACGGGCAATGCTATTTTTTCTAATATCTGTTCGATTGAAGGTCTTCATGTGTCAAAATTTATATAAAAACAACGGAAAGGTATACGAAACATATCTGTTACGAAATTACATCGGTTTAACGAACATAAAAGCATTAAATCATCGGGTAAACAACGAATAGATCTTGAAGCCATGTCCTTTGATTTTAGAGGCGAGTCTCGCTTTAATCGCTAATACGCATTTTCTTATATAACATCTGATCTTCACATTTTAAGTAGACGAAACCTACAGCGTTCGATTCGCCAGATTCAAGTGATCATTTCGATATAGAATTGATGTAAATCGGATAAAAACACAACATTTCATGATTAATATTACGGAGTTTCACGGGATAAATGTCAACACAGTATAATAATATTTCCCTGCCCTTCGGCTGTCCTTTCCGTCTTCATGATTGTTCTTTCATCTTGGAGAGAATCTTTGCAATGGTTTGCAGGTTTACAGGTCTCGGTAAACTTTTCCAACTGCTATTCATTGTCAATAAAATGAAAGTCCGAAATCGCTTCAATTTCGACTATATGTTGTTGTTGACGTTTCGTCCACGGTTCTGCGAGTTCTTTCTTCAATCTCTCATCTGTGTTTCTCTCAGTTATCTTGGAGAGAATCTTTGCATTAATTTGCAGGTTTACAGGTCTCGTAAATGCTTTTCAGACTGCGATTCATTGACAATAAAACGGGCCGAAATCGCTTTAATTCGCTATTTATACGCCCACGCAATAATTACATTCTCTCGACGTATAAAACGACGATGAACATGACGAACACAGAAATCAAGCTGGATTTAAAGGGGAAGTTTGTCCTTGAAATAAGTTTATCTGATTTGAAAGAAAACTTAAAATGACAAAGTAAGATATTTTGCAGTTCTTCGTTTCCTTGCTTCGTTTTTGAGATATTTCAGGTTGATTGATATGTAAATTAAACATCGTGACGTCACTGCGCGGTAAGGAGGTTATATATCTTTGCTATTATTGAACGAAATCACGTCGAAATGATCATATTTGGTGTTGTGGGAGAAACACACACGCATGATTATTTCGTTCAGTGATTTCACGTGATTTCGTTCAATAATAGCAAAGATATATAACCTCCTTATCGCGCAGTGACGTCACGATGTTTAATTTACATATCAATCAACCTGAAATATCTCAAAAACGAAGCAAGGAAACGAAGAACTGCAAAATATCTTACTTTGTCATTTTAAGTTTTCTTTCAAATCAGATAAACATCCCCTTTAAGACTTGTGCTCACCACAGGTGGCCCAAGTAATAAAATAATTTGTAAATAACCTTTTGTAAATATTTTTAATTTGTAAATGCTTAAATTAATTTAATATATGTAAATAAATAATATTATTAGATCTCTGTATATGCGCTATAGATTTCCATGGCCAATGATATTGACAAGATATGGACTGTATATTCACATCTGACATTATTATTGCCTGCATTGCCTAATGAGAATATCTAACAGTGAATGACACATGATTTATTACATGCAAGAGGCATTTTAGTTATGGAAATAATTTATAGCATAGTTCACACAGTATTATGTAACAAAGCTTACTGTACATTTCCAAATAGTTCAATATATCAGCTTGATATTAATGTAATCTACTTTATTAAAATTTGTATTTGGCAGCAGTTAAAGAAGTACAACAACTTGCTAGTCTCATACAAACCTGTACTTCTCTGAGTCTAAAAGAATAAACTGCAAGGTTACATTTACAAATATATATCTGTAATGTTTTTGAAAATCAATCATTTCAACTTTTTACTGTAGATGTGAGATTAAATAATCAAAATAAAACCTAGTTAGCTCTGGTACCATTGTTCTTTCCCATAAATTATTGTCAAAATAAATTCTCTACATGTAAATCCTCTACATGTAAATCCTTCTTTGTATGAACAACAAAATCTGACCATTTTACCTGAAGGGTAGGGTGCCATCCAACGTTGTAGCTGATGATAATAAGCATGTTGCACTTGTAAAGAAACTTGCCATCAGATATGTACAAAAAATTGGGGTCTTCACATGCTGCTAACATACTGCAATCTTTCTATGAAAAATGATGTTTTACCTCTCCAAGTCCAAGTGATGATGTTTCTTCCTGTATGTCACAAACTAAGTCAGGACTAGTAACCAAGGAAAAGTTTGGTTAACAATAAAACAACAAGTAACGTTATCAGGATGTTACTTCAGCTTAACATATTGTTTCACTGCCTCTTCTTCATTGTCCCTACCTCATTTGCAAGGTGTTGGGCATTTTGCATTTGCTGACTGGTTGACAAGTAAGCCTTTACGAATAGACTTGGGATGGTGTTTTTTATCCTTTACTACTGCACCAAAGTTTGATGCTCACTAGTAAGTCTTAGTTCTCTCTCTTCGTACCACCGGTCACATGAAGATTGCCTCGTAGTGTTTCTTTCAATTTCCAGTAATTGGGAGCGGCTAGTACACAGTGTATCAGTGACAAATTTCATGTTTTCTCCATCTACATATGACCAATTTACAGCACACTTGTCCAAACGGTCGAATATTTGGTCTCGGATGTTGGAATGGTTTAAATCACGTCTTGTTTGGACTGTTCATATACTTTCTTTGAGGGAAGGTTGTTATGAAATTCTTCATATGAAAATGGCTGACAATTATTTCACTGGAGCACTTTTCTGAGGTAGTCTGATTTTCCTCCTTGTTCCAAATTATTAGCAAGTTCATTAATTTTATTCTTGGACGCAGATCTAGCAAAATGTTGTGTGGGGTTGTAGTCAGCCATCTGCCTTTTGTCGTTGGTACGTTTCCACCACTTATGTCTTTTTCATACAAGGGTTTTTCAAAATTGATATCTTCATACAGTATTGGTACTTCTGATTCATCATTCCTAGGGTACGTGGCACTGTTGTAGAAGCCTGGGTACATGTTAAGTCATCTGGGACTTCTGCAAGTTCTAACTGAATTTAATCCATAATTTGAAATAATAGTGCTGCAAATGCTTACAACAGCCTCCTTCACATAAACAGTGACTATGAACAACTTCTGCAGTTACCTGATTCAAGTGAACATAGACAATAACTTTTTTCTTCATTGAGGCACTCACACATCCTTTAATTAAGTATAATAATCCATCACTGTTTCTTTTGACATTTGCTTTGACTTCCTCTTTTTGGACATACAGTACTGCTCAGAATTAACCTAACGAAAAACGCGTTTGGAACGGGTTCCATTCTCGTTATTCGGAACTCATAAAGTTCAAATATCGTGACCAAATCGGACTCGGGTCGGTGATCTTCGCTGTTTTCCGAACGCTAATCAAATCTCTTTGAAATATAATCTACTTCGGCCTGTCTCAACACACTGGGATGATTTAAACGATAGAAAACTGCGCTAACTCCGACTGTTAAAATATATGTAAGAAACTGGATAGAAACGGCGAACTGAATAGGCTTTCTTAGCATGTAATTTGACAAGTTGCGCCTCGAAATTCATCTTTGCTCGTAGATTAAGAATTCATCGAACTTCGAGCACCAAGCTTCTTCATTCTTCGATTGAGAGTGTCCTGATACTAAAGAGATCTTCGTTCTTCAAGCAAACCCAAGACACCACAGACTTAATTTGTAATTATTGTTTTGACGTCTGATATATATTCTTTACGGAACTCATGGCTTCACGACATGCAATGATGTGAAGCAGTTCGGCCAACTTGAGGCAGCGAGAACAAAGCAACAAGTGAGCGACAAAATCATATATAGGCGACATACAGTTATTTCAGTATTTTTCTAGACTAGTATAACTATATTTATAGATAAACTTCGGACGTAGCACTGCAAATATTCATCAATGGTCGGCGATTGAACGTGACAACGGCGAAGATTTTCCGCGGTGCTCTTTATTTACTCTCCCGTTTAACGATATGATTTTGAATAGTGTTGACATAAAAAGCCTTCATTATAAACTTGGGGAAAATCACCAATTCAAAGGACGGCAATTTAATATACTTTCTCTTTCATCTCGTTTAATAAACCATACTCCAGCAACGATTTAAGTTTTGACAATGGCTAAAGTCAGATTAACGAAGCTAAATCAAAATATCCGAAGAATGTTTCAACCGAAGCCAGAATGGCGTTCCGACCTCGTTCCAAATGCGAACGCAGTGATAGGTTATTTCTGAGCAGTACTGTATCATCCCTGAACAGCTGATAGAATGTCTGTGTCCAGTAAAAGTGAGGGCCATTAACGCCCACACATACATCTAATATCTATAAAAAGTACATAGAAAATGGATATCGATATGGGGGAGGAAGGTGGGTAACAAGCAAATTGTATTTTTGCACGTCTTCACTCGTTCGTGGACTGAGGTGACAGTCATGAAATGACAATGAATAGTGATATAATTTCCTCCTGGTTACTGTCTGTCAATGCTCCATGATAATATCTTATTTACAGTATTTGTGGAATTCGTTATCTCTAGATTATAGGTACTTGACATTTTTTAGGATAAACAAACACCGACAAAACGCAAGACAAAATTCCTATTCGCGAGCATATATTTTATATGAAGTATTCGACCTTTCAACTAGGTTTAGTCATCATCAGGAATGCTCTGACTAAAATATGCTATAATGACTAAAACCTAGTCAAAACGTTGAATACTTAATAAAATGATTTATTGTTTGTGTCAACATTGTGTATTTAATCAAAATGCTCAGTCATTCCCATAAATAGCTCTGTTGTGTACGTTTTGGACCATAGGCATATTGTTTTTAGTGCAAAGTTTTTTAAACTTTGCAGTATTGTGATGAGTGGCGAAAATTCACACGATATATATATATATATATATATAGAGAGAGAGAGTGAGTGACCGTGTTAACATCAGGGGGGGTGGCAACATTATTTCGTGGTGTTTTGACTTCAATTTACTTTAAATATGTCTCGAATTTGTCTCGAATATATAAGATGAGTCCCCCGGTTGGCCGGTTTTATGTTAACATGCTACTGCACACGTGCGAGCTGAAATTTCGATTTATCGAAATGGCCGACCCAAGGAGCGATATATTCTTCTCGAAACAGGGATTTTGTGGACTTACAGTATTAAATATGATGTAGGATAAAGGACTGGTTGTGTGTTAGGGGAAGACACGAGCCTGGATATAAAATAAAGGAATGATATTCAAGATATTTCTATCACGTTGTGTCATGATTCAGCATTTCAACCGTCAGGACAGGCCGGAAGGTAAGCGTAGCGAGTACTATGGAGCACAATTGGATACAGAATGACCTGCGAGATTATTTTGTTAGAAATTAGACTCCTGCACTTTTGTAAAGCGGTCTGTAGTTTCGGTATTTACTTCGTGTTTATGTATGACAGCATTTGATTATTTGAAATTTTTATTGTATATTCTTGGGCTTATTAGAATTTTAGAAATACAATTGTAGATATGTTTTGGGTATTGAGCTGTTCAGCAGTCAGCACTAATACGAGTACCGATTTGACAGCTTGTAATTTATAGAAATTGTCTTTATTACTTTGTTTTGTATTGTCGCGACTATTATATTTTTGGGGCTGTTGTGCACATACTGTAAGCACAGTGTTATACTGTTAGATTGAATACTGTTAGATTGAATACTGTTAGATTGATTCATTTCTGTTGTTGAAACATAATTTTGTTCCTTGGCCATTTATTGGCTGTATAATTGTAGCCTTGGAGAAATTTGGTGCTGTTCTAATAATGAATTGACAAAATTAAGAGCGTTTGAAACTGCCTGAATAATTATATTAGCCCATGTTCCTTCACTAGAGATATTAATTTTTGTGATGTAAATATCAGGCTATCAATGTTAACCTAGGGTGGGGGAACACTGATGGGATATTGACTGATTGACTTTTTCTGAGACAGGGAATTTTTTTTTTTTAAAGATCGAGGGATGGGATTTTTTACACGTAAACAATAATTGTAATATTATAACTACTTAATGACCAAGACTGAGGTCTTTATGGTAAAATATCTAACCGAGATCTTGCTGTATTGGCCGAGCAATAGTGGCCAAGGTTTGGTATTTTACTGTAAAGACCAAACAGTCGAGGTTATTGAGAGTAGTCCATTATATGGCACTTTTTATTACAAAATCAATCTTGTATTTCTTGTTCTTTGTACTTTGCTAAATTAACGTCATCAAAACACTGGACTAGCATTATTTTCTGTTGTTTCTTTCTTGTCTGGATACTAAAATGTACTTTTATAATATTTATTGTTGATCGTCATTTAATTTGTTTTCATAATTTTGCAGCAATATTTCTTATTAGGATGTTGTGTTTATTCCCAATATAATCATAGGGCATTAGCCCGTGAAATTTTATCCGTAGACATAGTTGTCATAATTTTCTGTCCAACTTATCACCTTTATCAACCTGCAGCTTTATCAGCAAGCAATCTTTAATCCTGCATAGCGTTAAACTTAATTTGTGTCATGCGTTATGCTACTAGTGTTTTATTTAATATATATGATACATAATTCTATAAAACTTTGCACTGTCCTTGGGACCTAGTCATAATTACACAAGGTTAGTTGTCCTGGTTAACCGAGTTGGCCTGCTTCATGTGTATTGTCTGTTGTTTCAACATGACAACTCATAATTTCCAATGTCAGATATCTTGATACATTATGATCAAGGGGTAGACGAAGTACCTACCTATAATTACGGTATCCACAGACCTAATGCAAGATTTTCCGGCCATTTCCGTAATCGTAGCCATCGATTAACACTTATTAACTAATTGTTAAATTACTGATTGTTTGTGTTCGATTATTTGTCGTCTATTTGCTATTTTATATCACACAAGATAATATTGTGCAAGCACTCAATAGAATTGGGAAAGTACGGTCTGAAAACCCCAAAGAAACTGAGGCTGTTTTGGATGAAGACCTTGTGGTTTCCATGAAAAACGTTACAGTAGGTCAGCAGATACCGTAATCATAAGATGGTGCCAATTTATTTTATTATGAAAGGAGACTCAAAACCATCCTCGTTTGCATTACAATACACAATTTTTTAACTTGGATTAGGTACAAGCTACTGTAATAACCAAAGGGCTAGACTGGACAGTTAGCTGATTATAATACAAGATTTTCAACTGATTGGTTGGAAGAAGAAATTAAAACATTTGCAATACAAATTTGGTGAGAAAGAAACATGGACAAAGATCTGCTAATTCGAGAGTATTACATCTCTATAACAAAATAGGAACGTATTACTGTTAGCATATAATGGAGATTACTATACGAGTTCAGTGGAATGTTTTTCAATTTTCGTTTAAATTTAGATTTACTTAATACTTTTAGGTCCTCATCAATCGAGTTCGACATTTTTTGGAGCAGCATAACGAATATTAAATTTTCCATAATTGGTTCTTGTTAGGACTATGTTTTTGGCTTCTTAGCACAACATAGGTGTTGAATGTTTGAGGAAGGTTTCCTGCATAATAATCATACATTCATGGAACTAAACAAGTTTAAGTTTGTGAAAAGAGGATTTGTGTGAGCATTATAATCAGAAATTTGTATTTAACAAATAACCCTTTTTGTAGAATAAACAGAGGGTTGACTGAGGAATGATAAGTAAGAAATGGGTAGATCAATGAATAATACAGGTTAATAAATATACTGATATTAACAAAGTTTCGAATTTTAGATATGGCCCCGATATTGAGTTTTATTAGTGCAAAGTTTTTTAAACTTTGCGGTATTGTGATGAGTGGCGAAAATTCACACAGACACACACACACAGACACACACACACACAGACACACACACAGACACACAGAGAGAGAGAGAGAGAGAGACAACTTTATTTAAAAACGGTAATTCTTTCAATTTTACAATTGCTTTTCAAGGAAGCCGTTTAACTTAAACTAACTAATAAAACTAATATTTACATATCAAAGTCATACGATTTTACAAAGTTTTTAAAAATATGTACAGAGGATGCAGATTTCATCGATGATGGTAAATTATTCCATAGTACTGAACCACTGTATGCCAAACTACGTTTTGAGTACTCGGTTTGAGGTAATGGAATCTTTAAATTTACATCTGAATTTCTCAAATTGTAACCATGAGTCTCATTGACAAAGGAAAACAATTCTTGTAAGTGGTCAGGTGCATTACCATTAACAATTTTGTACATCATACTGGCTTTTGTTTGATTTCTTTGAGATTCTAGATTACGCCAGTTTAATGAATTCAGAATGGTTGTTGATCTAATTTCATAACCTGATTTAGTAATAATACGAGCAGCTCTATTTTGTAGTTTTTGGAGCTTGCTCTTTAACACAGTGCCACAGTTTCCCCATATAAGAGAACAGTAATCAAAATGGGGAGATACGAGTGCATTGTATAATGTATACTTCAATCAAGTTGGATAATGGAAGTAGATCTCGTAATTGACGAAGCATCCTCAAACCCTTTAGAACTTTTGGAATAATTATTTCATTCACATGAGCGTCCCAAAGTAGTTTGTCATCTACTATAACACCTAGCAGCTTAGATTTATTGACTCTTTTAATAGCTTCATTGTTAAGATTAATTTTAGGATCAGTAATAAACTGATTAAGTCGATAATTAGAAGCTATTGCAATAAACTCTGTTTTTGTTGAGTTAGCAGATAGTTTATTTGCACAGAGCCATGTATGCAGATTTTCAAGATCACTATTTAAAATGTCTTGAAGTTCATCCACAGTTTCAGCACAAGCTGTAATTTGTGTATCATCTGCATACATACCAGGATTGGTAGATGTCAAACAGTTTGGAAGGTCATTTATATATAACAGAAATAATAGTGGTCCTAAGATAGATCCCTGAGGAACTCCAATAGTAATGGGTTTGAAGTCTGACTGAACACCATTGACCACACAACACTGATGTCTCTGATCTAGGTATGAAGTGAACCAATCTAACGAAGAGTCATTGATGCCATACATACTCAATTTATTTAACAGAATTGTGTGGTCAACAGTGTCGAAAGCTTTACTTAAGTCAATGAGTACTACTCCATTAATATAACCACAATCAATATTTTTATACCAATTTTCAGTAGCCTGTAAGAGAGCAGTGACAGTAGAGTTCCCAGACCTAAACCCTGATTGAAACTTACTTAGAATGTTATTTTCAATCAGATAGTGATATGCTTGATTGAAAATGAGTTTTTCAAAAACTTTAGCTACAACAGGTAGCACAGAGATAGGTCTATAGTTATTTGGGTCATCCTTGTCTTTACCCTTATGAGCTGGAAAAACTTTTGCATTTTTCCACCTGTCAGGAAAAATTCCAGTTAGGATGGATTGGTTAAATATAACACTTAAAGGTCCACTTATACACACACACACACACACACACACACATGCATGCATGCATACATACATACATATATATATATATAAAAAAAAGTCAGTCACAGTCAGTGAGCGATAGTGTTAACATCCAGGGGTTGGCGACATTATTTTGTAGTATTTTGGTACTTTAATTTACTTAATTTGTGAGTGGAAAAGTGAATGTAAAGTTCTAGGGCAATGAGGGCAGACTGTTAAGTAAGTTATCAATGGGTTTTTAAGTGTCAAATTGTAATGCAGTTTGATTTCGATATCTTAAATATTTCATATGTCTGGAATATAAGTTGTATCCCCCAGGTTTGTATGTTAACATGCTACTGCGGCCACTGCGACGTGGGAGCTGAAATTTTGATAAACATGGCCGAGCCAAGGAGCGAGTGATAATATCACTTCTCAAAACAGGGATTTTGTGGACTTACAGTATTAAATATGGTGTAGGAGAAATGATTCGTTATCTGTTAGGGGAAGACGAGCGTGGATATAAAATGGTCTGACATTCAGGATATTTCTGTCACATTGTCCGGTAAGCACAGCGTTTTGTTCTTTCGAGTCTCTGTTTAATATAATGGAACACAATAGACACAGAATAACCTGCGAGATTATTTTGTTGGAAATTATACTCGTATTATACACGTATTATTTACGTTCTGTAGTTTCGCTATTTACTTTGTTACTTTTATCAGCATCAATATAATTATCGATTTGACGGCTTGTATTAGGGACTTTAAGATCTACGACGGCAACCTAGGACGGGGACGTCGTTCAAACAAAAGAATCTTCATGCGAAACAATAAGAATGAATAATTTTTATTCCCAAGAGTAATTTCAACGCCGTTCTCGTTCTGTTTATAACGCCACTGAGAGCATTTTCACGTCTTTAAGACGACGGTAACTCGCGGAGAGATGAGATATGTGACTTAAGACTGACTTAAACACAGACACTATAATCGTTTTAGGAATATTGAAGCGTTTTGGAGATCATAAAACAAGCTTGGAGTGTCAAATACGCTAGTCAATCGACCGTGGTTTCATTCAAATGCTAAAATTTGTATTGCTTTTACTGCCGTCGCCGTCCTTGGTTGCCGTCGTAGATCTTAAAGTCCCTAATAGAGAAATTGTCGGTATTACTTAGTTTTGTATGGTCGCGACTATCATTTTGGGGCTGTTGTGCATAAGGTCAGAGGAAACAACTCCAAAAAGAGCTGAACCGGGAGAAATGTAAATTGATTGACAAGTACAGTACTGAAAGGGCAAGTAAAATCAATAATAACTATGAGCTAAGAAAAACAGGTTATCCAAAGATCTTGAAGGCCCCCTAAAACCAAAACGACCTCAAATAACTTGCTCTGAAACAGACTTTGTCACTCACTTTTCAGCACATTTTGGTGATCGATCCCTGCCGATGCCACCTGAACTCAACCACGAAGACCCTTTCATTCCACCGAGATCTGCGCCCCTGCCAGAACTCGACAATTCGCCACCCCGAATCGAGGAGATCGAAACAGCCATGGGACAATTCAAGAATGGAAAAGCCAAAGGGACGGATGGAATTTGCAATGAACAAATCAAGTACGCCACCAAGAGTTCATCCTTCGTCCAACTCCTTCTCCAACTCTCTATCATCATTTGGAACGTACCAACAGTTCCAATCTCCTGGTGCAAAGCTATTCTAACTACTCTTCACAAAAAGGGACCAACCTCCATCGTCAAAAACTTCCGTCCAATCTCAATGACTGCAACGCTCTCCAGAATGCTCACTAAAATCATCGTCAACAGAGCTCGAAGTCGGTACGAAGCTCTTCTATCTAGGGACCAGTTTGGTTTCAGATCTAACTCAGGGACAATTGACGCGATTTACTGCATACGAAATCTACTGTCAAAAAAAAAAGTACCTGTACATGCACTGTTTCTGGACTTACGTGGGGCCTTTGATTTGCTTGATCGAAGGCAGCTTTTCAGAATCTTGGAGATTCAGCTTGGGACAGGTAGAGCAGTGGATGTTCTCAAGGCCTATTACACCAATACTGTTGGTGTGATCAAATTCGGTGATGTTGAATTTGATATTGGCTCTGGAGTGAGGCAGGGAGTGTTTTGGCAGTGGTGGAGAAGGAAGTTGTTGAGGAGCTTGGTGTTTGCGGAGTGGATTTTGAATATAACATTTTTTCTGAGTCGAACCCCCGTGGCCTTCGTGCAAGTGGCCCTGCGCATGCAAAGACAAAAATTTGGAAACTTTTATATGCCGATGATTTGGTGTTTTTGGACAGTTATCGGTCTCGCTTGAACAAAATTATACCGATTGTTCATCGTATTTTTACGCAATTTGGTCTCATAATTGCAACCGACAAGACCAAATCCATGACCTTTCAGGCCTGCGAATCAGATTCAGTTGCGGAAATTTTGAAAATCGGCAGTGTACCAATTGAGCAAGTCCAAAAATTCCGGTATCTTGGCTTCAACCTAAGCAGTGATGTCAAAAGCCACTTCCTTGACTGTCAAATTTCAGCAGCCTGGACAGCCTTCACCCAAAACCGTGGAACATTGACCAACAGACGAATCAAGCTCAGTGCCAGAATTGCAGTGCTGGAAGCTCTCGTACGATCAAAACTTTTATACAGTGTCCAAGCTTGGATGCCAACACAAGAGCAAATCCGACGTCTTGAGGTGGTTTACAGAAGTTTCCTGCGCAAAATGGTCAGAAAAGGTTTGAAGCGCATTGTCAAAATCTTGATGGGCACAGCGAGTTTGCATTTGAAATCTCCAACGAACAGTTGTATGAAATCACCAACACCCTACCACTCGAGGACTTTGTCAGTTGCCAAATCATCAACTATAATGCTCACGTCACTCGCATGGAAAACTCTTCATGGCAAAAGCAACTTCTTTTCATGATCCCAGAACATCGCATAACTTCAGTATGGACACGCTGCAGCAATCTACTTGGTGGCATCGATGAAACACAAGTGCGTCGAATGATGCAAAGTAAGGCGGAACTTAGTAAAGCTATGGATCAGCGGTTCGGTAGCCGCATGACCAAGCAGCCCAAGAGATGAGCAATCTCAGGTTAAATAATGATGATGATGATGACTGTTAGATTGATTCATTCCTGTTGTTGAAACATACTGAATTTGCTCTATGTGCCCAATAAAGACATGCCTTGTTCCTTGGCCATTTATTGGCCTCTGAGAATTTTGGTGGTGTTCCAATAATATGAATTGTCAAATTAAGAGCATTTGAAACTGACTGAATAATTGTGTTGTTAGCCCACATTCCTTCACTATAAATATTTTGTGATGTACCTATCAATGTAAATCCAGGGTCCAGGGGGGGGGGGACACTGACAGGATTTGGCTGATTGACTTTTCTGAGATTTTTGACAAAAATAATTTTAATACTAGCTACCTAATGACCAAGAGCGAGGTATTTATGGTAAAATATCTAACCAAGATCTTGCTGTAGTGCCCGAGCAATAGCGGCAAAGGTTTGGTATTTTATTGTAAAGAGCGAACAGTTAAGGTTATTAAGTAGCTCATTATATGGCACTTTTTATTAGTGCAAAGTTGAAAACTTTGCAGTATTGTGACGAGGGGCGAAAATTCAGCGACGATAGTGTTAACATCTGAGCGTTCCTGCGGTTGTGGCAACCTTATTATTTCGTAGTATTTTGGTAGTTCAATTTACTTTTGTGAGTGGAAAGTGAATGTGAAGTTCCTGGACAATGAGGGTAGACCATTAAGTTAGTTGTCGATGGGTTTTTTACATGTCAAATTGTAATGCAGTTAGATTTCGACATCTCGAATATTTCACAATATATCTCAATATATCTCGAATATAAGATGTTCCCCTGGTTTTTATGTTAACATGCTACTGCACACGTGCGACCTTGAGTTTTGATAATGTAAAACATGGTGGACCCAAGGAGTGAGCGATATATTTCGTCTAGAAACAGGGATTTTGTGGACTTTCAGTATTAAATATGGTGTAGGGTAAGTAAAGGATTGGTTGTCTAGTGTTAGAGGAAGACGATCCTGGATATAAAATAAAGGTCTGACATTCAACCTGTCAGCTGTCCGGTAAGTGCAGTATACAGTTATGATACTCAGTCTCTTCTGTGAATAACCTGCGAGATTATTTTGTTCGAAATTAGACTCCTGCACTTTTGTATAGCGTATTATTTAAGTTTTGGTATTTACTTCGTGTTAATTGTATCAGCATTTGATTATTTGAAATTTTTATTGTATATTCTTGGGCTTAGAAATACCTGGAAATAGATGTAGATATGCTTTGGGTATTGAGCTGTTCAGCATTGAGTACCGATTTGGCAGCTTGTGTTATAAAAGTTGTATAATTTTGGGGCTGTTTGCATATATAAGCACTGTTTAATTTCTGTTGTTGAAACAGACTTTCCTCTACATCCTAATAAAGACATGCCTTGTTCCTTGGCCAGTTATTGGCTATATAATTGTAGAAATTTGGTGCTGTTCCAATAATATGAATTGTCAAATTAAGAGCATTTGAAACTGCCTGAATAATTATATTACTCGCCAACTTATCAATGTTAACTGATTCACTTTTTCTGTGACAGTAAAATGATTTTAATACTAACTACTTCATGACCAAGACTTTTACGGTAAAATATCCAACTGAGATCTTGCTGTATTGGCAAAGCAATAGCTGCCAAGGTTTGGTATTTTACTGTAAAGACCGAACAGTCGAGGTTATTAAGTAGTCCATTATATGGCACTTATCATATATCTTGGTCTTCGGACTTCACTTCCTTTAACTTTGTCAAAACACCAGACTACCATTATCTGTTTCTTTCTCATCTGGATACTAAAATTTACTTTTATAAATATGTTTATCATTTATTTGCAGCAATAACTCTCTTTATATTAGCCAGTGAAATTTTATCCATAGACATACAGTAGTTGCCATAATGTTCTGTTCAACTTATCACCTTTATCAACCTTGTGTTAATATATATACATATACACTAGTTGCTGTAGTGAATGTGGTGGAAACTTGGAGTAGACAGATAATACATGGGCGATCGTCAAGCTCGTATCAGAAAAATTATTCTTAGTCCCGGACAGGAATCGAAGCATCTCACCAGCAATCAGAAGGTTACAGGTTCGATTCCTGTCCGGGACTCAAGAATCATTTTATAATATAATAATGTACAGTACTGCCTAGAAGTAACCTAGGTCGAACCTAGGTTCGCATGTCGGAAATTATACGACACGTTCTGGAACGAGTAACTTTTTCCGAAGTTTGGCGTCCTTTGGCCATTTGAGAAAACCGCGTCATACCATAAGGTTCACTCCATTGTTTCGTAATGGAGAAATTATCGCAGTACGCTAGGGAACGAACTGTTTCGCTTTGGTCTTCATCAGTTCCGATCACAAAAATCGCAAACATCCTTGAATTCAAACAGAGATCGGCTTTAAATTTTATATCTTTCTCGATATCGACGAAATCAGGTGGGAATCTACGAGAGACGCCACGTAATTGAAGAAAACCGCTTCTGAAAAAGGAAAACTTGAAGTTCATCGAGGAAACAATGAAAGGGAATGACGAATTAACATCTGCTGAAAATAAATATCAAACTGGTGGATGAATGCACCGTTGATGTCTCACAATCAATAATTCGTCGAGTCAGACACGAGCAGCTTGGTTGGAGCCTGGAGGCATGAAAATTGGCGTTATTGCCAGTTTGTTCGAGAGCCAAACAAAATAAAGATGCTCTTGTTCTGTTTTAATGCCTTAGCGGTAAAAGACGCGTTCGAGGACGTGATTTTTTACGGACGAGAGTACGAGACTAGTGTCCAAATCGAACAATATGCACGTGCATTATCACTGGCGTCTGGCAATATCCGAACTGAATAATGGACCCGTTTCAAACGTCGACTAACTTCTCGTGTGCCAAACATTAGGTTCAACCATGCTGATTAATATAATATCAAAATATTGCAAGGCATAACAAGTATTCTTGTAACGAATAAATCACCTAAGCGCAGCGCGCAGGTCAATATATTACTCTCGTTAAAGCGGCTTTTTGTTTACATTCGTATTTGGTTCGTATTTCAGCCGGCCATCTGAATTTATAAGCATATCAACAGGAGGATTTATATACACGCTACTAAGCGATTTAAAATTCTATAATCAACCAATAGTAATTATTAAAACTTTAATACCTTCAGGCGATGCTTTGGACGTCCATTTCGTTTTCCTTGGGTACCTTCTTTACGGAAACCTTAGCATTCTTTTATGATATTATACATGTAGTGCGGGGACTACTTCATGTATGCCGATTTTTGTGTCCCGACACAAAATTTTGGTTAGGATTATAGGGCTTACATGAAGTAACCAGCTTTAGGCATACATGAAGTACCTGCCTGTAGTGCTATGACTGAAGAACGGTGTAACACCTCGCGGGAACAATAATCAAATTCCGGTGGATTTGATACTGGCACAGTATTTCGAATAAAAAAAACACGAATGGTGTGCATAATATAGTACAGTGCATTGACAAACGGGGAAGTTGTGATTATCATGTTTAACAATGAAGCAACTTCGCGTGGGCTAAAATGTCCTTTTGTTCTTACATTTTATGCGTTGCGATGAAGATAGAGATCGCATGGGTAATTGCATACTGTCATAATTCTCCTCATAATTGCATATTCTCCATCTTCATCATGTATAATAACCTGGATTACATGCAATGCAGTTGCTCTGCAGGAGAACAATCTGTTGGCTGCTGCTGATTTGTTTGTACATGATAGAGGCAAGCAATGTTAAAGGAGAAAAGAAGTTTGGGTTAAACCACAGCTCCAATAACATCCTGTTTTTGGTCAGTATGAAAACCTGGTTGAATTAAATCGAGAGGACCCCCCGAGGTTATAAGAACTTTCTCCAAGTGACACCTGAACTTTTTCTAATTAGTGGACAGCATTGCACCTCATCTACAGAAAAAGATACCTTTTGGTGTAAGTCCCTGGAGCCAGGTTTAAGAATTGCAAGAAGTCTTTGCTACAAGGCAACAGGTGATTCCTATAAGTCTTCAGTATCAGTTTCGGGTGACACACAACACGATCAGCAAAATTGTACTGGAGCTTTCGGATGATGTGATGCATTGTCCAAGCACCACCAAGTAGTGGAAGGACGTAGTGGAGAAGTTTTCGAAAGATGGAACTTACACAACACCATTTTGCGGCCATTGATGGGAAGCATGTGGCCCTCCTGTCCACCTTCAGCCAAATCACTCTATTATAACTATAAGGGGTTTCATTCACTAATTTTACTAGGCTTGTGGATGCAGAATACAAGTTCTTGTTCACCAACGTGGGGTCAAAGGGAAGTTGCTCGGATACCACCATCTTCAAAGAATGTGGTTTGTTTGATGCTTTGCAAATAGGCAATCTTAAACTCCCTGAACCACTTTCCAAGGATGACCAGAGATTTGAAAAAAGATTTTTAAAAAACTTAGTTTATTTGCAGGCAGTTGGTAAATTGTACATAGTAAGCTGTATTTATGGATCCCAAGAAACAATCGTGGACAAAATTGTTGAGGAAATCAACAATAATTAGTAATTCATCGATATAATTGTTATTTCAACCTCCTCCACCTTTCAATATTGAAAATGTCTCTTAACATAACTGAACAACATTGGCAACATTGTTTAGCAGGTGTTTATTTTCATAAAATTATATATACAAGTTGAAATGACTTGGAAAGGCATGTATCATACTTTCTCAACAACTTTTGTCCACGATTTCTGTAACTTGTGAGAAGCAGAATGTTTCCATTACATAAAACGCCATACATACCCAAGATATACTAAAATTTAGGATGAATGTTTGTGTTGGTTTAATCTCCAAGAAAGCTATTGAGCATAAAAAGCACAGAGCATTATGGGTATTAATTTTAACTCCGCCTATATATATATATGTAGCGTGTGTCTGTAGATTCTTGAATGTCAAACCTATGTAAACTGTAATTGAATTAGGAAGAGACGACATGTTCCACCCTGATTATCTTCAGGTGTTAGCTGTTCTTATCACGAAATTAAGTGACGTAGTTCCTTTTATGGGTGAGGTTGCCACACAATCGTGTAATATATAAGATGATGTTTTACTCTGATGGCATATGTTGTAGAGAGGCAAAGGCCATCATTATTACATGGCCGTAAAACTGGAACGTATGCGGCGTTGGTCAGCAGTAAAATCATTTTTACAAGAGAAACATGGCATCCACCGTGCACTTCTAAAATGCACACAACTATTATAGCGCATGGAAGTATGTTATGAGAAGGAGATTAAAACAAGAACATAATTGTTGGTCCTGGCACAAGAGCAATAGGAGCAAGGAATGACAGACATTGCCCAGTTTCATAACAGAAGTCAGCGAGTTGTTGCTGAGGTAATAAACACAACTTGGGAGATAAAGAATGCACATCAACATCTGGAGCGTTCTCATAAATCTCGACTGGATATCCTGCAAAATGCACAGGTGGCAGAATGTGTCTATGGCTGCAATGGTGTTCTACTGTGCCAACGAAATCTTGGAGAGGAATGGCATCGATGAAGGTTCGTTTGCCCAAGCTTCGTTGGAGCTGCTAGAGAAAGGACGTGTAAAGTACCGAAATCTCCTATCGTTGGACCTGCGAACACAAAGATCTTTCGTACGTTTTCTAATCCAGCAAGCTGCAAGCACAACATTTGCCTGGGTGGGAGCCGAGTTGGCCGTGTGCATTTTCTTGAACGACTTCAGGTCACCACAAGTCATTCCCTGGCACGACTTCTGCTTATACAGTACTCGAGGTCAAGTTGTGGATCTGTCCGTCCCAAAGATGCACTATGGGAAAGACGTACTATTCGAAAGAGACACTCACATGTTCTCTACCGGCAAACGTACGATGGTGTATATCAAGAACGGATTTCTGGATGAAAGAGATGGAGATGATGTCGGTGCTTTGGAGGGTTTTTATTTTAACCAACAAATTGCCGAGCAGGAGCAGAAAGACATACTTGTCTGTGGAAGATGTTTTGCCCACTTCCTGGTCACTGCAAGTGAGGAATGAGGCTGACCGATCAAGAATTTATTCACTGTTGCCATGGGAAATTATAATTATAGTATAAAAATAATAATGAAAAAGTATATGGTAATGTTAATTATTTGCCTTGAGTGCAGACCGTATATCGTGTGATGTATATACAATTTAACAGTGCCTCGTGCAAAGGGCTTGAGAGGCAATTGTATGCGAAGATCTTGTGGTGATAGAGTGAGAGACAGAGATAGCATATATATATATATAATATATTTATTTGGAGTGTATATATTGTTTTATTGAATAAAAATATAAAAATACAATTTTGTCAATTGCTTATTCAAAACCTAGTGTGAGTTCGGTTGTTGCTCAAAATGTAATTAATATGCTTAGGCATACTTGCGATTATATTATCGATCACAGCTTTGTCGAATTATTTCCGAAAATTGAAGAACTGTCTCGTGAGTTATTTTCTTTTCCTTCGCCTGCTTTATTAGGCTACGTTTCACCAAGTGAAACACATTCTCTATCAGGTTTAAGTCAGGACTTCTGGGTGGTATGTATAATAAGATTGCTCTTCTAGCAGCAGCACTGTTCTGGCTGGGATCGCCATCCTGAAGAAATATTCGGCTATGTGGCTGGTTTGAGAGGCGAAAGAGCTCGTCAAAATTAGCTGAAATAATATTTTGGAAAACATCTCCGTTCAGGTGTTCATATTAATGACAAAATATGACTATTAATGACAAAATATGACAAAATATGACAAATTCCACAAAGAATTTCACTGTCCTGCCGCCTCAAGCCCTTCACTCGCTTTTCGCCAAACGCGACTTGTAGGGTCACAGGAATCACTGTGGGAATTATAATTGTGCACGAAACTCATGCCGTCCAAATAAAATCTGTCCAGAATGTATTGGAATATCGTTTAGTCATGGTTTTCGCAAATTTGACTCTTTTGACCAAATCGTTCGCAGATAGTAAGCCTTTCTTTCGCGCTACCAGATAATGGTATCCCATTCGATTAGTGCACGCCTTGCTGTCGAAACGGAAATTTTAGAAGCATCAATCCCAGCTTATGCAATAATTCTTGAGCATGTCACTCCCTTCGCATTGGCGTAATTTCAAAACGTTTCGCCTTATTTGCCTCATCTGTCTGTGAAAGCTTTCAGGGACGGCCATTCGACTTCTTCTTTTCTACTTCATTTCTGGGTTTTTTTAAATATGATACATAGATCCTGCATTTCTTAGTAATTTCAGAGACACATAGCACAGTGTGATCTTTGAGCAATCTAATAAATGCTCGTGTTTCGGAGCAAATTTCATTGTGAAAAACCATTATTTCGTCAAGATAGCCACACCCTGCGGATTTAGCTGAAAGTGGAAATACACATTTCACCCCCTCTCTCCCTGGCCAGTGTTACAGAGTAAAACTTCGAATCAGTTAGCACTCGGTGGTCATAGAGGAACAACATTAATACGGGGAAGGGGCTTTTATGAAAGTTAAGTTGTAATTTTCGTCGGTATTCAATGTGTTTTAATTATTGCAGAAAGTAGCTGACGTGCTTCAACCCATTTGAACGCGATTGTAGCTCTCGATTGGCGCTAAAATTCCTGTACAGGCTCTTCCCAACCAGATAAAAATGCTCTCTAGCAGAATGCAACCGACTACTCATCTTGGAGATGAAGTAATGACGATTTCTCGTAATACTGCCTCGTCATTGCTTTTCAAAGCCGTTATTAGCAATTGTATTAGGCAATTAAGGTAAACCAGGCAAATGAGCTCGGAGCAACTTTGTAGCTTCGGCAAGTAAGGCAAACCAATCAGCGCTCAATACAGATGAGGCAAAATTCAACTCACAAAATTTCCAAATGATCTCGAAGCTGCAGGTAGCCAGTGCACGTGCGTTTTTGGGGGGTTATGTAGCATGTAGCAGGTTGTGCAAGACAGCTACACAATGTTTGTGCATTATAATATTCTTTGGTTATAATTAGCAAATTAGCTTCATAAAATAATTACGACTGTTCGCGACAGGTGCTTCTCTTTCAGCAAAAGGTTAACCATCGGATTCTCGTTTGCAGCTGTGTGGTTGTGTGCTTTCAAAATCGCAATCACTCGACCAATTGCTGAATTTTCACGTTGAAGGTTTCGCCATTCGACTGCTGACATGATGGTTACGCCAGTAAGATGGATAAGATGGATTTGACTCTGCACAGATTGCTTCAACAGATGTTGCTTGGAGACCAAGATCTCGACAACAGGGCAATTATTCTCTGCTTCACCGTCAGAGTTATTGATGAGATGATAGTCGCACATGGCTTCGACCTCGTCCTTGGTACATACACGGACCGAGTCTATTTCTGCCAGGTATAATTTCTCTATAAACGGTTTCAGGTACTCAGCATCAGATGTTGATTCGTCGTGTTGTTCCGTATCTGGTTCCATCTGCATCTCCACAAGACTTTCCTTCCCAGTATGTGATGGTGAAATGGTAGGCCGATAAATTGGATAGCCAACGATGATCAGTTGCGCCGAGTTTCGCTGAAGTTAAGGGGTACGTCAATGGGTTGCGGTCCGTGATGATGTGGAACTTTCACACACAAGTACGATCGAAACTTTTCTGTCACAGCCCATTTCAGAGCGAGGAACTCTCGGCGATACGCACAGTATACTTGCTCTGAGTGGTTAAGGGAATGGCTCACGTATGCTAGAACACGTTGCTTACCATTCTACATGTGATAGAGAATGGCAGAGTGAAAGGTAGACTGAAATCAGGAAATGCCAGAACTGGAGATTCTGAAAGCTTTGTGATGAGCGATTCAAAGCTACGTTGGCAAGCATCAGTCCACTGGAATGCTGGAGGTTTGGTTTTCCTGGAGGTATCATTAGCCTTGGGTTGTTGAATCATCTGGTGCAAATGTATGGGAATCATGGCAAACCCTGCAACAAAGCTCTGATTACCTGGCAAAACCGAGAAAGGTTTGTAGCTCTTTCCGAGTTTTCGGTGGATTCTCTAGCCATTTCGGTAATGCTGAAATCTTTTCAGGGTCTGGTTTGACCACGTCCTTGGACACGACATGTCCCAAATAAGCAAGCTTTGTCTGAAATAACTTGCATTTAGAGGGTTTCAGCTTTAAACCATGTCCTCCAAGGCGCTTGCGAACAGCTTCAAGTCTCCAACATTTCATTGAAGGTTCTTGCAAGACTATGTCATCTAGGTAGGCGAGGCAGATTTTCAAATTAAGAACGGTCAAGCATCTCTCCATTAGCTGTTCGAAGGTGGTTTATCTTTCTCTGCCATACCAACTTGTAGGTAACCACTCTGAAGATCGAGAGAGCAGAACCAACGGGTACCTTTGAAAGCTTCCAGTGTCTCTGAGATTCGTGAGAGGATAGGCATCTCTGATGGTTTTGGCATTTATATCTTCCTGAAATCGACACAAACTCTTAGATTACTGTCCTTCTTGCACACCAGCACAACCGGTGATGTGTAGGGGCTTTTTGATTCTCTGACACTCCTGATGATAGCATCTTCTCCACAGCTTTTTTAAATTTTTCCAACTGACCTGGTGGTACTTGTCTTCTGCAAGGTTCTCTTGACGGGACGTTATCGGTCAAAAGAATCTCGTGTTCAACAGCTTGAGCACAACCAAGATCGTTTGGTCACAACCAAGATCGTTTGGTCTCAACCAAGATCATCGACACACATCTATGCACTGCTTCACCAAGTTGGTCCCGATTATGAGTGGCACTCTTTGGTTATAGTTGTTGTCAGGAACAACCAACGGCCAAGGTCTTCAGAAGTCCTTCGCCTCCCATTTCGTCTTTTGGAAAACTCGCATTGATTGTGACATAACCAATAAATGGAACTGCGTTCTCACCAGCTCCAACCACGTGCTGGATCGGTTGGTCAGATAAATGTCTATTGTAGAAACGCTCGAAACGTTAGACAACTTACACGCTATTTCGGCAGTACTGAACCTTTTTATACATTTTGATTTGTATTTCTACACTGCCTACACAGCACAACACGTATTATCACTTATTTAAAAGCATCTATGACTAGTAAGTGACTTTACGAATGTTCTATGGCAAATGCAGAAATGCTTAACTGCATTTGTGGTTATACAGTATATTACAGTGGTCCATATAATAGTTTCAGTCGACAAATATATTTTGTCAGTCCACAAATATATTTTGAAACCTCACAGCATACGTTGTTGCGATTGATATTTCGAAATCCTGAATAACGTCGCTTGTCTTTTGGAAAGTAGCTACATATACCATATACGTTATGACTATCGATCACAAAATCGAATTTACTGGTCCAGGATTGAGAGTTTGCCATGTATAATTTCTTCTGCATGAACGCTCTTCTGTATACTAAATATATTTACAAATTTTGAATTTTACGACGAACATGTCACCGCACCAAACAAAGTATGTGGGAACGTTTGGGACCATGAGGAATTTCACTCCGCTTACCCAACAGGCTATGAGAGCTGGGATGGTAACGACCATTTACGAAAGGGAAAATTGCTGTGCCGACATCACTGTAGAACTGATCAGGCTTTTCCAAAAGCGATTCGCACAGTTTCGGACCCAAGACCAACGAGTTTCGTTTTCGCCTCCTTGTTTGTATTGAGCACCTGATTTCTTCCAGAATAACTTCACCAGGATATAATGCCACTTTTACCGCCGAGTCGACTTCAAACCTTGTACGGAACTCCTTTACTGCGTTTTCAATACCAAATGTAAAGCGGAAAACGCACTTGCGCCAAGAACACGTCGATAAACAGAGTTTTCCCTCTGTAGTGATGTTTACCCAGCAGGCATATTTCAAGAAGGCTTGAGAGAAACAAAGGTCTCTTTGTAACACGCAACTGCAGACTTGTGTCGTGTTTCGTATTCCGCGGCTAACTGTGCGATAGTCGGGCTTTCGGAAGATTCTTTCTCTTTCAAAATGGTCACAATTCTCTGATTCTCGATCTCCGTCTTTTCTTCTGCCGTATAAGGTCAAGGAACAACAATGTCAATAACCCTAACTCTTTTCAATCGAAATCCCGTTAGAGGTGCCAATTATGTAGCAGGTCACGATGCAATGTTAGGGTTTTCTTTTGTTATAATCAGTGAATTAGCTTCACAAAATAATCACGATTGTTCGCGACCAAGACGAAACACACATGCGTTTTTGTTGAGTAGTCATCTTAGTTCTTGAGGAAACGTATTTGAGATTGACTCCAGATCTATCCATTAATTTTTGGACGTAAAATTTCCATTTTCTTTCCTTAAAATCTTCACCTGTCGAAGGATGCAACACTTTTCTCATGATCTAAGCTTTTCAGGTCTACCTAATCTTCTGCGCTTTTCAATGCATTTCACGTTCTTTTCATTAAATTTCTCGTTCCAGATACGATAAACAATTCCTAATGACACATGCCACTCCTTTGCAACATCTGTTGTTTTTGTTTGTGAATTTTCTTTAAGTGCTATAACTTTAGGTTTTACCATTCCAGAAAAGCCATATTTATGACATCATTAATTAACAATAAGTGATACTCAATTTAAAAGATCAACGTTTTTTATGCGTAGTTAAACAGGTTATAATTTTATGACCATGACGTGCAACATGACTTTCTTTATAACTTTTTATTGTTAAAAAACTGTTTCAATATTCATTCAGACTCAGATGGTAAACTTTGACTCAGATGGTAATTTTCTTTTTTTTTAAGAATTATAATCTTTGAAGCTTACTTAATTATCTCTATTGCAATTTATTTGTCAAGCGTTCGAAAAAACCCAGTTTTCCCCTTGATTTCCTCAATGTTTATATAAACCGCGTGGGAAAAGTACTGGGAACGAAGTTGTTGTTTGGTCACTAGAGCGTAATGGCTTCTCGTGGCAGGACGTATTTTGTACGTTTCTGTTGTGTGATAGCCTGAGAGGACTTAACTATCGGTAACCAGCTGGGTAAAGACATCATAAAGTCTCGTGATCCCGATCCTTTTCACACAAAGAACTGTGTGATATAAGTACTGCGCAATTCGTGTCGTCTTTTCCTGTTCGTTGGAGACACTGTCGTGGCAATATTGGGAGGCTGGTTTTAAGTCTGTCTCGGGGCAAGTAAAAATGTGTAAATTTGACTTCATATATGTGAAATAGATGTATTGAAGTATGGCTCTAGTATTTCGAAATGTTTGAATGGTCACATGCCCCGAGACGTGATATAATTTTACTGTTTTGTGGAGGGTTGGCTGGGTGCTGTCCAATTTTCCAAATATATCCCAGAATGCACTAGGGTCGTAATGGCAATTGAAAAGCAGGTCGTGCCCTCCTGGCAATCTCATTCTCTGATTATGAGCATGGTCAATTGTTCCGCTTACATAATTGGTAGATGGAAAAGGCTCATTTGCCAACGCATAATACGAAGTCTACAAAGTTGTTTTAATTTTGTCAATATACAAGAGACGAACAGGGCTTTCAGAAATCTCGTGGAATGGTAAATCAGTAGCGTTTGATCAGTATCGCTATATATAGTATTTGAAAATCGAGTCATAAAGCCGATTTAAGGACCACCGAGAAGGCAAAGAGACACCCAAGGACTGCTCAGCTTCTTCGTCAGTGGGATCACTTATGAAGCTGTAGGTTTCAATGAATAACTGACTGTGAAATGAAAACAAATGATCACATGAAAACAAATTTCTACCATAATTTCAGCTTCGTTTAATCACTATGAACTTTAAAGTTGTTTTTCTCTGATTGCACTTTTTATACTTTGAGAAAAGATATCTCAAGAACCATTTGATCAATTAATTTGAAATTTTCAGGAGTTGTAGAAATAAATGAGTTATTGGGGATGAGCTGAGGATTTTGTCATATTTTGTTTCGGTTAAAAGATATTAAAAATATTGAACAATGATTGATGTTATGATTTTTAGATCGGTCTAGACACTACAGTTTTTGAAATATTGCAAAACCCCCAACTCATCCTCACCATTACTGTATATACCAATGAATTTCAATATATAACATAAGACTCTGTATCCTATAACAAGATATCTTTTCTCAACTCCATGTAGGTAATTCACAGCATGCGGTCTTTTTGATAGCCAGGTTACCAATAGCAACGCTATGTGCAAACTCAAAATCGATCTAATATGAATCTCTGGTTCATAAGCTATCTGGTGATGTATAGTTTGCCATAGTTTTGAAGTAAGGAACAGCTTTTATGGGCTAATGAAAACATAACAGTGATTTATGCCAATTTCACGTTAACATTGGCAACATTGTTTAGGGGGAGTGGGGTTGTTTATTTTCATAACATTAAGTATTCAAGTTGAAATGACTTGGAAAGGCATGTATTTCATACATTCTCAACAACTTTTGTCCACGATTGTGGTTAGCTTTAGCTTACTTTTTCATGTAACAAGTATCTTCAGACATGCAGCTTTGATTTCGTTCTAGTAAATTTGTTTACCAGTAATATTCAACCTCAGTTGCAAACAGTTTCATTTATAAGTGTATCATACGACCAGCACTCAACATCCTTTTATAGCAGATATGCACATCACACAATGTGGAACAGAGTCGTTTCCACATACAAGTCACACAATGTTGTCACCAACACCAAAGTTGATGGATGTTCAGTTGGAGGATCGTTCTGTGTCACTAAGTGCAAATTCCAATGTTTGCTGGAAAGGTTCATGTGCTTCTGATTCCGAACTTATGATTGTTCTCCACTTCCCTGTTTGCTGGCGATCCACTGCTTCCATTTCGAAGTAGTGCTGGATTGTTAGTCATTTGAGTTAATGTTACTTCCGCAATAAATTCGAAAGCGGTAGAAGCGGTAGTTACTCGCGACACGTGATGCTCATACCATCGTTCTTCGCTTGCCACCAGGTGTATGCCTTCGTTCAGTTCCTGTGCCATCCACTCGATGCATGCCATTGCGTTGTCGTAGATCCATTTATAGGCGTCTACGATGGTTTCTGGCAATGACTGCGGCTCGAAGATTGCCAACCCTGTTCTAACGTTCTCGCTCCCAAAATGTAGCACGTTGTTGGTGGTAATATAAAAGGGGCTGTTATTGTCCACACATCTCGGACTCATACAGTATGTTTTACCAACGCCACCATCCATCCACCCTACTGTGGTGGTTTGCTGCAGCTCGTCGTTGTGGAAGGACCTGGATCCAAACGCTGCTGGATTTTCGGACGAAGGGCTGGTTTGCACAGCTTTTTGTCCATTTTGGATTTGCAGAACACACCTTCATGCATCAAAAAGGGAACTTTTTAGAAAACAAAAACAAAAAATCCAAAGGAACTAGAAATGTAATTATGTACATAATTAACGTATAATGTAATTAACGTAACAGATTCAAATCTGAAAAAACCCTTACCTTTTTCGCCTTGGAAAAGAGAGATGTAAAAGTTCCTGATGTATTAGAGCAATCGAGTTATGCTCTCTTCAGGTAAACTTTTTGCATTAACGTTTATCGATTTAAATATGCCTGTAATGTACTGGTGGACGCCGACCAGTCATCGAGCAGCGCGAGTTGTGTCACTTCGTCAATCGTGGCGGCAGAGAATTGCGCTTCATTTGTTATCGACACGACACACTCTGTGTTGACTATTCGTCCCACAATGTCTTTACCAAATCTTTTCGACCGGCGAAGACCAGTTTTCTTACCTTTAGTGGTATCCTCGATGCAACCAGACACTGATAGAACTTGTTTAAGAAATGTAGTTACGTCGCTCAATCTGTAAAAGAGATGAGTATACTCCGGCAGAAATAGCTGCCATCTGGCTTGTCCGTGCAATCATAAGCGAGGAATGTCCTCGGCGACACCTTTCTGTATCGTTCCCTCTGAATAGGATGCCGAACGAATGTCTTGGTCGACACCTTGATTAAGGAGGTTGAACTCGGGTCTTCCGGAAAGTTTTTGGGTAAAAGCAATTAAACTTCTGCCATGCGGATCTTGCGAACTTATTGAAGCTGGTTAGCTTTAGCTTACTTTTTCATGTAACAAGTACATTCAGACATGCAGCTTTGATTTCGGTCTAGTACCAGTAATATTCAAACGCAGTTGCAAACAGTTTCATTTATAGGAGTATCATACGACCAGCACACAACATCCTTTTTTAGCAGATATGCACATCACACACAATGTTGAACAGAGTCATTTGGATACACTACATACAGGTCACATAATGTTGTCTTGGACACCATGTTTTCTTCTTGGTCCGTTTAACTACCAAAGTTGATGGATGTTTTTCATAGTCCATTGAGGACCATATAACGATAGCACCTCCTTTGTCTGCAGGCTTAATGACATAATCCTGGTTGATGTGGTTGCAGTGTGCAAGGAATTGTAGTTCCTCTTGGTTGAGGTTGCAGGGAAAGTGATGTTGTGTATTGCTATTGAATGTATGTTGGATGGATTGTGCTACTAATGCAATGTATGATAGGAGGTTTGGGTTGCCTGGAAGTGGAGGTTCCCATGTGCCAGTTGTTCGAAACGGATTTGGATGTGAGTCAGATGAGTTCCTGAAGTGATAGTGTGTGTACATTGTCCTTCTGAATTTTTTGAAGGAATTTTCAATGGATAATATGGGTTGGTGGAGGTGTAGGTACAAATTTTAGGCCTTTGGAGAGCATGGATTGGAGTGGTTTTGGTATTTGGTGGTCTGTGAGGTTGACTATGAGGTTCTCGTTGGTGTGATTCTTTATGGCTTGCCAGTAGTAGTTTTTGTCTTGGTTTTTGCTGCAGGCTCTCCGGTGTGATGGTTCATGAAGGAAAGATTTCATTGCCTTTCATGAACATGTTGTATATGATTTGAAACTTGTTCTTGTTTCCCATCAAATGCAACATGGGATTATAGTGTGTTGGTGGTGTGGGATGGTGGAATGATGTTCGAGGTGCTTGGTGGCATTGAGGTGGTGCTTGTGGGCAGATGGACGGTGTTGTGTGGTTTTGGACAATGAGGCCGCTTCTTAAAATCCGGTTTGTGTTGTGGTTTGGACAGAGTGGTAGTGGCAGTGGGTTTGTGGTGTAGTTTTGATCTATTGGTTTGTGGTTTGTGGCTTGGTGGAGTGGCTTTGATTGGATGAGGTTGCTTGGATGATTTGGTGCATGTGATGATAAGGCGACATTGATGATGAGTGTGGTAGAGACCAAGTGACGAATGGCTTTGAAGAACAGTAGAGATATTGTGAATTTGTTGTTGGATTTTCTCTATCTGCTCATTGTGGTGTGAAGTGAGGGTGGAGATGAATGTTTTAGTGCAGTCCCCAATTGCAGTGTCCCACATTGCTTGGTGCTGTGGTGACGACTGGACATGGGGCTGCACTGACACGACACACTCTGCGGGGACTATTCGCCGCAATATGGACACGCACAATCTCTTTCCCAAATCTGTTGTACTGGCGGCGACCAGTTTTCTCACCTTTAGGTGGTATCCTCGACGCAACCAGACAATGATAGAACTAGGTGGTATCCTCGATGCAACCAGACACTGATAGAACTTTTTAAGAAGTGCAGTTGCGTCGCTCAATCTGTAAAATATTTTTTTAAGAAGTGCAGTTGCGTCGCTCAATCTGTAAAATATTTGAGTATACCACTCGAGAAATAACTGCCATCTGGCTTGTCCGTGCAATCGTAAGCGAGGAATGTCCTTGGTGACACCTTTCTGTATTGTTCGCTCTGAATAGGAAGCCGAACGAATGTCCTGGTCGACACCTTGAATGCCCAGCTCGCATTCACTTCGATCAGGTCATTGTCGAAGGTCAGGCAGCGCCGAATTTAAGGAGGTTGAACTCAGGTCTTAAGGAAAGTTTTCAAGCAAAGCAATTAAACCTTTGCGGCATGCGGATCTTGCGAAATTATTGAAGCTGGTTAGCTTTAGCTTTTGATTTCGTTCTAGTAAATTTGTTTAGCAGTAATATTCAAACGTAGTTGCAAACAGTTTCATAAATAGGAGTATCGTACGACCAGTACACAACATCCTTTTTTAGCAGATATCCACATCACACACATCCACATCACACACACAATGTTGAACAGAGTCATTTGCACACACTACATACAAGTCACACAATGTTGTCACGGACACCATTTTTTCTTCTTAGTACGTTTCACTACAAAAGTTGATGGATGTTCAGTTGGAGGATCGATGGATTCTTCTTTGTCACTTAGTGTAAATTACAATGCTTGCTGGAAAGGTTCATCAGCTTCTGAATCCGAGCTGATTAAGATTGTTCTCTGCCTCTGTGTTTTCTGGCGATCCACAGCTTCCATTTCGGAGTACGGGTGGATAGCGGGAAGAGGTGAAAAGTAGTTGGGTGCTGGATTGTTAGTCATTTGAGTTAATGTTACTTCCGCAATAGATTCGAAGGCGGTGGAGGCGGTAGTCACTGGCGACACGTGATGCTCGTACCAACGTTCGTCGCTATAGGTGTTTGCCTTCGTTCAGTTCCTGACTCATCCATGCGATGTATGCCATTGCGTTGTCGTAGATCCATTTATAGGCGTCTACGATGGTTTCTGGCAATGACTGCATCTCGAAGATTACTGCATCTCGAAGATTGCCAACCGTCTTCTAACGTTCTCGCTCCCAAAATGTAGCACGTTGTTGGTGGTAATATAAAAGGGGCTGTTTTTTTTTCACACATCTTGGAGTGTTGTGTTTTACCGACGCCACCATTCGTCCACCCTGCAACTGAGTTTTTGCAAGGGAGGAATCCATGGTGGACGCTGACCAGTCATCGACCAGCACGAGTTGTGTCACTTCGTGGTGGCAGAGAATTGTGCTTCATTTGTTAAATAAATAAATAAATGTTTATTAATGGTGAATTACAATATGTTTGCATTATTATTTAAAATTAAAACTATTTACAGAGTTAAAAATATTTTATAAAATATTAACAGGTGTTAAAAGTATTTGAAACGAACAATTAAAAATTTAAGTATATATATATTATAGCTAATGAGAACTAGAACACATTGCCTGCCGGTATGAAGCTGTTTTTGTAACGGTCTGTGCGACATTTTGGTAACGAATAATCCATGTTGTCGCGTAAAACTCGTCTGTGCATGTCCTACCGGGTCGCGGGTAAAAGGTGGTGAAGATGGGAACTAGGTTCTTGAATCTTCTTAAAAGTTTTATTGCATAGAACTTGTCTATCTTCCAGGAGAAGGCATGATATTAAGGGCATCATTGTAATGAATTCCAGGATGAATTATGCATAGAGCTCTTTTTTATCTGACAGATATTTTGGTAAATTAGTATGCCAGACTGGGCAAGCGTATTCAAGGATTGACCTCACCAAAGAAAAGTAAATCACAAGGTCAGATGGAGCAACACCACTGCGATGCAAGACACGTATGTGTTTTTTAAATAAAATTTAAGTAAAATACAAGAAAATAAGAGTATAAAGTCAGGTATTCAGATCATGGGAATATAGTGGTACCCATGATGTAGTGGTTGATGATGGATGGGCCGAAATGGAGTGAGGTCAACATTTAAACTTTGCTGCTGGTGGAATATGGACTATGCAGATGAAGATTGCCAAACTGTCTTCTAACGGTCTCATTCCCAAAATGTAGCACGTTGGTGGTAATATAAAAGGGGCTGTTATTGTCAGATTCTAGTGTTTTACTGATGCCACGACCCATCCATCCTGCAACCGAGTTTTTGCAAGGGAGCAATCCATGGTGGACACCAACCAGTGATCGACCAGCATGAGTTGTCACTTCTTCAATGGTGGCGGCAGAGAATTGCAGTTCATTTGTTATTGACACGATACACTTGTGGGGACTATTCATCGCAATATGGACGCCCACAATGTCTTTCCCAAATCTTTTGGACTGGCGACGACCAGTTTTCTCACCTTTAATGGTATCCTTGACATAACCAGACACTGATAGAACTTGTTTAAGAAGTGCAGTTGCATCGCTCAATCGGTAAAAGAGTTGAGTATTCCTCTGCAGAAATAGCCGCCATCTGGCTTGTCTGTGCAATCGTAAGCGATGAATGTCCTCGGCAACACCTTTCTGTATTGTTCCCTTTGAATAGGAAGCCGAACGAATGTCCTAGTCGACACCTTGACGGTTGTCATGGTAATTAGTGGGGAGGGGAAGAGACTGGGTTCGAATCGATATCGTGATCCAATACAATTATACTGTATATAATACTCAAGATAATAGTATATTGGAACTAAATGTCCAAGGTAAACAGTTCAAAGAGATAGATAACTCTCTCTCTACCAAAGCTTCCATATGGTATATTCCACCCCGTTCACAGACACAGCTCATATTGATGAACAAAGTTTGATGAATATGATGTATTGTAGACTATCCTGAGTATTTGTCCAAAGTCAAATTGAGCATGCATCTTTTTGCTGAATATTTTGAGGTATACAATCATTAATGAATAAACAATCATCGTAGAATTGGTTCATGTTGATCGTAACTCCCAAGTAATGTTTTAGAATTCCCATGTTGATTATTTTGTTTCTCTAACGTCAGTGAGTGAATAATTTTTGCTAAACGTTCATGTGGAAATGTCCATTTGAGGACAAAATAAAACATCTTTAAGTAGACCCCAAGATCTTGATAAAGCCTTTATATTGATAAAAATAATGTACAGGTATTGTAAATACAGTACTGCAACCATTTTGTAGTTGTGGAATATCACCAAAATCACCTCCTCATGATTGATAATGGTAATTTTATATAATGAATGAATGCTGGAATATTGATAGAAATGTTCAATTTGGACTTGGAAATGGTGTTCAGCTTGGACTTGGTATTAATTATCACTTTAATCAAAATCCAAACCCGTTTTGGCATTTAGTTGTCCTCCTTCTTTAGAATCAAGACACAACAGACCACCAACATAATAACTCCCCAAGAAATTGCAGTAGAATAGATGAGAGAAAAGAGTTGTGAAAAGTATATACATATATATATATATATTAGAATTTAGATTGGACAAAATACTCCAAGTTTTTATGGCGTTGATAAGCAACAATTGGAGGGGATGGCCATAATTGAGATAACTCATGGTCATCTTCAATGTAGGACCAGTGTTGTCTGAGTAGATGTGGTAAATGGCAAAGGTCTGGATCATAGGGAATTATGAAAGGTATGACTGTAGTATTGCTAGGTTCTTTGGGTGTAAGTGGCAGCCCTATTTAGGGTTGATAACATAAATCTCTGTAACCACAGCCAAGAAGAGTGACTCTAAGATTCTGAGTCCTCTGTTGAAACTTCTGGTCACTAGTGATTACTCTTCGATAGCTTAACATTTGGCTGTAAACAAGGCCCCTCTTGCAGCTATCAGAGTGGTGAGAATCGTGGTGTAGGAGGGGGAAGCAGTCTGTTGATTTAACATAAACATCTGATTCTAAGGTGAGGGTATCAGTAATGTAAATTGTGGTTTCCAAGAAATTTACCTGTTTGTGGGAGAATGTAAATTATATTTAATAGGATGGAAATTGAAATTTAATAGATGGAAAGAATTAAGTATATGCAGAAATTCAATAAATTTGTCATAGCCATGTGTCCAAATCGATAAAGCGTTTCCATGTATGCGGTTTAAAATCAAGTGAAAGAGAGTTTAGAATGGAACCTTCCAGAACTCCCATGAAAATATTTGGGAAAGAAGGGGCCATTTTGGAGCCCATAGCTGTACCGTATTTTTGTAGATATAGATCATCTTTAAAAGTGAAGTAATTTTGACCAAGGACGAGTTCAAGAAATTTATTTATAACCGGAAGGAGAGGCCGAGATTCATTGTGTAATGTTGCAAGGGCTTTACCCTCATTTATTGGGATGTTAGCATATAATGATTTAACATCTATAGTGGCTATAATTGTCTGTCGGTAGAGGTGTACTGATGTCAAAAATAGTTCTAAGGAAATGATTGGTGTCTTTAATGTAGGAAGGAAGTGTATGTACTATATGTTTTAAATGAAAATCAGCAAAAGGCGATCTGTGGGGGAATTTCAACCAGAGATGATGGGTCTGCCTGGTACATTTGGTTTATGGATTTTCGGTAGTATGGCCAGCTGGCATTCACTTCGATCAGGTCATTGTCAAAAGCCAGTGCAGACAAACATGTGACTGGGACGAATTTTATGGAGTTGTAACTCAGGTATTCCGAAAAGTTTTTGGGCAAAAGCTATTAAAACTTTGTCATGCGGATCTTGCGAACTTATTGAAGCTGGTTAGCTTTAGCTTACTTTTTCATGTAACAAGTATATTCAGACATGCAGCATTGATTTCCTTCTAGTAAATGTGTTTACCAGTAATATTCAAACGCAGTTGCAAACAGTTTCATTTATATGAGTATCATACGAACCAGCACACAACATCCTTTTTTAGCAGATATCTACATCACACACACATACAAGTGACACAATGTTGTCACGGACACCATTTTTTCTTCTTAGTCCGTTTCACTACAAAAGTTGATGGATGCTCAGTTGGAGGATCGATGGATTCTTCTGTGTCACTAAGTGCAAATTCCAATGCTTGCTGGAAAGGTGCATCAGCTTCTGAATCCGAGTTGATTAATATTCTTCTCTGCCTCCGTGTTTGCTGGAAAGGTTCATCAGATTCTTATTCCGAGCTTATTAAGATTGTTCTCTGCCTCTGTGTTTGCTTGCGATCCACAGCTTCCATTTCGGAGTACGGGTGGATAGTGGGAAGGTGTGAAAAGTAGTCTGGTGCTAGATTGTTAGTCATTTGAGTTAATGTTACTTCCGCGATAGATTCGAAAGTGGTGGAGACGGTAGTTACTCGCGACATGTGATGCTCGTACCATCGTTCTTCGCTTGCCACCAGGTGTATGCCTTCGTTCAGTTCCTGACTCATCCACGCGATGCATGCCATTGCGTTGTCGTAGATTCATTTATAGGCGTCTACAATGGTTTCTGGCAATGACTGCGGCTCGAAGATTGGCAACCCTGTTCTAACGTTCTCACTCCCAAAATGTAGCACGTTGTTGGTGGTAATATAAAAGGGGTTGTTATTGTCCACACATCTCGGACTCATACAGTATGTTTTAGCAACGCCACCATCCATCCACCCTACTGCGGTGGTTTGCTGCAGCTCGTTGTTGTGGAAGGACCTGGATCCAAACGCTGCTGGATTTTCGGACGAAGGGCTGGTTTGCACAGTTTTTTGTCCATTTTGGATTTGCGGAACACACCTTCATGCATCAAAAAGGGAACTTTTTAGAAAACAAAAACAAAAAATCCAAAGGAACTAGAAATGTAATTATGTACATAATTAACGTATAACGTAATAAACGTAACAGATTCAAATCTGAAAAAACCCTTACCTTTTTCGCCTCGGAAAAGAGAGATGTAAAAGTTCCTGATGTATTAGAGCAATCGAGTTATGCTCTCTTCAGGTTAACTTTTTGCATTAACGTTTATCGATTTAAATATGCCTGTAATGTACTGGTGGACGCCGACCAGTCATCGAGCAGCGCGAGTTGTGTCACTTCGTCAATCGTGGCGGCAGAGAATTGCGCTTCATTTGTTATCGACACGACACACTCTGTGTTGACTATTCGTCGCAATATGGACGCCCACAATGTCTTTCGCAAATCTTTTCGACCGGCGAAGACCAGTTTTCTTACCTTTAGTGGTATCCTCGTGATAGAACTTGTTTAAGAAATGTAGTTACGTCGCTCAATCTGTAAAAGAGATGAGTATACTCCGGCAGAAATAGCTGCCATCTGGCTTGTCCGTGCAATCATAAGTGAGGAATGTCCTCGGCGACACCTTTCTGTATCGTTCCCTCTGAATAGGATGCCGAACGAATGTCTTGGTCGACACCATGAAGGAGGTTGAACTCGGGTCTTCCGGAAAGTTTTTGGGCAAAAGCAATTAAACCTCTGCCATGCGGATCTTGCGAACTTATTGAAGCTGGTTAGCTTTAGCTTACTTTTTCATGTAACAAGTATATTCAGACATGCAGCTTTGATTTCGGTCTAGTAAATTTGTTTACCAGTAATATTCCAACGCAGTTGCAAACAGTTTCATTTATAGGAGTATCATACGACCAGCACACAACATCCTTTTTTAGCAGATATGCACATCACACACAATGTTGAACAGAGTCATTTGGATACACTACATACAAGTTACACAATGTTGTCTTGGACACCATGTTTTCTTCTTGGTCCGTTTAACTACCAAAGTTGATGGATGTTCAGTTGGAGGATCGATGGATTCTTCTCTGTCACTTAGTGCAAATTCCAATGCTTGCTGGAAATGTTCATGAGCTTCTGAATCCGAGCTGAATATAATATATTCTTCTCTGCCTACGTGTTTGCTGGAAAGGTTCATCAGATTTGTTCTCCGCCTCCGTGTTTGCTAAAGATCCACCGCTTTCATTTCGAAGTATGGGTGGATAGCGGGAAGAGGTAAAAAGTAGTTGGGCGCTGGATTATTAGTCACTTGAGTTACTTCCACGATAGATTCGAAAGCGGTGGAGATGTAGTCACTGGCGACACGTGATGCTCGTACCAACGTTCGTCGCTTCCCACCAGGTGTATGCCTCCGTTCAGTTACTGTCCCATCCATGCGATGTATGCCATTGCGTTGCCGTACATCCACTTATCGGCGTCTACGATGGTTTCTGGAAATGACTGCATTTCGAAGATTGCCAACCGTCTTCTAACGTTCCCGCTCCCAAAATGTAGCACGTTGTTGGTGGTAATATAAAAGGGGCTGTTATTGTCGACATCTCGGACTCTTGTGTTTTACCGTTGCCTCCATCCATCCACCCTGCAACCAAGTTTTTGCAAGGGAGGAATCCATGGTGGATGCTAACCAGTCATCGACCAGCACAAGTTGTGTCACTTTGTGGTGACAGAGAATTGCGCTTCATTTGTAAAATAAATAAATAAATGATTTATTAACATAATTTCGCACCAATATGTTTACATTATTACATTAGAAAGAAAGGGAAGGGACATGGAAGGTATGGGAGGAATTGCAAAACCCGGGTACGGTGAATGTGAAAATGTATGCTAAGGTCGAGGTGAATGCCTGATGTCCGCCACCACGACCTTGTCCCCGACTTTGTCCCTGTTTTCAGAAAAACAAAGGTCATCAATTGTCAGGTTACAAGCATGCAGGTCTTTGAACGACGTGCCCATGTAGAAGTGGAAGAGGAAAAATAAAGTAGGAGATAAAAAGTTTTTTTGTGTCGAAAACGAATTCAAAAATCGAATCCAAAAATGTGGGCGAAAATCATTGGAAATTCCTGACTTGCGCGTGTTAGTTTGTGTGACGATGCAAAAACTGGATGATATGAAAAATAGGAAATTGTACGAATTCAGTTGAGAAACAGGATTTTGGGCATACGCGATATACTGGGAAGTGAGCTGTTCAGATCGTGATGCAGAAAGACTGTATAATCGTTATGGAAACGTGTGTGTGATCAAGAGGGTGGTGAGTGGTTGTATGGGGTGGTGTGGGACCGTGATGGATAATTTGTTGGAGGTGTCTGAAATGGTGAGATCTGTCGTGAAGTATTTCAAGCGTGATCGTTCTAAATGTGTTTGTGGATGAATGGTATTAGATTCGGTTGAATTACAGTTTGTGGATTTATAACGGATGGAAGCCCATGTGGGGAATTATGAGGCTGCATGGTTATGTGGACAATGTATAATTCGAGGAGAGACGGAACCAATGCTCTGATGGATGACCGATGTTTCTAGAAGGTTTCCAGTAAGTTACTTACAGTTTCACTAACAGTTTAGTTAAAATGTTGGAATATATTTACAAAATATATTGCAGGAATTTTGGAGATCAAATTACAGCAAGTTGTGTTATCGTACTGTACAAGGGAAAGTATAATTTAGCTAATGATTTGTGCACAGTGATAAATTGTGGTTGGGGTTAATTTGTGAAAATTGATTGCCGAAAAGGGGTTGTTATATTGTAGTGGAATCTTCAGTCAGTCACTCATGTGTTTAGATTTATATTTGGTCTTAAGTATTTTTAAACTCATTGGTGTTCTCTTATTTCTCCTTTTCATATTGTGTATACTTGGTTTGAGAACCCGACAGCTTTAATATTTGTTTTGGTGCCCTAAAGTGGACTGGTTTACTGTGGGTAGTGATTTTTTGAATGTGTGTAATTATTTTGACCATACCAAGTTATCCAGTTGTCCCATGATAATGAAATTAATTAGATATATAAATTGAAACCGAAATTGTCAATATCTTGTTTGTATTGACAGCCCAAGAGCTTGCATGAACGGCATGTTGTAAAAGATGGACTGGACTGATAAAACATGGACTGGTAAAACATGGACTAGTAAAACATGGACTAGTAAAACATGGACTGGTCGGGGGGTGTAAATTTTTTGAATTGCAAATGAGTTTTAGGGGGATGAAAATACCGACTTAGCGGGGAGGTGCAGGTACAAAAAATATCGTTGATTTCCTCGCAGTGAGAGGAACATTTTTTTATATGAATTACGTCCGGAGTGTTGGGATGGTCGGGGGGGGGGGGGGGGGGGGTGTATATAAATTGAAACCGAAATTGTCAATATCTTGTTTGTATTGACAGCCCAAGAGCTTGCATGAACATAATATAGAAAATTGGACATTGCACATTTATGCACATTTTTATAGTATTTAATGTTATTAATCATAATTGGGGTTTCTTCTTAATTGGTACAGAGGCTGAGTATATGTAGGCAGGACTTCGACCTTAGCAAGTTGTCTGTTTGATCATAAGCTCCCCAGGTCTTTGAGGCCCATGCCGAGTCTTTGAGGCCCATGCCGATTTGTTAGTTGGTTTGACTGAGTTCATTGTTTTGTAGGTGGTGGATACAGCAGGTGGTTTTTGGTTTTGATTCATTGGCCATCCAGGATTGGTGAAGCTGTTGTCTGGATGATTATTATTCCAGCCAAAACAAGTACAGGTATGCGGAGGATCCATTATTGTTTAATGTTGCGGTAACAATGGATTTATTCAGCAGAACTGGAGTAGACTGGGATTGAAGGTGGATGGTGATTTTATGTGGTGTGATATAATGACTGTTATGTGAATTTGGTACGTACAAAATGCTCTTTGAGATTTAGGTGACATTGAAATGCAATGAATGGATGAAGGCCAAATCTGAGATAGCGCAGGATCATTTTCTATATATGACCAGTGCTCTCTCAGAATGGATAATAGTGGTGCAAGGTTTTGATGACAAGGAATGACAAATGGTAATGTATGACTGCTGGTGGTGAGTAATTGGGCTTGACTATATGATGAGACAATGTTAATGCATGGTAGGATATCACTGTCCTTGTACCCTCTACCTATGAGTATGACTCTAAGGTTTTGGGCTTTGTTTTTGAATTCATCATCATTAGTGATAATCCTCCTGTATTGTAACATTTGGCTGTTAATAAGGCCCTTTTTACAGCTGTTTGGATGGTGTGATGTATTGTGGAGGACTGGCATGCGGTCAGTGGGTTTGACATAGAGTTGATTCAATTGTGCAGTTAGGAGTGATGTAAATGTTGGTGTCGAGGAAGTTAACATTGGTGGAGGAGTATGAGACTGAATTTGATGGAATGAGTTGAGGTGATTGGTGAAGTTGAGAAATGCTTTCTCCCCATGTGTCCATATCAGAAAGATATCATCAATGAACCTTTTCCAAACAAAAGGGGTGAGATTATCTGGTGCTGATGATAGCACACATTTCTCCAACGAGCCCATGGAAATATTGACATAAGAAGGAGCCATCTTAGACAGTTGATTTTTGAAAGTGAAATAGTTCTTTAGTATGAAATGAAGAAATTGGTGAATGATTTTACATGTGTCCGAGGGGCCACATGTGTCCATGTATGGATTGTAATGCTTCTAGAATGCATTTGATGCCCTCATTGTGAGGGATATTGGTGTATAGAGATTTTGCATCAATTGTGGCTAAGATGGTCTTGGGTGGAAGTGGAGTTGGTATGGTGAATATGGTTTGCAAGAAGCGGGTGTTGTCTTTGATGTAAGAGGGCAACTCTGATACAAGAGGTTAGAGGCGGGAGAGTTGCAACCAGATATGATGGGTTGTTGGGTTTGTTTGTTTTTGGTATTAGATAGAAGATTGGTGTTCGTACGTGGTAGATGATACTGGAATGTGTTATGGTCAATATCCTCATATTTGAACAGGTCCTTTAGGTAGTTTGTTATCGTCGTTATGTGCCGTTATGACTGTATCTCCATGGCCATTGATTTGGTATCATTTAGTTGGGAGTATGCTTTTTCATAGTCCATTGAGGACCAGATAATAATAGCACCTCCTTTGTCTGCAGACTTAATGACAATCCTGGTTGATGTGGTTGTAGTGTGCAAGGAATTGTAGTTCCTCTTGGTTGACGTTGGAGGGAAAGTGATGTTGTGTATTGCTATTGAATGTATGTTGGATGGATTGTGCTACTAATGCAATGTATGATAGGAGGTTTGGGTTGTCTGGAAGTGGCGGTTCCCATGTGCCAGTTGTTCGAAACGGATTTGGATGTGAGTCAGATGAGTTCCTGAAGTGATAGTGTGTGTACATTGTCCTTCTGAATTTTTTGAAGGAATTTACAATGGATTGAATATGGGTTGGTGGAGGTGTAGGTACACATTTTAGGCCTTTGGAGATCATCGATTAGAGTGGTTTTGATATTTGGTGGTCTGTGAGGTTGACTATGAGGTTCTCGTTGGTGTGATTCTTTATGGCTTGTCGGTGGTAGTTTTTGTCTTGGTTTTTGCAGCAGGCTCTCCGGTGTGATGGTTCATGAAGGAAGGATTTTATTGCCTTCCTTTCATGAACATGTTGTATATGATGGGAAACTTGTTCTTGTTTCCCATCAAATGCAACATGGGATTGTGGTGTGTTGGTGGTGTGGGATGGTGGAATGATGTTCGAGGTGCTTGGTGGCATTGAGGTGGTGCTTGTGGGGCAGGTGGATGGTGGTGTGTGGTGTTGTTTTGGACAATGAGGCCGTTTCCGAAAATCCGGTTTGTGTTGTGGTTTTGATTTATTAGATTTATAGCATGTGATTTAGTGCATGTGATGATGAGGCGACATTGATGAGTGTGGTATAGACCTCAAGTGACAAATGGCTTTGAAGAGCAGTAGAGATGTTGTGAATTTGTTGTTGGATTTTCTCTATCTGCTCATTGTGGGGTGGAGATGAATGTTTTAGTGCAGTCCCCAATTGCAGTGTCCCACGTTGCTTGGTGCTGTGGTGACGACTGGACATGGGGCTGCACTGTGACACGTGATGAAACTGAATTGCGCTTATTTTGTTATATATACACACTCTGTGGGAACTATTTGTCGCAATATGGACACCCACAATCTCTTTCCCAAAATATGTTGGACTGGCAGCGACCAGTTTTCTCACCTTTAGGTGGTATCCTCGACGCAACAACACACTGATAGAACTTTTTAAGAAGTGCAGTTGCGTCGCTCAATCTGTAAAAGATTTGAGTATACCACTGGAGAAATAACCCCCATCTGACTTGTCTGCGCAATCGTAAGCGAGGGGAATGTCCTTGGTGACACCTTTCTGTATTGTTCCCTTCGAATAGGAAGCCGAACGAATGTCCTGGTCAACACCTTGAATGCCCAGCTTGCATTCACTTCGATCAGGTCATTGTCGAAGGCCTGGTCATTGTCGATGCTCAGTTAGTGCCAACGTGATGCTCGTACCAACGTTCGTCGCTTGCCACCAGATGTATGCCTTCCTTCAGTTTACATCCATTTATCCACGATTGTTTCTGGCAACGACTGCATCTCGAAGATTGCCAACCGTCTTCTAACGTCGTTCTCGCTCCGAAAATGTAGCACGTTGTTGGTAGTAATATAAAAGTGGCTGTTATTGTCCACATATCTCGGACTCTTGTGTTTTACTGACGCAATCATCCATCCACCCTGCAACCGAGTTTTTGCAAGGGAGGAATCCATGGTGGACGCCGACCAGTCATCGACATGCACAAGTTGTCACTTCAATCGTCACGTCGATCGTGGCAGCAGATAATTGCGCTTCATTTGTTATTGACACGACACTCTGCGGGGACTATTTGTCACAATATGGACACCCACAATCTCTTTCCCAAATCTTTTCGACCGGCGACGACCAGATTTCTCACCTTTAGGTGACCTTCCAGAGCTCCCATGAAAATATTTGTGAAAGAAGGGGCCATTTTGCTACCGATAGCTGTACCGTGTTTTTGTAGAAATAGATCAACTTTAAAAGTGAAGTAATTTTGACCAAGGAAGAGTTCAAGAAATTTATTTATAACCGGAAGGAGAGGCCAAGATTCATTGTGTAATGTTGCAAGGGCTTGGATGACAGAGTGAATACCCTCATTTATTGGGATGTTAGTATATAATGATTTAACATCTATAGTGGCTAGAATTGTGTCTGTCGGTAGAGGTGTACTGATGTCAAAAATAGTTCTAAGGAAATGATTGGTGTCTTCAATGTAGGAAGGAAGTGTATATGTACTATATGTTTTAAATGAAAATCAACAAAAGGCGATCTGTGGGGTATTGCAACCAGAGATGATGGGTCTGCATGGTACATTTGGTTTATGGATTTTCGGTAGTATGGCCAGCTGGTCGCATTCACTTCGATCAGGTCATTGTCAAAAGCCAGTGCAGACAAACATGTGACTGGGACGAATTTTATGGAGTTGTAACTCAGGTCTTCCGAAAAGTTTTTGGGCAAAAGCAATTAAACCTTTGCCATGCAGATCTTGCGAACTTATTGAAGCTGGTTAGCTTTAGCTTACTTTTTCATGTAACAAGTATATTCAGACATGCAGCATTGATTTGCTTCTAGTAAATGTGTTTACCAGTAATATTCAAATGCAGTTGCAAACAGTTTCATTTATATGAGTATCATACGACCAGCACACAACATCCTTTTTTTAGCAGATATCCACATCACACACATACAAGTCACACAATGTTGTCACGGACACCATTTTTTCTTCTTAGTCCGTTTCACTACAAAAGTTGATGGATGCTCAGTTGGAGGATCGATGGATTCTTCTGTGTCACTAAGTGCATATTCCAATGCTTGCTGGAAAGGTTCATCAGCTTCTGAATGCGAGCTTATTAAGATTATTCTCTGCCTCTGTGTTTGCTGGCGATCCACAGCTTCCATTTCGGAGTACGGGTGGATAGCGGGAAGATGTGAAAAGTAGTCTGGTGCTGGATTGTTAGTCATTTGAGTTAATGTTACTTCCGCGATAGATTCGAAAGTGGTGGAGCGTTAGTCACTGGCGACACGTGATGCTCGTACCATCGTTCTTCGCTTGCCACCAGGTGTATGCCTTTGTTTGGTTCCTGTGCCATCCACACGATGCATGCCATTGAGTTGTCGTACATCCATTTATCGGAGTCAACGATAGTTTCTGGAAATGACTGCGTCTCGAAGATTGCCAACCCTGTTCCAACGTTCTCGTTCCCAAAATGTAGCACGTTGTTGTTGGTAATATAAAAGGGGCTGTTATTGTCCACACATCTCGCACTCATATGTTTTAACCAACGCCACCATGCATCCACCCTGCGGTGGTGTGCCGCAGCTCGTCGTTGTAGAGGGACCTGGATCCAAACGCTGCTGGATTTTCGGACGAAGGGCTGGTTTGCACAGCTTTTTGTCCATTTTGGATTTGCGGAACACACCTTCATGCATCAAAAAGAGAACTTTTTAGAAAACAAAAACAAAAAATCCAAAGGAACTAGAAATGTAATTATGTACATAATTAACGTATAACGTAATTAACGTAACAGATTCAAATCTGAAAAAACCGTTACCTTTTTCGCCTTGGAACGTTCTTGATGTGTTCGAGCATTCGAGTTATGCTCTCTTCAGGTAAACTTTTTGCATTCACGTTTACCGATTTAAATATGCCTGTAATGTACTGGTGGACGCCGACCAGCGCGAGTTGTGTCACTTCGTCAATCGTGGCGGCAGAGAATTGCATTTCATTTGTTATCGACACGACACACTCTGCGTGGACTATTCGTCGCAATATGGACGCGCACAGACAGTCTTTCCCAAATATTTTCGACCGGCGAAGACCAGTTTTCTTACCTTTAGTGGTATTCCTCAATGCAACCAGACACTGATAGAACTTGTTTAAGAAATGCAGCTGCGTCGCTCAATCTGTAAAAGATATGAGTATACTCCTGCAGAAATAGCCGCCATCTGGCTTGTCCATGCAATCATAAGGGAGGAATGTCCTCGGCGACACCTTTCTGTATTGTTCCCTCTGAATAGGATGCCGAACGAATGTCTTGGTCGACACCTTGAAGGAAGTTGAACTCAGGTCTTCCGTTAAGTTTTTGGGCAAAAGCGATTAAACTTCTGCCATGCGGATCTTGCGAAGTTATTGAAGCTGGTTAGCTTTAGCTTACTTTTTCATGTAACAAGTATATTCAGACAGACATGTTTACCAGTAATATTCAAACGCAGTTGGAAACAGTTTCATTTATAGGAGTATCATGCGACCAGTACACAACAGATATCCACATTACACACACTGTTGAACAGAGTCATTTGGATACACTACATAATGTTGTCTCGGACACCATGTTTTCTTCTTGGTTCGTTTAACTACCAAAGTTGATGGATGTTCAGTTGGAGGATCGATGGATTCTTCTCTGTCACTAAGTGCAAATTCAAATGCTTGCTGGAAAGGTTCATGAGCTTCTGAATCCGAGCTGATTAATATTCTTCTCTGCGTACGTGTTTGCTGGAAAGGTTCATCAGATTTGTTCTCCGCCTCCGTGTTTGCTAAAGATCCACCGCTTCCATTTCGAAGTATGGGTGGATAGCGGGAAGAGCTAAAAAGTAGTCAGGCGCTGGATTGTTAGTCATTTGAGTTAATGTTACTTCCACGATAGATTCGAAAGTGGTGGAGATGGTACCAACGTTCGTCGCTTCCCACCAGCTGTATGCCTCCGTTCAGTTCCTGGTCCATCCATGCGATCTATGCCATTGCGTTGTTGTACATCCACTTATAGCGTCTACGATGGTTTATGGAAATGACTACATCTCGAAGATTGCCAACCGTCTTCTAACGTTCTCGCTCCCAAAATGTAGCACGTTATTGGTGGTAATATAAAAGGGGCTGTTATTGTCGACACATGTCAGACTGTTGTGTTTTACCGACGCCACCATCCATCCACCCTGCAACAGAATTTTTGCAAGGGAGGAATCCATGGTGGACGCTGACCAGCTCATCAACCAGCACAAGTTGTCACTTTGTGGTGACAGAGAATTGCGTTTCATTTGTTAAATAAATAAATAAATGTTTATTAACATAATTTCGCACCAATATGTTTACATTATTACATTAGAAAGAAAGAGAAGGGACATGGAAGGTATGGCAGGAATTGCAAAACCCGGTTACGGTGAATGTGAAAATGTATGCCAAGGCCGAGGTGAATGCCTGATGTCCGCCACCCCGACTTTGTCCCTGTTTTCAGAAAAACAAAGGTCATGAATCGTCAGGTTCCAAGCATGCAGGCCTTTGAACGACGTGCCCGCATGTAGAAGTGGGAGAGGAAAAATAAAGTAGGAGATAAAGAAGTTTTTTGGTGTCGAAAACGAATTCAAAAATCGAATCCAAAAATGTGGGCGAAAATCATTGGAAATTCCTGACTTGGGCGTGTTAGTTTGTGTGACGATGCAAAAACTGGATGATATGAAAAAATAGGAAATTGTACGAATTCAGTTGAGAAACAGGATTTTGGGCATACGCGATATACTGGGAAGTGAGCTGTTCAGATCGTGGAAACGTGTGTGTGTGATCAAGAGGGTGGTGAGTGGTTGTAAGGGGTGGTGTGGGACCGTGATGGATAATTTGTTGGACGTGTCTGAAATGGTGAGATCTGTCGTGAAGTATTTCAAGCGTGATCGTTCCAAATGTGTTTGTGGATGAATGGTATTAGATTCGGTTGAATTACAGTTTGTGGATTTATAACGGAAGATGGAAGCCCATGTGGGGAATTATGAGGCTGCATGGTTATGTGGACGATGTATAATTCGAGGAGAGACGGAACCAATGCTCTGATGGATGACCGATGTTTCTAGAAGGTTTCCAGTAAGTTACTTACAGTTTCACTAACAGTTTAGTTAAAATGTTGGAATATATTTACAAAATATATTGCAGGAATTTTGGAGATCAAATTACAGCAAGTTGTGTTATCGTACTGTACAAGGGAAAGTATAATTTAGCTAATGATTTGTGCACAGTGATAAATTGTGGTTGGGGTTAATTTGTGAAAATTGATTGCCGAAAAGGGGTTGTTATATTGTAGTGGAATCTTCAGTCAGTCACTCATGTGTTTAGATTTATATTCGGTCTTAAGTATTTTTGAACTCATTGGTGTTCTCTTATTTCTCCTTTTCATATTGTATATTTTCTGGTTTGAGAACCAGACAGCTTTAATATTTGTTTTGGTGCCCTAAAGTGGACTGGTTCACTGTGGGTGTGATTGTTTGAATGTGTGTAATTATTTTGACCATACCAAGTTATCCACTTGTCCCATGATAGTGAAATTAATTAGATATATAAATTGAAACCGAAATTGTCAATATCTTGTTTGTATTGACAGCCCAAGAGCTTGCATGAACGGCATGTTGTAAAAGATGGACTGGACTGGTAAAACGTGGACTGGTAAAACATGGACTGGTCGGGGGTGTAAATGTTTTGAATTGCTAATGAGTTTTAGGGGGATGAAAATACCGACTTAGCGGGGAGGCGGAGGGGCAAAAAAATCGTTGATTTCCTTGCAGTGAGAGGAACATTTTGATATGAATTTTACGTCCGGAGTGTTGGGATGGAAGGGAGGGGGGGGGGGGGTGTATATAAATTGAAACCGAAATTGTCAATATCTTGTTTGTATTGACAGTCTAAGAGCTTGCATGAACATAATATTGAAAATTGGACATTGCACATTTATGCACATTTTTATAGCATTTAATGTTATTAATCATAATTGGGGTTTCTTCTTAATTGGTACATAGCCACAGGCCCCAGGGGCTGAGTATATGTAGGCAGGACTTTGACCTTAGCAAGTAGTCTGTTTGATCATAAGATCCCCAGGTCTTTGATCCCCATGTCATACATGTAGCTTGCTACATGCATTGGTCATGTGGATAGCCGACTTAATACTGTTGCAACATATAACAGGTGAATAATATACTCTGTTAAATTTTTTAAGATTGGACCTGTAGTATTTCATCAGGGTCCCACTTTGATATTAATTGTCAGCGAGTGGCTCTATTTCTGGATTGTAAGTACTACTTGTAAAGGACAAGAGTTATTCAGCACCAATTATGTGTAGCCATCTTAAGACAAGGTGAATGGTAGTTAGTTTATCGGTCGAAGCAAATTACTTTGGTGTGGGTAATTGTGCCACTCCAGGTGTCATGGCCACAGTTCAGAGCCAGTCAATGAGAGTACTGTAGTTCTAAACAGAAAAAGGATGCCTTTGGATGCTTGGCTGGCCAGCGGTTGTTGTCAATGGTGGACGTGTTTTTGTCTGCTCCGTTATTTTTATATTTATTTCGTTATTTACCGCTGTTTAATACTGGCTATTCCGCTAATAGCACGTCCAATATCTTATTAATACATTCTAGCATTTATCGGATCATTGCCGTGTCTGGCAGCGAGTCTGCAGCGAAATTAACAACGTTTCAATGGAACTGCTTGAGTGAGTCATACAATTCCTGGAGCACTATTTTGTACAGCCTGTTGTGACCATGGTGTTTAAAGTGTCCTTGATCCTACTAATTGCATTATTGGCAGTATTCAGAAGCCTTCCTGAGATCAAGATATGTCCAATTTCTTCATCAACGTTAAAGCTGGATAATATATTCAAAATCAAATCTGCTTCATTGGAAATCGCTCAACCGAAACTGACGTACTTATTTGCATTAAATTTGTGAAGCTATTCGCGTCACTCACAGCCATTATTTAACTTGGATTCTTCGTATCAAGTAATAAAATTGTTGCTCGTTATCGCAAGCGATTGTTCATTGTTAAATCCAGGCCCTGTTAAGCTGCCGTGTGGGATATGCTCCCAAGCCCGTCAAGTGTAATCAAAGAGCGATTCAATGTGAAGGGTGCCTCGTCTGGTTTCATGTGAAACTGTATTGCTCTATCTGTAAAATCATGTCTGTCTTCCCAGAGACGTATGAAGTATTCAGGAAAGATCGCACCCTGTCGGTGGAGGGTTTTTTGTTGCCATTAGGAACGATTTAACAGCAGTTGAAGAGTGCAGCCTGGATGTTGAGGGTTGTGAGATAATGTGGGCCTCACTCCAGTTTCCTAAGACCAAGAAACTTCACGTGGTCAGTTACTACCGCCCTCCTTCTGGCAATACGGACCACCTGGACTTACAGACGATTCGTTGGGGGAAAGCCTTTAGCTGCACCAAGTTTCCGTTGGTTATATTGTGTGGCGATTTCAATTGTGGAGGTATCAACTGGCCTGATCTTGACACTGTTGAAAACTCACGCCATAATGCGTGCGATACACGCCTTCTGGAGATCACGGCGAAATATGGTTGAACCCAACATGTTAAAAGTCAAACAAGAACAGCTTCCGGCCGAGTACTCGACCTTGCTTTGTTGTCGCATCCTAATGTTCAAGCTTGTAAACACCATTCCTGAGATAAGCGACCACGGTGCAGTCCTTTTTGAGATGAACTTATCCCCCAAGTACACACCGAAGCCACCCAGAAAGATATTCAAGTTCGATAAGGGCGACTATGGTGGTTTGAGGAACGACATTAAATCTATTATTCACAGCGAACTTCTTGGCCTCAAAACCCGAGTCAAGAACTGTCAAAGAGAACTGGTACATAGTATCTGTTAAGATTCTGGCATCGGTTGACGGATTTATTCCACACACTATGACCAAGCGAAAATACCACCTGCCTTGGGTTAGTAATTCCATCAAACGTTTGATGTGTAAAAGGGACCGTTATTTCAAAGAAGGCCAAGCGCTTTAAGAAACAAAAGCACTGGGATGATTATAAGAAGTTGCGTAATTTTACCCAGACGCGTATAAGGTCTGCACATAATAGATATGTTGCTGACATCTTGGGAGGAATAGACCTTGATAACAGTAACTCACGTTCTTCTGTCAAGAAAGCCTGGTCTTACCTCAAGTCCCTCAGATCGGAGTCATCTGGTGTGCCTTCCCTGCTGTGGAATAATAGTGGTCTGCTCTACTGACCCGGCGAAAGTGGAAGCTTTAAAAGAAACAATTTGATACCGTATTCACAGACGAGGATATGTCAACAGTGCCTACTTTAGGTCACTCCTGGTATGGCAGCATGCCCGATATTTATATCTCCACTGAAGGCGTGGCAAGACAATTGGAGCATATCGTCCCAGATAAGGCCAGTGGACCCGATTTGATACCTGCCAGGATACTTAAAGAAACCGCGTGTGAGATTGCCCCCATGCTAACTGCTGTATTCCAACAATCTCTCGACAGTGGCAAGTTGCCATCTGCAATACATTAACATTGTCTCATCATATAGTCAAGCCCAATTACTCACCACCACCAGTCATACATTACCATTTGTCATTCCATATCATCAAAACCTTGCACCACTATTATCCATTCTGAGAGAGCACTGGTCATATATAGAAAATGATCCTGCGCTATCTCAGATTTGGCCCTCATCCATTCATTGCATTTCAATGCCACCGAAATCTCAAAGAGCATTTTGTACGTACCAAATTCACATAACAGTCATTATATCACACCACATAAAATCACCATTCACCTTCAATCCCAGTCTACTCCAGTTCTGCTGAATAAATCCATTGTTACCGCAACATTAAACAATAATGGATCCTCCGCATACCTGTACTTGTTTTGGCTGGAATAATAATCATCCAGACAACAGCTTCACCAATCCTGGATGGCCAATGAATCAAAACCAAAAACCACCTGCTGAATCCACCACCTACAAAACAATGAACCCAGTCAAACCAATTAACAAATTATGGCCAATGATCTACAGTTAATGACTTTAATGGCATACAATATAACCAGTGTTTGATGGCACCATCTTCTATCAACGCTGGGAATTTGAACATTTTGGAGATTTATGAAACCTCAAATCAATCACTTACCAAGTTCCTTCTCCACATATGATCACACAGCTCACCTACCAAAGAAAAATGGAACTATAATTAGGTTAAATAACGTGGAATACCACATCTACATAATCTCAGTGCACGTATAAATTTGAATAATTTATATAGGGTGATGTTGGACTTTCTATACAGTCCCGGAGTGAGTTTGCATCATATCCACAAAGCTGCTGTTTGGTTCCTTCAATCAAACATAATTGCCTTATAGTATAAAACTAATCCTGCAATGGTGGTCAACAAACTACATTACAATAAATAAATAATAAAAAAAGATACACAAAAATTAACAAATACATACTGACTAAAAACTTGAACTAATTCCACAGCAGAGTCTGGAACAGCTGCAGTCCGGAAGCGTTTTCTGGAGCAAAAGGAAGAGTATTCCAAATAGGGATCGTGCGAGTAAAAAACGAGTACTTATATGCGTTAACTGTTGGTGCTAGTTGGTTATATTTAAAATTATGAGATCTTCTGGGTGGAAGATAGTTCAAAGTCAATTCAGGAGGAAAGGGTATATTAACTAGGTTATTCTGAAACTTATAAAACAAAGAAAGATCAAAAAAAATCCTGCGTTCTTTGGAGGGAAGGCCAATTCAAATTTAACAGAAGAGAAGTGACACTCGTAGATCTTGCATAATCATTATGAACAAAACGCGCCGCTCTGCGCTGGACTGACTCAATTGTGTCGATGTCCTTTTTTGTATATGGGCACCAAGCGCTTGTCGAGAATTCTAAAATAGGACGCACCAGACACATATGAACACTCCTTGATGGTGGGGGATGCGGAAGATATGTTCATCTGTAGAACAGTCAGTACCCGGTTATCTCCTCACATTGTTTTGACCAGTTAAGAGTGCACGTTATATAAACACCAAGGTGCTTATGAAAACGTACCCCCTCAACTAGTGAGCGACATATGATGTAAGTAAATTCGCTTGGTTGTCTTTTAAGAGTAACCCGCAAAATGTGGCATTTAGATGGCGAAAACTTCATCTGCCAGCGCTCTGCCCATCTCTCCAAAAGTCTCAAGTCATTCTGGAGAGTGATATGATTATCTACATTGTCAATCTTCCGATAGATTACACTATCATCTGCAAACAACTTAAGACTCGACGATACTGCTTGGGGAAGATCGTTAATGTACAACAACCGTCCCTCCCGATGTAACAGGTGACCTCCCGATTTAACATTTTGGCACTCCCGATTTAACATTTTGGCACTCCCGATTTAACAGGTGACCAAGCAGAACAACAGCCATTCACAACAGTGGCGTTGACAACGCTCAATCAGAAAGTCAGAGCCAAACTTTCATTTTGCTCCGGATACCATAGTAATCAACCTTCCCTAAAAGTCTTTCATGTGGGACGAAATCGAAGGCTTTTGCAAAGTCTAAGAAAACGACATCCACTTGACCCGGTTTGTTAAGTACCCCCGCCCACTCATGTGGCCCCTTTGGAAACCATGCTTGTTTTTGGTTATGATCGAATTAGTAGACAAATAACCAGAAATCTGGCTACAAACAATATGTTCTAAAACCTTACAAACAAGTGAAGTTAGTGAAATTGGTCGATAATTTTTGGGGTTTGATTTTTGCCCCTTATAAATGCAAGTTACATTTGCCTCCTTCCAGGTAGGATATCACGGTCCTTGTACCCTCTACCTATGAGTATGACTCTAAGGTTTTGGGCTTTGTTTTTGAATTCATCATCATTAGTGATAATCCTCCTGTATTGTAACATTTGGCTGTAAATAAGGCCCTTTTTACAGCTGTTTGGATGGTGTGATGTACTGTGGAGGACTGGCATGCGGTCAGTGGGTTTGACATAGAGTTGATTCAATTGTGCAGTTAGGAGTGATGTAAATGTTGGTGTCGAGGAAGTTAACATTGGTGGAGGAGTACGAGACTGTGAATTTGATGGTTTGATAGAATGAGTTGAGGTGATTGGTGAAGTTGAGAAATGCTTTCTCCCCGTGTGTCCATATCAGAAAGATATCATCAATGAACCTTTTCCAAACAAAAGGGGTGAGATTATCCGGTGCTGATGATAGCACACATTTCTCCAATGAGCCCATGAAAATATTGGCATAAGGAGGCATCTTAGTGCCCATGGCTGTACCATGTTTTTGCAGGTACAGTTGATTTTTGAAAGTGAAATAGTTCTCTTTCAGTATGAAATGAAGAAATTGATGAATGATTTTACTGAGGGGCCACATGTGTCCATGTATGGATTGTAATGCTTCTAGAATGTATTTGATGCCCTCATTGTGAGGGATATTGGTGTATAGAGATTTTGCATCAATTGTGGCTAAGATGGTCTTGGGTGGAAGTGGAGTTGGTATGGTGAATATGGTTTGCAAGAAGTGGTTGGTGTCTTTGATGTAAGATGGCAACTCTGATACAAGAGGTTAGAGGTGGGAGACTTGCAGCCAGATATGATGGGTCGTCCTGGGTTGTTGGGTTTGTGTGTTTTTGGTATTAGATAGAAGATTGGTGTTCGTACGTGGTAGATGAATGTGTTATGGTCAATATCCTCATATTTGAACAGGTCCTTTAGGTAGTTTGTAATCGTCGAAGTTTGTGCCGTTATGACTGTATCTCCATGCCCATTGATTATAGCACCTCCTTTGTCTGCAGACTTAATGACAATCCTGGTTGATGTGGTTGTAGTGTGCAAGGAATTGTAGTTCCTCTTGGTTGAGGTTGGAGGGAAAGTTATGTTGTGTATTGCTATTTATTGAATGTATGTTGGATGGATTGTGCTACTAATGCAATGTATGATAGGAGGTTTGGGTTGTCTGGAAGTGGCGGTTCCCATGTTGTTCGAAACGTATTTGGATGTGAGTCAGATGAGTTCCTGAAGTGATAGTGTGTGTACATTGTCCTTCTGAATTTTTTGAAGGAATTTACAATGGATTGAATATGGGTTGGTGGAGGTGTAGGTACAAATTTTAGGCCTTTGGAGATCATGGATTAGAGTGGTTTTGATTTTGGTGGTCTGTGAGGTTGACCATGAGGTTCTCGTTGGTGTGATTATTTATGGCTTGTCGGTGGTAGTTTTTGTCTTGGTTTTTGCTGCAGGTTCTCCGGTGTGATGGTTCATGAAGGAAGGATTTTATTGCCTTCCTTTCATGAACATGTTGTATATGATGGGAAACTTGTTCTTGTTTCCCATCAAATGCAACATGGGATTGTGGTGTGGGATGGTGGAATGATGTTCGAGGTGCTTGGTGGCATTGAGGTGGTGCTTGTGGGCAGGTGGACGGTGTTGTTTTGGACAATGAGGCCGTTTCCGAAAATCCGGTTTGTGTTGTGGTTTTGATTTATTGGATTTATAGCATGTGATTTAGTGCATATGATGATAAGTCGACATTGATGAGTGTGGTAGAGACCTCAAGTGACAAATGGCTTTGAAGAGCAGCTGCTCATTGTGGGGTGGAGATGAATGTTTTAGTGCAGTCCCCAATTGCAGTGTCCCACGCTGCTTGGTGCTGTGGTGACGACTGGACATGGGCTGCACTGTGACACATGATGAAAGTGAATTGCGCTTATTTTATTATATATACACACTCTGTGGGGACTATTTGTCGCAATATGGACACCCACAATCTCTTTCCCAAATATGTTGGACCGGCGGCGACCAGTTTTCTCACCTTTAGGTGGTATCCTCGACGCAACAAGACACTGATAGAACTTTTTGAGAAGTGCAGTTGCGTCGCTCAATCTGTAAAAGATTTGAGTATACCACTGGAGAAATAACCCCCATCTGACTTGTCTGCGCAATCATAAGCGAGGAATGTCCTTGGTGACACCTTTCTGTATTGTTCCCTTCAGGCAGTGCCAACGTGATGCTCGTACGAACGTTCGTCGCTTGCCACCAGATGTATGCCTTCCTTCAGTTTACATTCATTTATCCACAATGGTTTCTGGCAACGACTGCATCTCCAAGATTGCCAACCGTCTTCTAACGTTGTCGTTCTCGATCCGAAAAGGTAGCACGTTGTTGGTGGTAATATAAAAGTGGCTGTTATTGTCCACACATCTCGGACTCTTGTGTTTTACTGACGCAATCATCCATCCACCCTGCAACCGAGTTTTTGCAAGGGAGGAATCCATGGTGGACGCCGACCAGTCATCGACACGCACAAGTTGTGTCACTTTGTCAATCGTAGGCAGCAGATAATTGTGCTTCATTTGTTATTGACACGACACTCTGCGGGGACTATTCGTCACAATATGGACACCCACAATCTCTTTCCCAAATCTTTTCGACCGGTGACGACCAGATTTCTCACCTTTAGGTGACCTTCCAGAGCTCCCATGAAAATATTTGCGAAAGAAGGGGCCATTTTGCTACCGATAGCTGTACCGTGTTTTTGTAGAAATAGATCATCTTTAAAAGTGAAGTAATTTTGACCAAGGATGAGTTCAAGAAATTTATTTATAACCGGAAGGAGAGGCCAAGATTCATTGTGTAATGTTGTAAGGGCTTGGATGACAGAGTGGATACCCTCATTTATTGGGATGTTAGTATATAATGATTTAACATCTATAGTGGCTAGAATTGTGTCTGTCAGTAGAGGTGTACTGATGTCAAAAATAGTTCTAAGGAAATGATTGGTGTCTTTAATGTAGGAAGGAAGTGTATGTACTATATGTTTTAAATGAAAATCAACAAAAGGCTATCTGTGGGGGAATTGCAACCAGAGATGATGGGTCTGCCTGGTACATTTGGTTTATGGATTTTCGGTAGTATGGCCAGCTGGCATTCGCTTCGATCAGGTCATTGTCAAAGCCAGTGCAGACAAACATGTGACTGGGACGAATTTTATGGAGTTGTAACTCAGGTCTTCCGAAAAGTTTTTGGGCAAAAGGAATTAAACCTTTGCCATGTGGATCTTGCGAACTTATTGAAGCTGGTTAGCTTTAGCTTACTTTTTCATGTAACAAGTATATTCAGACATGCAGCATTGATTTCCTTCTAGTAAATGTGTTCACCAGTAATATTCAAACGCAGTTGCAAACAGTTTCATTTATATGAGTATCATACAACCAGCCAACAACATGCTTTTTTAGCAGATATCCACATCACGCACACATACAAGTCACACAATGTTGTCACGGACACCATTTTTTCTTCTTAGTCCGTTTCACTACAAAAGTTGATGGATGCTCAGTTGGAGGATCGATGGATTCTTCTGTGTCACTAAGTGCATATTCCAATGCTTGCTGGAAAGGTTCATCAGCTTCTGAATGCGAGCTTATTAAGATTATTCTCTGCCTCTGTGTTTGCTGGCGATCCACAGCTTCCATTTCGGAGTACGGGTGGATAGCGGGAAGATGTGAAAAGTAGTCTGGTGCTGGATTGTTAGTCATTTGAGTTAATGTTACTTCCGCGATAGATTCGAAAGTGGTGGAGCGTTAGTCACTGGCGACACGTGATGCTCGTACCATCGTTCTTCGCTTGCCACCAGGTGTATGCCTTTGTTTGGTTCCTGTGCCATCCACACGATGCATGCCATTGAGTTGTCGTACATCCATTTATCGGAGTCAACGATAGTTTCTGGAAATGACTGCGTCTCGAAGATTGCCAACCCTGTTCCAACGTTCTCGTTCCCAAAATGTAGCACGTTGTTGTTGGTAATATAAAAGGGGCTGTTATTGTCCACACATCTCGCACTCATATGTTTTACCAACGCCACCATGCATCCACCCTGCGGTGGTGTGCCGCAGCTCGTCGTTGTAGAGGGACCTGGATCCAAACGCTGCTGGATTTTCGGACGAAGGGCTGGTTTGCACAGCTTTTTGTCCATTTTGGATTTGCGGAACACACCTTCATGCATCAAAAAGAGAACTTTTTAGAAAACAAAAACAAAAAATCCAAAGGAACTAGAAATGTAATTATGTACATAATTAACGTATAACGTAATTAACGTAACAGATTCAAATCTGAAAAAACCGTTACCTTTTTCGCCTTGGAACGTTCTTGATGTGTTCGAGCATTCGAGTTATGCTCTCTTCAGGTAAACTTTTTGCATTCACGTTTACCGATTTAAATATGCCTGTAATGTACTGGTGGACGCCGACCAGCGCGAGTTGTGTCACTCACTTCGTCAATCGTGGCGGCAGAGAATTGCATTTCATTTGTTATCGACACGACACACTCTGCGTGGACTATTCGTCGCAATATGGACGCGCACAGACAGTCTTTCCCAAATATTTTCGACCGGCGAAGACCAGTTTTCTTACCTTTAGTGGTATTCCTCAATGCAACCAGACACTGATAGAACTTGTTTAAGAAATGCAGCTGCGTCGCTCAATCTGTAAAAGATATGAGTATACTCCTGCAGAAATAGCCGCCATCTGGCTTGTCCATGCAATCATAAGGGAGGAATGTCCTCGGCGACACCTTTCTGTATTGTTCCCTCTGAATAGGATGCCGAACGAATGTCTTGGTCGACACCTTGAAGGAAGTTGAACTCAGGTCTTCCGTTAAGTTTTTGGGCAAAAGCGATTAAACTTCTGCCATGCGGATCTTGCGAAGTTATTGAAGCTGGTTAGCTTTAGCTTACTTTTTCATGTAACAAGTATATTCAGACAGACATGTTTACCAGTAATATTCAAACGCAGTTGGAAACAGTTTCATTTATAGGAGTATCATGCGACCAGTACACAACAGATATCCACATTACACACACTGTTGAACAGAGTCATTTGGATACACTACATAATGTTGTCTCGGACACCATGTTTTCTTCTTGGTTCGTTTAACTACCAAAGTTGATGGATGTTCAGTTGGAGGATCGATGGATTCTTCTCTGTCACTAAGTGCAAATTCAAATGCTTGCTGGAAAGGTTCATGAGCTTCTGAATCCGAGCTGATTAATATTCTTCTCTGCGTACGTGTTTGCTGGAAAGGTTCATCAGATTTGTTCTCCGCCTCCGTGTTTGCTAAAGATCCACCGCTTCCATTTCGAAGTATGGGTGGATAGCGGGAAGAGCTAAAAAGTAGTCAGGCGCTGGATTGTTAGTCATTTGAGTTAATGTTACTTCCACGATAGATTCGAAAGTGGTGGAGATGGTACCAACGTTCGTCGCTTCCCACCAGCTGTATGCCTCCGTTCAGTTCCTGGTCCATCCATGCGATCTATGCCATTGCGTTGTTGTACATCCACTTATAGCGTCTACGATGGTTTATGGAAATGACTACATCTCGAAGATTGCCAACCGTCTTCTAACGTTCTCGCTCCCAAAATGTAGCACGTTATTGGTGGTAATATAAAAGGGGCTGTTATTGTCGACACATGTCAGACTGTTGTGTTTTACCGACGCCACCATCCATCCACCCTGCAACAGAATTTTTGCAAGGGAGGAATCCATGGTGGACGCTGACCAGTCATCAACCAGCACAAGTTGTCACTTTGTGGTGACAGAGAATTGCGTTTCATTTGTTAAATAAATAAATAAATGTTTATTAACATAATTTCGCACCAATATGTTTACATTATTACATTAGAAAGAAAGAGAAGGGACATGGAAGGTATGGCAGGAATTGCAAAACCCGGTTACGGTGAATGTGAAAATGTATGCCAAGGCCGAGGTGAATGCCTGATGTCCGCCACCCCGACTTTGTCCCTGTTTTCAGAAAAACAAAGGTCATGAATCGTCAGGTTCCAAGCATGCAGGCCTTTGAACGACGTGCCCGCATGTAGAAGTGGGAGAGGAAAAATAAAGTAGGAGATAAAGAAGTTTTTTGGTGTCGAAAACGAATTCAAAAATCGAATCCAAAAATGTGGGCGAAAATCATTGGAAATTCCTGACTTGGGCGTGTTAGTTTGTGTGACGATGCAAAAACTGGATGATATGAAAAAATAGGAAATTGTACGAATTCAGTTGAGAAACAGGATTTTGGGCATACGCGATATACTGGGAAGTGAGCTGTTCAGATCGTGGAAACGTGTGTGTGATCAAGAGGGTGGTGAGTGGTTGTAAGGGGTGGTGTGGGACCGTGATGGATAATTTGTTGGACGTGTCTGAAATGGTGAGATCTGTCGTGAAGTATTTCAAGCGTGATCGTTCCAAATGTGTTTGTGGATGAATGGTATTAGATTCGGTTGAATTACAGTTTGTGGATTTATAACGGAAGATGGAAGCCCATGTGGGGAATTATGAGGCTGCATGGTTATGTGGACGATGTATAATTCGAGGAGAGACGGAACCAATGCTCTGATGGATGACCGATGTTTCTAGAAGGTTTCCAGTAAGTTACTTACAGTTTCACTAACAGTTTAGTTAAAATGTTGGAATATATTTACAAAATATATTGCAGGAATTTTGGAGATCAAATTACAGCAAGTTGTGTTATCGTACTGTACAAGGGAAAGTATAATTTAGCTAATGATTTGTGCACAGTGATAAATTGTGGTTGGGGTTAATTTGTGAAAATTGATTGCCGAAAAGGGGTTGTTATATTGTAGTGGAATCTTCAGTCAGTCACTCATGTGTTTAGATTTATATTCGGTCTTAAGTATTTTTGAACTCATTGGTGTTCTCTTATTTCTCCTTTTCATATTGTATATTTTCTGGTTTGAGAACCAGACAGCTCTAATATTTGTTTTGGTGCCCTAAAGTGGACTGGTTCACTGTGGGTGTGATTGTTTGAATGTGTGTAATTATTTTGACCATACCAAGTTATCCACTTGTCCCATGATAGTGAAATTAATTAGATATATAAATTGAAACCGAAATTGTCAATATCTTGTTTGTATTGACAGCCCAAGAGCTTGCATGAACGGCATGTTGTAAAAGATGGACTGGACTGGTAAAACGTGGACTGGTAAAACATGGACTGGTCGGGGGTGTAAATGTTTTGAATTGCTAATGAGTTTTAGGGGGATGAAAATACCGACTTAGCGGGGAGGCGGAGGGGCAAAAAAATCGTTGATTTCCTTGCAGTGAGAGGAACATTTTGATATGAATTTTACGTCCGGAGTGTTGGGATGGAAGGGAGGGGGGGGGGGGGGGTGTATATAAATTGAAACCGAAATTGTCAATATCTTGTTTGTATTGACAGTCTAAGAGCTTGCATGAACATAATATTGAAAATTGGACATTGCACATTTATGCACATTTTTATAGCATTTAATGTTATTAATCATAATTGGGGTTTCTTCTTAATTGGTACATAGCCACAGGCCCCAGGGGCTGAGTATATGTAGGCAGGACTTTGACCTTAGCAAGTAGTCTGTTTGATCATAAGATCCCCAGGTCTTTGATCCCCATGTCATACATGTAGCTTGCTACATGCATTGGTCATGTGGATAGCCGACTTAATACTGTTGCAACATATAACAGGTGAATAATATACTCTGTTAAATTTTTTAAGATTGGACCTGTAGTATTTCATCAGGTCCCACTTTGATATTAATTGTCAGCGAGTGGCTCTATTTCTGGATTGTAAGTACTACTTGTAAAGGACAAGAGTTATTCAGCACCAATTATGTGTAGCCATCTTAAGACAAGGTGAATGGTAGTTAGTTTATCGGTCGAAGCAAATTACTTTGGTGTGGGTAATTGTGCCACTCCAGGTGTCATGGCCACAGTTCAGAGCCAGTCAATGAGAGTACTGTAGTTCTAAACAGAAAAAGGATGCCTTTGGATGCTTGGCTGGCCAGCGGTTGTTGTCAATGGTGGACGTGTTTTTGTCTGCTCCGTTATTTTTATATTTATTTCGTTATTTACCGCTGTTTAATACTGGCTATTCCGCTAATAGCACGTCCAATATCTTATTAATACATTCTAGCATTTATCGGATCATTGCCGTGTCTGGCAGCGAGTCTGCAGCGAAATTAACAACGTTTCAATGGAACTGCTTGAGTGAGTCATACAATTCCTGGAGCACTATTTTGTACAGCCTGTTGTGACCATGGTGTTTAAAGTGTCCTTGATCCTACTAATTGCATTATTGGCAGTATTCAGAAGCCTTCCTGAGATCAAGATATGTCCAATTTCTTCATCAACGTTAAAGCTGGATAATATATTCAAAATCAAATCTGCTTCATTGGAAATCGCTCAACCGAAACTGACGTACTTATTTGCATTAAATTTGTGAAGCTATTCGCGTCACTCACAGCCATTATTTAACTTGGATTCTTCGTATCAAGTAATAAAATTGTTGCTCGTTATCGCAAGCGATTGTTCATTGTTAAATCCAGGCCCTGTTAAGCTGCCGTGTGGGATATGCTCCAAGCCCGTCAAGTGTAATCAAAGAGCGATTCAATGTGAAGGGTGCCTCGTCTGGTTTCATGTGAACTGTATTGCTCTATCTGTAAAATCATGTCTGTCTTCCCAGAGACGTATGAAGTATTCAGGAAAGATCGCACCCTGTCGGGTGGAGGGTTTTTTGTTGCCATTAGGAACGATTTAACAGCAGTTGAAGAGTGCAGCCTGGATGTTGAGGGTTGTGAGATAATGTGGGCCTCACTCCAGTTTCCTAAGACCAAGAAACTTCACGTGGTCAGTTACTACCGCCCTCCTTCTGGCAATACGGACCACCTGGACTTACAGACGATTCGTTGGGGGAAAGCCTTTAGCTGCACCAAGTTTCCGTTGGTTATATTGTGTGGCGATTTCAATTGTGGAGGTATCAACTGGCCTGATCTTGACACTGTTGAAAACTCACGCCATAATGCGTGCGATACACGCCTTCTGGAGATCACGGCGAAATATGGTTGAACCCAACATGTTAAAAGTCAAACAAGAACAGCTTCCGGCCGAGTACTCGACCTTGCTTTGTTGTCGCATCCTAATGTTCAAGCTTGTAACACCATTCCTGAGATAAGCGACCACGGTGCAGTCCTTTTTGAGATGAACTTATCCCCCAAGTACACACCGAAGCCACCCAGAAAGATATTCAAGTTCGATAAGGGCGACTATGGTGGTTTGAGGAACGACATTAAATCTATTATTCACAGCGAACTTCTTGGCCTCAAAACCCGAGTCAAGAACTGTCAAAGAGAACTGGTACATAGTATCTGTTAAGATTCTGGCATCGGTTGACGGATTTATTCCACACACTATGACCAAGCGAAAATACCACCTGCCTTGGGTTAGTAATTCCATCAAACGTTTGATGTGTAAAAGGGACCGTTATTTCAAAGAAGGCCAAGCGCTTTAAGAAACAAAAGCACTGGGATGATTATAAGAAGTTGCGTAATTTTACCCAGACGCGTATAAGGTCTGCACATAATAGATATGTTGCTGACATCTTGGGAGGAATAGACCTTGATAACAGTAACTCACGTTCTTCTGTCAAGAAAGCCTGGTCTTACCTCAAGTCCCTCAGATCGGAGTCATCTGGTGTGCCTTCCCTGCTGTGGAATAATAGTGTCTGCTCTACTGACCCGGCGAAAGTGGAAGCTTTAAAAGAACAATTTGATACCGTATTCACAGACGAGGATATGTCAACAGTGCCTACTTTAGGTCACTCCTGGTATGGCAGCATGCCCGATATTTATATCTCCACTGAAGGCGTGGCAAGACAATTGGAGCATATCGTCCCAGATAAGGCCAGTGGACCCGATTTGATACCTGCCAGGATACTTAAAGAAACCGCGTGTGAGATTGCCCCCATGCTAACTGCTGTATTCCAACAATCTCTCGACAGTGGCAAGTTGCCATCTGCAATACATTAACATTGTCTCATCATATAGTCAAGCCCAATTACTCACCACCACCAGTCATACATTACCATTTGTCATTCCATATCATCAAAACCTTGCACCACTATTATCCATTCTGAGAGAGCACTGGTCATATATAGAAAATGATCCTGCGCTATCTCAGATTTGGCCCTCATCCATTCATTGCATTTCAATGCCACCGAAATCTCAAAGAGCATTTTGTACGTACCAAATTCACATAACAGTCATTATATCACACCACATAAAATCACCATTCACCTTCAATCCCAGTCTACTCCAGTTCTGCTGAATAAATCCATTGTTACCGCAACATTAAACAATAATGGATCCTCCGCATACCTGTACTTGTTTTGGCTGGAATAATAATCATCCAGACAACAGCTTCACCAATCCTGGATGGCCAATGAATCAAAACCAAAAACCACCTGCTGAATCCACCACCTACAAAACAATGAACCCAGTCAAACCAATTAACAAATTATGGCCAATGATCTACAGTTAATGACTTTAATGGCATACAATATAACCAGTGTTTGATGGCACCATCTTCTATCAACGCTGGGAATTTGAACATTTTGGAGATTTATGAAACCTCAAATCAATCACTTACCAAGTTCCTTCTCCACATATGATCACACAGCTCACCTACCAAAGAAAAATGGAACTATAATTAGGTTAAATAACGTGGAATACCACATCTACATAATCTCAGTGCACGTATAAATTTGAATAATTTATATAGGGTGATGTTGGACTTTCTATACAGTCCGGAGTGAGTTTGCATCATATCCACAAAGCTGCTGTTTGGTTCCTTCAATCAAACATAATTGCCTTATAGTATAAAACTAATCCTGCAATGGTGGTCAACAAACTACATTACAATAAATAAATAATAAAAAAAGATACACAAAAATTAACAAATACATACTGACTAAAAACTTGAACTAATTCCACAGCAGAGTCTGGAACAGCTGCAGTCCGGAAGCGTTTTCTGGAGCAAAAGGAAGAGTATTCCAAATAGGGATCGTGCGAGTAAAAAACGAGTACTTATATGCGTTAACTGTTGGTGCTAGTTGGTTATATTTAAAATTATGAGATCTTCTGGTTGGAAGATAGTTCAAAGTCAATTCAGGAGGAAAGGGTATATTAACTAGGTTATTCTGAAACTTATAAAACAAAGAAAGATCAAAAAAAATCCTGCGTTCTTTGGAGGGAAGGCCAATTCAAATTTAACAGAAGAGAAGTGACACTCGTAGATCTTGCATAATCATTATGAACAAAACGCGCCGCTCTGCGCTGGACTGACTCAATTGTGTCGATGTCCTTTTTTGTATATGGGCACCAAGCGCTTGTCGAGAATTCTAAAATAGGACGCACCAGACACATATGAACACTCCTTGATGGTGGGGGATGCGGAAGATATGTTCATCTGTAGAACAGTCAGTACCCGGTTATCTCCTCACATTGTTTTGACCAGTTAAGAGTGCACGTTATATAAACACCAAGGTGCTTATGAAAACGTACCCCCTCAACTAGTGAGCGACATATGATGTAAGTAAATTCGCTTGGTTGTCTTTTAAGAGTAACCCGCAAAATGTGGCATTTAGATGGCGAAAACTTCATCTGCCAGCGCTCTGCCCATCTCTCCAAAAGTCTCAAGTCATTCTGGAGAGTGATATGATTATCTACATTGTCAATCTTCCGATAGATTACACTATCATCTGCAAACAACAACTTAAGACTCGACGATACTGCTTGGGGAAGATCGTTAATGTACAACAACCGTCCCTCCCGATGTAACAGGTGACCTCCCGATTTAACATTTTGGCACTCCCGATTTAACATTTTGGCACTCCCGATTTAACAGGTGACCAAGCAGAACAACAGCCATTCACAACAGTGCGTTGACAACGCTCAATCAGAAAGTCAGAGCCAAACTTTCATTTTGCTCCGGATACCATAGTAATCAACCTTCCCTAAAAGTCTTTCATGTGGGACGAAATCGAAGGCTTTTGCAAAGTCTAAGAAAACGACATCCACTTGACCCGGTTTGTTAAGTACCCCCGCCCACTCATGTGGCCCCTTTGGAAACCATGCTTGTTTTTGGTTATGATCGAATTAGTAGACAAATAACCAGAAATCTGGCTACAAACAATATGTTCTAAAACCTTACAAACAAGTGAAGTTAGTGAAATTGGTCGATAATTTTTGGGGTTTGATTTTTGCCCCTTATAAATGCAAGTTACATTTGCCTCCTTCCAGGTAGGATATCACGGTCCTTGTACCCTCTACCTATGAGTATGACTCTAAGGTTTTGGGCTTTGTTTTTGAATTCATCATCATTAGTGATAATCCTCCTGTATTGTAACATTTGGCTGTAAATAAGGCCCTTTTTACAGCTGTTTGGATGGTGTGATGTACTGTGGAGGACTGGCATGCGGTCAGTGGGTTTGACATAGAGTTGATTCAATTGTGCAGTTAGGAGTGATGTAAATGTTGGTGTCGAGGAAGTTAACATTGGTGGAGGAGTACGAGACTGTGAATTTGATGGTTTGATAGAATGAGTTGAGGTGATTGGTGAAGTTGAGAAATGCTTTCTCTCCCCGTGTGTCCATATCAGAAAGATATCATCAATGAACCTTTTCCAAACAAAAGGGGTGAGATTATCCGGTGCTGATGATAGCACACATTTCTCCAATGAGCCCATGAAAATATTGGCATAAGGAGGCATCTTAGTGCCCATGGCTGTACCATGTTTTTGCAGGTACAGTTGATTTTTGAAAGTGAAATAGTTCTCTTTCAGTATGAAATGAAGAAATTGATGAATGATTTTACTGAGGGGCCACATGTGTCCATGTATGGATTGTAATGCTTCTAGAATGTATTTGATGCCCTCATTGTGAGGGATATTGGTGTATAGAGATTTTGCATCAATTGTGGCTAAGATGGTCTTGGGTGGAAGTGGAGTTGGTATGGTGAATATGGTTTGCAAGAAGTGGTTGGTGTCTTTGATGTAAGATGGCAACTCTGATACAAGAGGTTAGAGGTGGGAGACTTGCAGCCAGATATGATGGGTCGTCCTGGGTTGTTGGGTTTGTGTGTTTTTGGTATTAGATAGAAGATTGGTGTTCGTACGTGGTAGATGAATGTGTTATGGTCAATATCCTCATATTTGAACAGGTCCTTTAGGTAGTTTGTAATCGTCGAAGTTTGTGCCGTTATGACTGTATCTCCATGCCCATTGATTATAGCACCTCCTTTGTCTGCAGACTTAATGACAATCCTGGTTGATGTGGTTGTAGTGTGCAAGGAATTGTAGTTCCTCTTGGTTGAGGTTGGAGGGAAAGTTATGTTGTGTATTGCTATTTATTGAATGTATGTTGGATGGATTGTGCTACTAATGCAATGTATGATAGGAGGTTTGGGTTGTCTGGAAGTGGCGGTTCCCATGTTGTTCGAAAACGTATTTGGATGTGAGTCAGATGAGTTCCTGAAGTGATAGTGTGTGTACATTGTCCTTCTGAATTTTTTGAAGGAATTTACAATGGATTGAATATGGGTTGGTGGAGGTGTAGGTACAAATTTTAGGCCTTTGGAGATCATGGATTAGAGTGGTTTTGATTTTGGTGGTCTGTGAGGTTGACCATGAGGTTCTCGTTGGTGTGATTATTTATGGCTTGTCGGTGGTAGTTTTTGTCTTGGTTTTTGCTGCAGGTTCTCCGGTGTGATGGTTCATGAAGGAAGGATTTTATTGCCTTCCTTTCATGAACATGTTGTATATGATGGGAAACTTGTTCTTGTTTCCCATCAAATGCAACATGGGATTGTGGTGTGGGATGGTGGAATGATGTTCGAGGTGCTTGGTGGCATTGAGGTGGTGCTTGTGGGCAGGTGGACGGTGTTGTTTTGGACAATGAGGCCGTTTCCGAAAATCCGGTTTGTGTTGTGGTTTTGATTTATTGGATTTATAGCATGTGATTTAGTGCATATGATGATAAGTCGACATTGATGAGTGTGGTAGAGACCTCAAGTGACAAATGGCTTTGAAGAGCAGCTGCTCATTGTGGGGTGGAGATGAATGTTTTAGTGCAGTCCCCAATTGCAGTGTCCCACGCTGCTTGGTGCTGTGGTGACGACTGGACATGGGGCTGCACTGTGACACATGATGAAAGTGAATTGCGCTTATTTTATTATATATACACACTCTGTGGGGACTATTTGTCGCAATATGGACACCCACAATCTCTTTCCCAAATATGTTGGACCGGCGGCGACCAGTTTTCTCACCTTTAGGTGGTATCCTCGACGCAACAAGACACTGATAGAACTTTTTGAGAAGTGCAGTTGCGTCGCTCAATCTGTAAAAGATTTGAGTATACCACTGGAGAAATAACCCCCATCTGACTTGTCTGCGCAATCATAAGCGAGGAATGTCCTTGGTGACACCTTTCTGTATTGTTCCCTTCAGGCAGTGCCAACGTGATGCTCGTACGAACGTTCGTCGCTTGCCACCAGATGTATGCCTTCCTTCAGTTTACATTCATTTATCCACAATGGTTTCTGGCAACGACTGCATCTCCAAGATTGCCAACCGTCTTCTAACGTTGTCGTTCTCGATCCGAAAAGGTAGCACGTTGTTGGTGGTAATATAAAAGTGGCTGTTATTGTCCACACATCTCGGACTCTTGTGTTTTACTGACGCAATCATCCATCCACCCTGCAACCGAGTTTTTGCAAGGGAGGAATCCATGGTGGACGCCGACCAGTCATCGACACGCACAAGTTGTGTCACTTTGTCAATCGTGGCAGCAGATAATTGTGCTTCATTTGTTATTGACACGACACTCTGCGGGGACTATTCGTCACAATATGGACACCCACAATCTCTTTCCCAAATCTTTTCGACCGGTGACGACCAGATTTCTCACCTTTAGGTGACCTTCCAGAGCTCCCATGAAAATATTTGCGAAAGAAGGGGCCATTTTGCTACCGATAGCTGTACCGTGTTTTTGTAGAAATAGATCATCTTTAAAAGTGAAGTAATTTTGACCAAGGATGAGTTCAAGAAATTTATTTATAACCGGAAGGAGAGGCCAAGATTCATTGTGTAATGTTGTAAGGGCTTGGATGACAGAGTGGATACCCTCATTTATTGGGATGTTAGTATATAATGATTTAACATCTATAGTGGCTAGAATTGTGTCTGTCAGTAGAGGTGTACTGATGTCAAAAAATAGTTCTAAGGAAATGATTGGTGTCTTTAATGTAGGAAGGAAGTGTATGTACTATATGTTTTAAATGAAAATCAACAAAAGGCTATCTGTGGGGGAATTGCAACCAGAGATGATGGGTCTGCCTGGTACATTTGGTTTATGGATTTTCGGTAGTATGGCCAGCTGGCATTCGCTTCGATCAGGTCATTGTCAAAGCCAGTGCAGACAAACATGTGACTGGGACGAATTTTATGGAGTTGTAACTCAGGTCTTCCGAAAAGTTTTTGGGCAAAAGGAATTAAACCTTTGCCATGTGGATCTTGCGAACTTATTGAAGCTGGTTAGCTTTAGCTTACTTTTTCATGTAACAAGTATATTCAGACATGCAGCATTGATTTCCTTCTAGTAAATGTGTTCACCAGTAATATTCAAACGCAGTTGCAAACAGTTTCATTTATATGAGTATCATACAACCAGCCAACAACATGCTTTTTTAGCAGATATCCACATCACGCACACATACAAGTCACACAATGTTTACACGTTTCGCACGTGTTTTCAATGTTTCTCTGTCCGAAGGTGTCACCCCAACTTCGTGGAAAAGATCTGAGATAACACCTATTACGAAAGTTCAGCCGGTATCAGAAGAGGGACTTCAGACCAATATCCTTGACAGCCTGTCTTTCTAAGGTGTTAGAAGACTTTGTAGTAAATTGCGTTATTTCAGATATTAGTCACAAAATCGATCCACAACAGTTTGGCTGCCTTAAAGGCTGTTCTACCACATATTGTCTTCTTGACATGATTCACAATTGGCTAAAACATCTTGACAATCCTGGGAAATATCTTTGTGTCAGCTTCCTAGACTTCAGTAAAGCGTTCGACCGGATTGACCATAACATCGTCATCACGAAGCTCAGCAATATCGGTGTGCGCAGGTGTCTCATCCCTTGGATCTGTTGCTTCCTGTCCGGTCGAATGCAGTCTGTTAGGGTTGGTCAGTTCACCTCTAACTGGGCCCCTGTCACTGCTGGTGTCCCGCAAGGTACCAAACTTGGGCCTGTCCTATTTTTGATTATGGTTAACGACCTAGTCAGCCATTCTGCTTTGATGTCAAGTACTTGGATGTACGTTGACGACCTGACAATTTCTCAGTCTATTCACCGAAACTGTCCTTCATCGATACAAGACGACCTCTACACAATCTCTTGCTGGTCCGCTGCTAACAATATGAAACTAAACCCCAAGAAGTGTAAGGACTTTACCGTATCCTTCCTTTGTGATGTCCCTCAAGAGCTGTCCACCTCTCTGTATATCAACACCCAGCCTCTGGAGAGGGTCACCTGCTATAAAGTGCTGGGGGTGATCTTACAGGAAGACCTAAAGTGGAACGCTCACATTGACTCGATCACCCTCAAAGCTGCCAAGAGGCTTCATATCTTGCGTGTGTTATGTAACTCTGGCTGGCGTTCCAGCACAAGACCTCATAACTTTATACACTTCAGTTATTAGATCTATTCTTGAATATTGTTGCGCGGTCTGGAGTACCTCCATTCCCCTCTACCTCTCAGACAAGCTAGAAAAGATACAGCGTCGTGCATTACGTATTATCTATCCGTATCTGTCTTACTCCGTTGCTCTTAAAACGTCTGCTCTTCCTTGCCTGTCTGATCGCCGTGACATTCTTTGCGTGAAAATTCTGAACAAAATTTCTGTACCATCCTCGCGCCTCAACCATCTCCTACCTCCGACCCGGGCCGCGTCACACGACAGAGCGTTGCGTTACACCAGTCATTATAGCCTCTTTAGATGCAGAACCGACAGGTTCAAAAAGAGTTTCGTTCCATCAATGTGTTCCTCGAACTGTAAATAATCACTGATTGACTTAATATTTTTTTAACATAGCTTTTATAAATAGTTTTTCATTTGTATTATAGCTGAATTAGTTATTGAAATTTATCTATTTAATATTATAATACCAGTTTCTTGAAATTGTAAAAATACTGCAATTCACGCTTAGTGCGAAAGTATTTTAATAAACCATCTATTATTATTATTATTAAGTCGATGGATGCTCAGTTGGAGGATTGATGGATTCTTCTGTGTCACTAAGTGCATATTCCATGGAATGCTTGCTGGAAAGGTTCATCAGCTTCTGAATCTGAGTTGATTAAGATTCTTCTCTGCCTCCGTGTTTGCTGGAAAGGTTCATCAGATTCTTATTCCGAGCTTATTAAGATTGTTGGTACAGGTGGATAGCGGGAAGATGTGAAAAGTAGTCGGGTGCTGGATTGTTAGTCATTTGAGTTAATGTTACTTCCGCGATAGATTCGAAAGTGGTGGAGACGGTAGTTACTCGCGACACGTGATGCTTGTACCATCGTTCTTCGCTTGCCACCAGGTGTATGCCTTCGTTCAGTTCCTGTGCCATCCACGCGATGCATGCCATTGAGTTGTTGTACATCATTTATCGGCGTCTACGATAGTTTCTGGAAATGACTGCGTCTCGAAGATTGACAACCCTGTTCCAATGTTCTAGCTCCCAAAATGTAGCACGTTGTTGGTGGTAATATAAAAGGGGCTGTTATTGTCCACACATCTCGAACTCATATGTTTTACCAACGCCACCATCCATCCAGCCTGCGGTGGTTTGCTGCAGCTCGTCGTTGTAGAGGGACCTGGATCCAAACGCTGCTGGATTTTCGCACGAAGGGCTGGTTTGCACAGCTTTTTGTCCATTTTGGATTTGCGGAACACACCTTCATGCATCAAAAAGGGAACTTTTTAAAAAACAAAAAATCCAAACGTACTAGAAATGTAATTATGTATGTAATTAACGTATAACGTAATTAATGTAACAGATTCAAATCTGGAAAAACCCTTACCTTTTTCGCCTTGGAAAAGAGAGATGTAAAAGTTCCTGATGTATTCGAGCAATCGAGTTATGCTCGCTTCAGGTAAACTTTTTGCATTCACGTTTATCGATTTAAATATGCCTGTAATGTACTGGTGGACGCCGACCAGTCATCGAACAGCGCAAGTTGTGTCACTTCGTCAATCGTGGCGGCAGAGAATTGCGCTTCATTTGTTATCGACACGACACTCTGCGTGGACTATTCATCGCAATATGGACGCCCACAATGTCTTTCCCAAATATTTTCGACTGGCGAAGACCAGTTTTCTTACCTTCAGTGGTATTCCTCGATGCAACCAGACACTGATAGAACTTGTTTAAGAAATGCAGTTGCGTCGCTCAATCTGTAAAAGAGATGAGTATACTCCTGCAGAAATAGCCGCCATCTGGCTTGTCCGTGCAATCATAAGCGAGGAATGTCCTTGACGACACCTTTATGTATTGTTCCCTCTGAATAGGATGCCGAACGAATGTCTTGGTCGACACCTTGAAGGAAGTTGAACTCAGGTCTTCCGGAAAGTTTTTGGGCAAAAGCAATTAAACTTCTGCCATGCGGATCTTGCGAACTTATTGAAGCTGGTTAGCTTTAGCTTACTTTTTCATGTAACAAGTATATTCAGACAGACATGTTTACCAGTAATATTCAAACGCAGTTGCAAACAGTTTCATTTATAGGAGTATCATACGACCAGTACACAGCAGATATCCACATGACACACACTGTTGAACAGAGTCATTTGGATACACTACATAATGTTGTTGTTGTCTCGGACACCGTGTTTTCTTCTTGGTTCGTTTAACTACCAAAGTTGATGGATGTTCAGTTGGAGGATCGATGGATTCTTCTCTGTCACTATATGCAAATTCCAATGCTTGCTGGAAAGGTTCATGAGCTTCTGAATCCGAGCTGATTAATATTCTTCTCTGCCTACGTGTTTGCTGGAAAGGTTCATCAGATTTGTTCTCCGCCTCCGTGTTTGCTAAAGATCCACCGCTTCCATTTCGAAGTATGGGTGGATAGCGGAAGAGGTAAAAAGTAGTCAGGCGCTGGATTGTTAGTCATTTGAGTTAATGTTACTTCCACGATAGATTCGAAAGTGGTGGAGATGGTAGTCACTGGTGACACGTGATGCTCCTACCAACGTTAGTTGTTTCCCACCAGGTGTATACCTCCGTTCAGTTCCTGGCCCATCCATGCGATGTATGCCATTGCGTTGTTGTACATCCACTTATCGGCGTCTACGATGGTTTATGGAAATGACTACATCTCGAAGATTGCCAACTGTCTTCTAACGTTCTCGCTCCCAAAATGTAGCACGTTGTTGGTGGCAATATAAAAGGGGCTGTTATTGTCGACACATCTCGGACTCTTGTGTTTTACCGACGCCACCATCCATCCACCCTGCAACAGAGTTTTTGCAAGGCAGGAATCCATGGTGGACGCTGACCAGTCATCGACCAGCACAAGTTGTCTCACTTTGTGGCGACAGAGAATTGCGCTTCATTTGTTAAATAAATAAATGATTTATTAACATAATTTCGCACCAATATGTTTACATTATTACATTAGAAAGAACGGGAAGGGACATGGAAGGTATGGGAGGAATTGCAAAACCCGGGTACGGTGAATGTGAAAATGTATGCCGAGGTGAATGCCTGATGTCCGCCACCCCGATTTTGTCCCTGTTTTCAGAAAAACAAAGGTCATGAATCGTCAGGTTCCAAGCATGCAGGTCTTTGAACGACTTGGCCGCATGTAGAAGTGGAAAAATAAAGTAGGATGTAAAGAAGTTTTTTGGTGTCGAAAACGAATTCAAAAATCGAATCCAAAAATGTGGGCGAAAATCATTGGAAATTCCTGACTTGGGCATGTTAGTTTGTGTGACGATGCAAAAACTGGATGATATGAAAAAATAGGAAATTGTACGAATTCAGTCGAGAAACAGGTTTTCGGGCATACACGATATACTGGGAAGTGAGCTGTTCAGATCGTGATGCAGAAAGACTGTATAATCGTTGTTATGGAAACGTGTGTGTGATCAAGAGGGTGGTGAGTGGTTGTATGGGGTGGTGTGGGACCGTGATGGATAATTTGTTGGAGGTGTCTGAAATGGTGAGATCTGTCGTGAAGTATTTCAAGCGTGATCGTTCTAAATGTGTTTGTGGATGAATGGTATTAGATTCGGTTGAATTACAGTTTGTGGATTTATAACGGATGGAAGCCCATGTGGGGAATTATGAGGCTGCATGGTTATGTGGACGATGTATAATTCGAGTAGAGACGGAAACAATGCTATGATGGATGACCGATGTTTCTAGAAGGTTTCCAGTAAGTTACTTACAGTTTCACTAACAGTTTAGTTAAAATGTTGGAATATATTTACAAAATATATTGCAGGAATTTTGGAGATCAAATTACAGCAAGTTGTGTTATCGTACTGTACAAGGGAAAGTATAATTTAGCTAATGATTTGTGCACAGTGATAAATTGTGGTTGGGGTTAATTTGTGAAAATTGATTGCCGAAAAGGGGTTGTTATATTGTAGTGGAATCTTCAGTCAGTCACTCATGTGTTTAGATTTATATTCGGTCTTAAGTATTTTTAAACTCGTTGGTATTCTCTTATTTCTCCTTTTCATATTGTGTATACTTGGTTTGAGAACCAGACAGCTTTAATATTTGTTTTGGTGCCCTAAAGTGGACTGGTTTACTGTGGGTAGTGAATTTTTGAATGTGTGTAATTATTTTGACCATACCAAGTTATCCAGTTGTCCCATGATAGTGAAATTAATTAGATATATAACTTGAAACCGAAATTGTCAATATCTTGTTTGTATTGACAGCCCAAGAGCTTGCATGAACGGCATGTTGTAAAACATGGACTGGACTGGACTGATAAAACATGGACTGGTAAAACGTGGACTGGTAAAACGTGGACTGATAAAACATGGACTAGTAAAACATGGACTGGTCGGGGATGAAAATACCAACTTAGCAGGGAGGCGGAGGGGCAAATAAATATCGTTGATTTCCTCGCAGTGAGAGGAACATTTTGATATGAATTTTACATCCGGAGTATTGGGATGGTCGGGGGTATATAAATTGAAAGCGAAATTGTCAATATCTTGTTTGTATTGACAGCCCAAGAGCTTGCATGAACATAATATTGAAAATTGCACATTTATGCACATTTTTATAGCATTTAATGAATAACATTGGGGTTTCTTCTTAATTGGTACATAGCCACAGGCCCCAGAGGCGGAGTATATGTAGGCAGGACTTTGACCTTAGCAAGTAGTCTGTTTGATCATAAGATCCCCAGGTCTTTGATCCCCATGTCATACATGTAGGTTGGTACATGCATTGGTCATGTGGATAGCCGACTTAATACTGTTGCAACATATAACAGGTGAATAATATACTCTGTTAAATTTTTTAAGATTGGACCTGTAGTATTTCATCAGGGGCCCACTTTGATATTAATTGTCAGCGAGTGGCTCTATTTCTGGATTGTAAGTACTACTTGTAAAGGACAAGAGTTATTCAGCACCAATTATGTGTAGCATCTTAAGACAAGGTGAATGGTAGTTAGTTTATCAGTCGAGGCAAATTACTTTGCCCAGAATTGTGCCACTCCAGGTGTCATGGTTGCAGTTCAGAGCCAGTCAATGAGAGTACTGTAGTTCTAAACAGAAAAAGGATGCCTTTGGATGCTTGGTTTTCAGCGGTTGTTAAGGGTGAACGTGTTCTTGTCTGCTCCGTTATTTTTATATTTATTTCGTTATTTACCGCTGTTTAATACTGGCTATTCCGCTAATAGCACGTCCAATATCTTATTAATACGTTCTAGCATTTATCGGATCGTTGCTGTGTCTCGCAGTGAGTCTGCAGCGAAATTAACAACGTTTCAATGGAACTGTGAGTCATACAATTTCTGGAGCACTATTTTGTACGGCCTGTTGTGACCATGGTGTTTAAAGTGTCCTTGATCCTACTAATTGCATTCTTGGCAGTATTCAGAAGCCTTCCTGAGATCAAGATATGTCCAATTTCTTCGTCAACGATAAAGCTGGATAATATATTCAAAATCAAATCTGCTTCATTGGAAATCGCTCAACCGAAACTGACGTACTTATTTGCATTACATTTGTCAAGCTATTCGGTCACTCACAGCCATTATTTATCTTGGATTCTTCGTATCAAGTAATAAAATTGTTGCTCGTTATCGCAAGCGATTCATTGTTAAATCCAGGCCCTGTTAAGCTGCCATGTGGGATATGCTCCAAGCCTGTCAAGTGTAATCAAAGAGCGATTGAATGTGAAGGGTGCCTCGTCTGGTTTCATGTGAACTGTATTACTCTATCTGTAAAATCATGTCTGTCTTCCCAGAGACGTATGAAGTATTCAGGAAAGATCGCACCCTGTCGGGTGGAGGGTTTTTTGTTGCCATTAGGAACGAGTTAACCAGCAGTTGAAGAGTGCGGCCTGGATGTTGAGGGTTGTGAGATAATGTGGGCCTCACTCCAGTTTCCTAAGACCAAGAAACTTCATGTGGTCAGTTACTACCGCCCTCCTTCTGGCAATACGGACCACCTGGACTTACAGACGATTCGTTGGGGAAAGCCTTTAGCCGCACCAAGTTTCCGTTGGTTATATTGTGTGGCGATTTCAATTGTGGAGGTATCAACTGGCCTGATCTTGACACTGTTGAAAACTCACGCCATAATACGTGCGATACACACCTTCTGGAGATCACGGCGAAATATGGTTTAACCCAACGTGTTAAAAGTCAAACCAAGAACAGCTTCCGGCCGAGTACTCGACCTTGCTTTGTCGTCGCATCCTAATGTTCAAGCTTGTAACACCATTCCTGGGATAAGCGACCATGGTGCAGTCCTTTTTGAGATGAACTTATCCCCCAAGTACACACCGAAGCCACCCAGAAAGATATTCAAGTTCGATAAGGGCGACTATGGTGGTTTGAGGACCGACATTAAATCTATTATTCACAGCGAACTTCTTGGCCTCAACACCCGAGTCAAGAACTGTCGAAGAGAACTGGTACATCGTATCTGATAAGATTCTGGCATCGGTTGACGGATTTATTCCACACACTATGACCAAGCGAAAATACCAGCTGCCTTGGGTTAGTAATTCCATCAAACGTTTGATGTGTAATTATACCGTTATTTCAAGAAGGCCAAGCGCTTTAAGAAACAAAAGCACTGGGATGATTATAAGAAGTTGCATAATTTTACCCAGACACGTATAAGGTCTGCACATAATAGATATGTTGCTGACATCTTGGGAGGAATAGACCTTGATAACAGTAACTCACGTTCTTCTGTCAAGAAAGGCTGGTCTTACCTCAGATCGGAGTCATCTGGTGTGCCTTCCCTGCTGTGGAATAATCGTGTCTGCTCTACTGACCCGGCGAAAGTGGAGGCTTTAAAAGAACAATTTGACACCGTATTCACAGACGAGGATATGTCAACAATGCCTACTTTAGGTCACTCCTCGTATGGCAGCATGCCCAATATTTATATCTCCACTGAAGGCGTGGCAAGACAATTGGAGCGTATCGTCCCATATAAGGCCAGTGGACCCAATTTGATACCTGCCAGGATACTTAAAGAAACCGCGTGTGAGATTGCTCCCATGCTAGCTGCTGTATTCCAACAATCTCTCGAAAGTGGCAAGTTGCCATCTGCATGGAAGGAGGCAAATGTAACTTGCATTTATAAGACAAAAATCAAACCCCAAAAATTATCGACCAATTTCACTAACTTCACTGGTTTGTAAGGTTTTAGAACATATTGTTTGTAGCCAGATTTCTGGTTATTTGTCTACTAATTGGATCACAACCAAGAACCAGCATGGTTTCCAAATGGGCCTATCATGTGAAACACAATTGTCACCCTGATACATGAGTGGGCGGGGGTACTTCACGAACAGGGTCATCTGGATGTCGTTTTCTTACACTTTGCAAAAGCCTTCGATTGCGTCCCACATGAAAGACTTTTAGGGAAGGTTGATTACTATGGTATCCGGGGCAAAATGAAAGTTTGGTTCTGACTTTCTGATTGAGCGTCGTCAACGCACTGTTGTGAATGGCTCTTGTTCTGCTTGGTCACCTGTTAAATCGGGAGTGCCAAAATGTTAAATCGGGAGGTCACCTGTTAAATTATTAAACCTTGGTCACCTGTTAAATCGGGAGGGACGGTTCTTGGACCGGTACTATTCTTGTTGTACATTAACGATCTTCCCCAAGCAGTATCGTCGAGTCTTAAGTTGTTTGCAGATGATAGTGTAATCTATCGGAAGATTGACAATGTAGATGATCATATCACTCTCCAGAATGACTTGAGACTTTTGGAGAGATGGGCAGAGCGCTGGCAGATGAAGTTTTCGCCATCTAAATGCCACATTTTGCAGGTTACTCTTAAAAGACAACCAAGCGAATTTACTTACATCATATGTGGCTCACTAGTTGAGGGGGTACGTTTTCATAAGCAGCTTGGTGTTTATATAACGTGCACTCTTAACTGGTCGAAACAATGTGAGGAGATAACCCTACTGACTGTTCTACAGAGGAACATATCTTCTGCATCCCCCACCATCAAGGAGTGTTCATATTTGTGTCTGGTGCGTCCTATTTTAGAATTCTCGACAAGCGCTTGGTGCCCATATACAAAACACAATTGAGACATCGACACAATTGAGTCAGTCCGGCGCGTTTTGTTCATAATGATTATGCAAGATCTACGAGTGTCACTTCTCTTCTGTTAAATTTGAATTGGCCTTCCCTCCAAGAACGCAGGTTTTTTTTAATCTTTCTTTGTTTTATAAGTTTCAGAATAACCTAGTTAATATATGCTTTCTTCCTGAATTGACTTTGAACTATCTTCCAACCAGAAGATCTCATAATTTTAAATATAACCAACTAGCACCAACAGTTAACGCATATAAGTACTCGTTTTTTACTCGCACAATCCCTATTTGGAATACTCTTCCTTTTGCTCCAGAAAACGCTTCCGGACTGCAGCTGTTCCAGACTCTGCTGCGGAATTAGTTCAAGTATTTAGTCAGTATGTATTTGTTAATTTTTGTGTATTATCTTTTTTTATTATTTATTTATTGTAATGTAGTTTGTTGACCACCATTGCCGGGATTAGTTTTATACTATAAGGCAATTATGTTTGATTGAAGGAACCAAACAGCAGCTTTGTGGATGTGATGCAAACTCACTCAGGACTGTATAGAAAGTCCAACATCACCCAAAATAAATTATTCAAATTTATACGTGCACTGAGATTATGTAGATTGGTATTCCACGTTATTTAACCTAATTATAGTTCCATTTTTCTTCGGTAGGTGAGCTGTGTGATCATATGTGGAGAAGGAACTTGGTAAGTGATTGATTTGAGGTTTCATGAATCTCCAAAATGTTCAAATTCCCAGCGTTGATAGAAGATGGTGCCATCAAACACTGGTTATATTGTATGCCATTAAAGTCAGTAACTGTAGATCATTGGCCATAATTTGTTAATTGGTTTGACTGGGTTCATTGTTCTGTAGGTGGTGGATTCAGCAGGTGGTTTTAGGTTTTGATTCATTGGCCATCCAGGATTGGTGAAGCTGTTGTCTGGATGATTATTATTCCAGCCAAAACAAGTACAGGTATGTGGAGGATCCATTATTATTTAATGTTGCAGTAACAATGGCTTTATTCAGCAGAACTGGAGTAGACTGGGATTGAAGGTGGATGGTGATTTTGTGGTGTGATATAATGACTGTTATGTGAATTTGGTAGGTACAAAATGCTCTTTGAGATTTTGGTGGCATTGAAATGCAATGAATGGATGAGAGGGCCAAATTTGAGATAGCGCAAGATCATTTTCTATATATGACCCAGTGCTCTCTCAGAATGGATAATAGTGGTAGTAAGGTTTTGGGCTTTGTTTTTGAATTCATCATCATTAGTGATAATCCTCCTGTATTGTAACATTTGACTGTAAATAAGGCCCTTTTTACACCTGTTTGGATGGTGTGAAGTGCTGTGGAGGTTAGGAGTGATGTAAATGTTGGTGTCGAGGAAGGTAACATTGGTTGTGGAGTACGAGACTGTGAATTTGATGGAGGTGATTGGTGAAGTTGAGAAATGCTTTCTCCCCATGTGTCCATATCAGAAAGATCTCATCAATGAACCTTTTCCAAACAAAAGGGGTGAGATTATCTGGTGCTGATGATAGCACATTTCTCCAATGAGCCCATGAAAATATTGGCATAAGAAGGAACCATCTTGGTGCCCATGGCTGTGCCATATTTTTGAAGGCACAGTTGATTTTTGAAAGTGAAATAGTTCTCTTTCAGTATGAAAGGAAGAAATTGGTGAATGATTTTACGGAGGGGCCAAATGTGTCCATGTTTGGATTGTAATGCTTCTAGAATGCATTCGATGCCCTCATTGTGAGGGATGTTGGTGTATAGAGATTTTACATCAATTGTGGCTAAGATGGTGGTGGGTGGAAGTGGAGTTGGTATGGTGAATATGGTTTGCAAGAAGTGGTTGGTGTCTTTGATATAAGATGGCAACTCTGACGCAAGAGGTTTGAGGTGGAAATCGATGAATGAGGAGAGCCTGTCGGTGGGAGAGTTGCAGCCAGATATGATAGGTCGTCCTGGAGTATTTTTGGTATTAGATAGAAGATTGGTGTTCGTACTTTGGATGGTGGTAGAAGATACTGGAATGTGTTATGGTCAATATCCTCATATTTGAACAGGTCCTTTAGGTAGTTGGTTATTGTCGAAGTTTGTGCCGTTATGACTGTATCTCCATGGCCATTATTTTTTCATAGTATTTGGTATCATTAATGCTTCTTTTTCATAGTCCATTGAGGAGGCTTACTTAATGACATAATCCTGGTTGATGTGGTTGTAGTGTGCGAGGAATTGTAGTTCCTCTTGGTTGAGGTTGGAGGGAAAGTGCTGTTGTGTATTGCTATTGAATGGATTGTGCTACTAATGCAATGTATGATAGGAGGTTTGGGTTGTCTGGAAGTGGCAGTTCCATGTGCCAGTTGTTCAAAACGGATTTGGATGTGAGTTGGATGAGTTCCTAAAGTGATAGTGTGTGTACATTGTCCTTCTGAATTTTTGAAGGAATTTACAATTTGGGCCTTTGGAGAGCATGGATTAAGTGGTTTTGGTATTTGGTGGTCAGTGAGGTTTGTAATGTATGCATGTTATGTTAATTAGACCAAGTGTATATAAGCGAGGAGAATTACAAATAAATGAGTTATGTACGATACTACATTTGGCGACGAGGATGGGATGGATGACCTATTTCGAGCAAACTGGATTACTCAGTTTGCGTGGCTGCCGGTAGAAGATAGAGGACCTAGATTTCTGGAATGGCTAGAGGATGTTGAAGTTAAATTTGAACTAGTAGACTGGCCAGAAGAAAATGGAGATGTAAAGAAGCGTAAAGCGTTCTTGGCCATAGCGGGAGCTGAAGTAAGAAACAAAGTCGGGACACTACCAAACACCGGGACTGATTATGATACTTTAATAAAAAAGCTTAAGGAGTCGAGACTGATGACCAGACATCATCTGAATCAACTGAAGAGAAATCAGATGAATCAACTGAAGAGAAATCAGATGAATTATCGAAAGCACCTCAAAGGCAAGTGGAAGAAGCATGCCATGGCTAAGACGATCCAGTAGAGTTCGAACGGCAACCATGAACACTAAATACAGAGACTTTGTAAGATAGAGAGTAGTTATGATTTATTACTATAGATTGAATATTATAGTTACGATATAGAACATCGAACAGGCAGATTTTATTCAATTATTTAATTCCATTTTAAAAAGAAATTAAATTAGTAGGATATAATTATTTGGTTAACATGTAAATTTAGGATTTAAGGAAGCTATTTAAACAAGGGTGTACCCAACCTTGACGAAGTGCTAGCTAAAGGCCGTAGCAGAGAAAGAGACATAAGACTAGGCCGAGAGAAGTGTGAGTTCAACCTTTCAGAAGTAACCTATTATGGGTACGTGTTGTCAGGTGATGGTATGAAACCAGATCCAAGCAAGGTAGCAACGCTGAAGAACGCCGAGCCACCGCAAAATGGAAGTGAACTAAGATCATTTCTTGGAATGGCTGGATACAGTTCTCCGTTTATTTCCAAATTTTCAGAGAAAACAGCAAAGTTGAGGGAGTTGCTGGTGGACAAGGAATACAGATGGACTCCTGCGCATGGAAGAGCATTTGATGAACTTAAAGAATCAGAGAAACCGAATTGGTAGTGGATGGATCGCAAGATGGGCTTGGAGCAATTCTTGCTCAGAAAGACCCCACCACGAATAAATTCCGACCTGTGGCATATTCTAGCAGAGCATGCACTGAAGTTGAAAAACGCTACTCCCAAATTGAGAGAGAGTGTTTAGCGGCAACCTGGGAGTTGAAAGGAATCAATACTACCTCATGGGAGGCAGTTTTAACCTGATAACGGATCACCAACCATTAATCAGTTTACTGAATAATCCACTCAAGAATGCGCCACTCCGAATTGAAAGAATGAGGGTCAAATTAATGGGATATGACTTTGTAGCAAAGCACCGGCCTGGTAAGAATAATCCAGCAGATTGGGGCTCAAGACATCCTGTCATGCTGAAATAGGAAGATGATCATGAGGTCGAAGCTTACGTTAACATGGTAATTGGGCTAAAGAAGATGAAAGCAACGACAATAGAGGTGAGACGCAAAACACAAGAAGACGAGTTGTTGAAAAGAGTGATGCGTGCTGTAAAGACACAGGAATCTCTTGGTAAAGATCCGGAAATACAAGCATATGCAAAGGTAATGCCGGAGCTCTCAGTGATAGATGGCGTGCTAGTGAGAGGCGAAAGATTGGTGATACCCAGAAATCTGCAGAGGAAAGTCGTTGATGCAGCACATGAAGGCCACCAGGGTATAACGAAAACCAATTTGTTGGATTGTTTCATAAACCTCTCTGCCTGTGTCCATTCGCTTTAGGCTCTGCAGGTGTGATGTTTCGTACCTTGAAACCACTCTCTGCTGCATACTCTTTGAATTCCTGCGATCTGAATGGTTGGCCATTATCCGCAGTAATCTCCGCCGGATACCCAAACTCAGAAAAAATTCTTTCGAATTTAGGTATGACCGTCTTTGCTGACGTAGACATCACCATTTCAATAAATGGGTATCTCGAGTATTTGCAGGTTACCAACAGCAAATATTCTCCGGTTGGAAGTGGGCCATAGAAATCAGTAGCTACCTTCTCCATTGTCCCATCTGGAAGTGACATCTGAAGGGGAGACGTACGATACTACAAGGTTGACTATGGGGTTCTCGTTGGTGTGATTCTTTATGGCTTGCCAGTGGTAGTTTTTGTCTTGGTTTGTCCTGCAGGCTCTCCGGTGTGATGGTTTATGAAGGAAGGATTGTATTGCCTTCCTTTCATGAACATGTTGTATATGATGGGAAACTTGTTCTTGTTTCCCATCAAATGCAACATGGGATTGTGGTGGGATGGTGGAATGATGTTCGAGGTGCTTGGTGGCATTGAGGTGGATGGTGGTGTGGTGTGGTTTTGGACAATGAGGCCGTTTCTGAAAATCCGGTTTGTGTTGTGGTTTGGACAGTGGGTTTGTGGCTTTGATTGGATGAGGTTGATTGGATGATTTTGGTGCATGTGATGATGAGGTGACATTGATGAGTGTGGTAGAGACCTCAAGTGATGAATGGCTTTGAAGAGCAGTAGAGATATTGTGAATTTGTTGTTGGATTTTCTCTATCTGCTCATTGTGGTGTGAAGTGAGGGTGGAGATGAATGTTTTTATGCAGTCTCCAATTGCAGTGTCCCACGTTGCTTGGTGCTGTCGTGACAAGTGGACATGGGGCTGCACTGATACGCGATGAACCTGAATTGCGTTATTTTATTATTGATACGACTCGTCGCAATGTGCATGCCCACAATCTTTTTCCCAAATCTGTTGGACCGGCGGCGACCAGTTTTCTCACCTTTAGGTGGTATCCTCGACGCAACCAGACACTGATAGAACTAATGATATAAGTGCAGTTGCGTCGCTCAATCTGTAAAAGATTTGAGTATACCATCTGGCTTGTCCGTGCAATCGTAAGCGAGGAATATACTTGGTGACACCTTTCTGTATTGTTCCCTCTGAATGGGAAGTTGTCACGGACACCATTTTTTCTTGTTAGCCCGTTTCACTACAAAAGTTGGAGGATCGATGGATTCTTCTCTGTCACTAAGTGCAAATTCCAATGCTTGCTGGAAAGGTTCATCAGCAAATCCGAGCTGATTAAGATTGTTCTTTGCCTCTGTGTTTGCTGGAAAGGTTCATCAGATTTGTTCTCTGCCTCCATGTTTGCTGGAAAGGTTCATCAGATTTGTTCTCAGCCTTCATGTTTGCTGGCAATCCACCGCTTCCATTTCGAAGTACAGGTGGATAGCGGGAAGAGGTAAAATGTAGTCGGGTGCTAGATTGTTAGTCATTTGAGTTAATGTTAATTCCGCGATAGATTCGAAAGTGGTGGAGACGGTACGTTCTTCGCTTGCCACCAGGTGTATGCCTTCGTTCAGTTCCTGTGCCATCCACGTGACGCTTGCCATGCCATTGAGTTGTCATACGTCCATTTATCGGCGTCTATGATGGTTTCTGCATCTCGAAGAATGCCACCCTGCAAGCGAGTTTTTGCAAGGGAGGAATCCATGGTGGACGCCGACCAGTCGTCGACCAGCACGAGTTGTCACTTCGTCAATCGTTGCGGCAGAGAATTGCGCTTCGTTTGTTCGCACGACACACTCTGCATGGACTATTCGTCGCAATATGGACGCCCACAATGTCTTTCCCAAATCTTTTGGACTGGCGAGGACCAGTTTTCTCACCTTTAGTGGTATCCTCGATGCAACCAGACACTGATAGCACTTGTTTAAAAAGTGCAGTTGCGTCGCTGAAACGGTAAAAGAGTTGAGTATACTACTCCCTCTGAATAGGATGCCGAACGAATGTCCTGGTCGACACCTTGAATGCCCAGCTGTCGTTCACCGAATTTTAAGAAGGTGGAACTCAGGACTTCCGGAAAGTTTTCGGGCAAACAAATTAAACATTTGTGCCATGCGGATCTTGCAAACTTATTGAAGCTTGTTAGCTTTAGCTTACTTTTTCGTGTAACAAGTATATTCAGACATGCAGCTTTGATTTCGATCTAGTAAATTTGTTTACCAGTAATATTCAAATGCAGTTGCAAACAGTTTAATTTATTCCTATATCATGCGACCAGCACACAACATCCTTTAGTAGATATCCAGATCACACACAATGTTGAACAGAGTCGTTTGCTCACACTACATACAAGTCACACAATGTTGTCACGGAACACCATTTTTTCTTCTTGGTCCGTTTAACTACCATAGTTGATGGATGTTCAGTTGGAGGATCGATGGATTCTTCTCTGTCACTAAGTGCAAATTCCAATGCTATCAATTCAAATTCCAACTACATTGGACGTCAAAACAAATCACTACCGAAATAAAGTTGCTTCCCTTCCTCTCTCTTATAGATATGCGCGCGAGGTGCACAGTCAACGGCCTTCCGAATTGGTGTAAACACTGACTCATTGCCTTTCTGGTCTGGTTGCCGGTAATTTGTCCTGATTGTCGACAAAATTAACAAGTAAGAACATTTGAATAGCGATTTAATACAATTATTGTGTAAAAAATACCAAACCAAACCGCTTTGCTGTTAAACTGGCTTCACTAATAGACGTTAAATGCGCAAGTATTTATTTTAAGTTGTCGCAAGTTCTCCCAAACGATATTATATTCTGAAATAAGTAATATTCTACATCGCTGCCATAACTTAGCATATTTTGACAACTTTCCCATTTCTTCGAACCGCAACAGAACTTAACCATGTTGCAAACGACGCCAAACATCGGATATTGACATATTGCGGGTTGAATCGCGGTTTCTGTTATGTTATTTCTAGGTACTGTAATCCTTCTACCCCGGATCTTATCTTTTTCTCCAACAGTTCCTTGAGGTAGGAAAACTTTGTTACTGCTGGTGGATCACCGCGGTGATCTATTTCGGTTTCAAACACGTTCCAAAATCGAAGCTAATTGTGCAAAATTGGTGCTCCATTAAACTTTGTAATTTCCAATTTCGGACGCCTTGTATTGCAGATTGTCTCGTCAGTGTCGGGTTATGTAGATTTGTGCCCTTGCTTTGACTCTTTTATATTTTGTTCGAAGACGAGTTTTTGTTCGTACTTTCACACGTTCAAACTCAAGTTGTTTCTCGCGCTCTTTTGTTTTCTGTGCGTCTTCAACCTCTTTCGTCTTGAGTTCTTCTGCTTTCACATTGGCCAGATGTTTCGCTAGATTTGTGATCTCAACGTCGGCTTCATCAACGCAACGTTCGATCTCTTTGCTCCAAACATTGATGTTTTGTTCGTCATCCTTTTGCTTGAACTTGGTTGCAATTATCTCAAGCTTTAACTTCTTGATACTCTTCACGATAGTATTTAGCGCATCACGTTGTGTTTCGATAGCAGTCTCTGTTCCCTTTTGAACAATGTTCACGGTTTTACTAATTGTAAATTTTAATAAGCTCAACTTGCCATCCATTTCTTCTTTTAACTTATCTAATGCGCTGTCCTTCGCGATATCACAATAGAAGTTGATTTTTCCAATATTTTTTACTCAATACATGGTCGCTCACACTCTATCTCAGACATATAACTCTAACTCTTATCTTAGTTTTTTTTACATTCTTTAAATCTCGTTTTATGTCTCGTTTTAAATTCGTCATAAGTTCAAGTGGTTACATTCCTAACTAAATTATTTATGATTATCGGATTAAATGTCATTGCCCCTAACAAACTGGATTATATATCTATTTACGAAAGTCGTTCGGTTTCTTGTATGGTTTGTAGGTCTCTGATAGGAGGTTAAAGGTGATGTCAAGGAAATTTACTTCTTCCAGGTTGGGGTATTATTTTAAGACTTTGGCGATTTCTTTGCGGATTTTGTCGGATGATTGGCTGCTCCTGCAGAATGCTGCTAAACCGTTGTCTCGATATAGCCCAATTTTTTATTTTCCATATTTCTCGGATAGGATGTATAGGCCCACTAATTTGAGGACTTCTGCGCCATCGTAACCAGGCGCGGATTTAGAAGTTAGTCGCATAAATTAGATTTAGAATTTGCAATTCAAAATACCTGTGAATAACAATCCTATTGGATAGGTTTTTGTTCTGAATTATTCTTAAGAAAAGCATAACCAATAGGGTTGTTCATCAAGTGTCTAATTTATGCAACTAACTTCTACATCCGCGCCTGATCGTAACTTCCCATAGTTATATCAAATGTGGTGTCGTTGTCTTTCTTCATCTATGCTGTACCTTTATCGTTGCATGCATGCATTATAATCTCCAGATCATCATCGCTGATCGGGACGAATTCTTTAGCGTAGAGGATGGCTTGTGTTAGAAGTTCCTCCGAAATAGATGGATAATAGTCCACAATGTCAAACTGTACGAAGTTGCAGTTACTCTTGTCTTCTAGACTTTTGAACCAGTCGATTACGTTTTGCGTGTTCTTCCATTGGTGTACTTGGGATTGCTGTTTAATGGTTGTTTACTCGTTCGAGTATCTCTTTGCTGACGCGTCCTAAGGTACTTTTGGCTGGGTTTATAAGTCTGCATTTCGGGGCGTTGTGAAAGTTCTCCTTGTGGTCCTTAAGGGTGATAAAAGTTTGCTTCTTTGCGAGAGTTGTACTTCTGTCTTGGATTCCTAGTTTGGTTGCAATTTTCTTAGCTTCGTTGGTTATTTCGTTGTGAGTGTTGTCAAATTTCTTGTATGATTTTGTGATATTCTCGTGTAGCAGTCTGTCGTGCGTATCTTTGTCTATTTCAAATATGTTTCTTGTTTTATCGGCTGGGATAAACGCTTTCTTGGAGGTTTTTACGGATTTGATGTCTTCGTTTAGTGCTCTTTGGAGTGTATTGGTAGTTTTTCTGAATTTGATGTTCTGTGTCATTTCTATCAAGTCGTTCTCAAAACTTTCCATGTCTTTGAGTTGTGGTGGGCATTTTCTTGACTTAAATCCGAACTTTTTGCTGTTTATTGTTGGTCTTCTCTTCTTGTTCAAAGAAATGCGCCATCCTCCACTTTCTAAGTAAGTCGCTTGTATAATTTCTCGGATGGTATATCGGGATATTCTTCAGCGAGTAATCGAAGGTTCGTTGTTCCAGTTTAGATTCGTCTTGCAGGAAATAGAGTGCTCAGCAGAGGAGTTATTGATAAGTAAGTAAACTGCTTAACCCTTTATTGTTCAGGTTATGAAAATATTATCAAAAAAATTCTTTCTGTTCAGATTTATATAATTTTGGATCAGCTCCATCATGTAGTATATTTTTTACCTCCAGCTGATGTTGGAATTTCTATATTTTGGAGGTTGCCATATGGCAACTATGAACAGAATGGAAAATAATAAAAAACCCAAAATATTTCCAGTATAAATTATTCATTTTTACTTTAATAACACATTTCCATGCACGGCAGTCCAAACATTCACAAAACAAGCTAACTAAAATGCCTAAATGTGGCATGATAAAATGTCAATTTGTTCACATCTTACTTCTTATGAAAGTCATAGAAACAGTTTCTTGTATTGTTCAAACAAAGACAAAGGTCACATTTTTTACAGTATACTCTACTGAATGAAGATTTACATAATCTACACTTATTTTTGCCTGGACGAAATTCAGGCCAATGACCTACTTAATCAAATCTTGCTTCAGAGCAAGGCACAGGATTTGGTCGCTTCCATGGAGTTGGTGTTGACAGAGATAACCTTCGTTTCGATGGACGTCCAACAGATCTACAGTCAACAACTTTACCTGCATTCACAAGTGAATTAGCAATAACATTTATCGCTTTCTCCCCCCCCCCAGCTATGCCAAGCTAAAAAAAGATTATCTGTCATGTTGAGCTCGGTTTCCTGGGCAATAATAACACCACACTTATTTGTTGGTATAAATTTGGCTATGTGCCTGAGCACAAAGCCGCTTTAATAGCTGTATAAATAAGTTACATATTAAGTAACATAATATTTTAACATCAAATTACAGCATACATAAACATGAAGAAAATGATCAATAGTTTGCACAGGAAAGGTGGGAAATTAAAGCGCCCACTACCTCAAATAACGTGCATCATAACGGTGCGGTACAAGACGGGGAGGAGGAGGGTTGATTTAAATCGATGTTCTTGTGCTCGTCCAAGCGTACGGTCTACACAATTACTCGCCTCGTGTAGTGACAATCCCCTGTAGGGTATCACCCTACTGATAGATTGTCACGTGATTGTAATACCCCTCTCCGTTCCTGTCCACGTGATCGTCCCATGATTTCATAACTTTAACTACTGTATACTAACTAATTAACTACTGTATACTAACTAATTACGTCAATAACGTAATGAATGTGGCAGGAAGAACGCAATAAAATGTTTATTGTCGTGCCAATAATTTCTTTATCGCTTTCTCCCCCCCAGCTATGTCAAGCTAAAAATAGATTATCTGTCATGTTGAGCTCGGTTTCCTGGGCAATAATAACACCACACTTATTTGTTGGTATAAATTTGGCTATGTGCCTGAGCACAAAGCCGCTTTAATAGCTGTATAAATAAGTTACATATTAAGTAACATAATATTTTAACATCAAATTACAGCATACATAAACATGAAGAAAATGATCAATAGTTTGCACAGGAAAGGTGGGAAATTAAAGCGCCAAAGCCTCCTAGGGATATAGGTGGCAACCACCACCCCAACATGACTGACAATCGAATGAGAAACTGAATAAACTACACTATTCATCAGGTAACCATAAAGCTGCACAAGTCCTAACCCCTGTTATGGACTGTTATGAACTGTGGCTGCATAAAATGAGCATTATTTCCTACAATTTACTTGTCTCTAGGGATTCGCTCTGTGCCATGGCCCCTGCCATTGAATGAGGATCTCTAAATATATTAACAACGTACTATATAATGGTGTGTTAAAATGCATTATCAAACAACACGAGTACTGCAGCCCCTGCTACAATTGTGTTGCCTACCACATTCTATAGCAACTAAATGCATATTAAAGTAAAACTTTCACTGACTGTTATATAATAACATTATTGCAAAGTTGGCCCCTGGCAACCTTACAAACCTGAAATTATGCAGCCAAAAAAACACCCTGTAACGTCTTGTTAGGAACTTAGGTTGGGGGTTCTGATGTATTTTTAAATGCATCTGATTTCCAACGGCCCATCAGACGAATTTGTGTATCAGAAAAACCCCGTTCTGCAGCATAAGAGGCTGCGCCTATGTGGAAACTATGGCCTTTATATTGCGATGGGTCGAGACCGCATTGTACAAATACCCCATTGTACAAATACCCCAGCCAAATGTGTTGTGAATGCTGTGCGAGTAACAGCTATGCCATCTACGGTTTTGAAAAAAGGACCATTATTTACGCCTCTTAGATGCATATAATCAATCAGTTGTTCGACTGGGCATATGTCTGTTTGGCGGGTAAGAGTGATTGAAAAAGGTTGTTGATTATAGGAATGTTTATAATCGAAGAATGTAATCTTCAAGCCATGAATTATGCCCGCATCATCTGCAAGCTTAGACACTTGGCTAAGTTGCATTACCGATGATGACTGAGAAGTGGTTGTAATTTCACCAATTCGCAAGAAGGCAAAAAATGCTGTTGTGCACATAGCACTAAACAGAGAGGCCCTATACGGGCTGGATGCTATAGCTGGTGACACCCTCAACATCTGTTTAAGAATGGGTATGGTAATTGGTAAACGTGTGTCAACACGAAATTCCAGTTTACCGTATCCCTTTAGCATTTCCATGACAAAAAATACCTTAGTCGGATCTGACATACCCGCCATCCGGTGACGATAGCCGAAACATATGTATTAGTTGTGGAAGAAGCATAATTATGCTGATACATGAAAGCAATAAACAACGCTAAGTTGGCTGGGATAATTGGAAGGGTAACTACTGCCGTTTGAAAAACTGAAACCGCAAATTTGGTGTAAAGTTTCCAAGCACGACGATACGTTGGTATGGATGAAGGTTGAAGGCTAGATTGCAAAAGTTATATCTGCCAATTTTGTGGTAGCAGGGAAGCTGGTATTTGTGTTGGAAATGAATCCACCCCTATTGGTGCTAGTTCTTTGAACTTGGTTACCTGAAAGCGAGATAGTGAATCGGCAAGTACATTATGGATGCCTGGAACGTGCCGTGCACGAAATAATATGTTATATTGTAAACAAATGAGTACTAATTTCCGCACAAATACCATAATAGTGGCATCACGAGAAGTGGACTTATTTATGATATCCACCAATGCCGCATTATCCGTAAAAAATATAATACGCTGGTTACGCATTAAATCGCCCCAAAGCATAACGCTTAGGACAATTGGATAGAATTCAAGGATTGCAATGTTGAATTTCTTCCAATTGTCAGGCCAACCCCCGTAGCACCAAAATTTTCCAAAAATAGCGCCGTAGCCTAAGCTACCGGAAGAATCTGTATATAAATTGAGCGTTGGGGAACTGAGCCAGCCCTCCTAAGAAAAAATGAGCAGCCATTAAATGCTTGCAAAAAGGAGTGCCAAACCGTAAGGTCGGCCCTCGCGGATTTATTAAGCCGAATATAGTGGTGAGGTGATCGAACACCTTTAGTCAAGTCGATAAGCCGACGTAGGAATGCACGACCCGGGACAACAACACAGCATGCAAAATTGAGTAGTCCGATGAGGGACTGCAGTTCCCGTAGTGTTACTTTTTTGCGGAATGCCAAACTTACAATCAAGGCTCTGCATTTCTCCAATTTGTCATCTGGAAGTCTAGCCTCCATGCGTATGGTATCTAGCTCAATTCCCGCAAACGAAAGAATCCTTAGAGGTCCTATGGTTTTCGCGGGTGCTATAGGAACGCCGAAATATCCAACAACGGATAGAAAGTTGTCAAGGCTAGTGCGGCATTGTTGTTCTGACAAGGCAGCTATTAGAAAATCATCTAATAGATGGATAATATAGGGGATATTTAAGTGTGTCTTTGCGATCCACTCCAAGGAAGTGCTAAAAACTTCAAACGTCTTACATGAACTTGAGCATCCCATGGATATACAGCGAACGTAATAATATTTGCCTTTCCAAAATATGCCGAGTAAATCATAGTCTGATGGTTGAATAGGTATTATCCTAAAGGCATTCTTAATATCGTTTTTTGCCAAAAAACAGCCGTGGCCTGCATTCTTAATTAGTTGAATGGCATCGTCAACTCGTGCGTAAATAACACTAGAGTGCTCTTGAGAAATTCCATCATTAACCGAATCACCGAACGGATACGATAAGTGATGAATTAAGCGATACTCCCCAACGAGTTTTTTGGGAACAACCCCTAAGGGTGAAATACGAAATGGTGAAAGGGGGGTTGCTGAAAAGGACCCGCTAACCGATGAGCTGCAAGTTCTTTTCCCAACTTGCTATCAACAACATCAGGATGCTGCTGAGCTGATAACAAGTTTGGTGCAATAAAGGGCTTTCGACAGCCTTCAAAATGAATTAGGAAGTAGCTTCGAGGTTATACCCGGCCAAAAAAGGGGATACTACTTAGTATTATTGGTGTTGGCAGTTCGAGGCTTGGCTGGCACCTGGGTGTTTGTTGGCGACAAAGTTTCGTTGGGGACGAAAATTACACTTAAACGATGCATGTGTTGTGCCACATTTGTGGCACTGATGCTTAAAAGTACATCCAGAACATTCATGCCCCCTATGGAATTTGCGACAGTAGCCGTTAGGTACAAAAAGTGTATTAGACCCAGTGAAAGGGGGTTGCCCACCGGGAGGACTGGCCTTGTAATTACGCTGCCCAAACGGCTGGGCATTACGCAGCCCAAATTGTTGGGCCGTTATCCACAGCTCCCAGTGAGTTGTACCCCAAGGCATGCTGTCGGAATGTTGTTGGCGTAGATGCCTAAAATTGTGATCGTAATAACGCCAATCACCGCCTCTCGATGCCAGCTCGCGAACCACCTGCCCGTACTTCATGAGGGAAGGTGCGTCCAGTGGATATTTGCTGGTGTAGATGCCAACAAATATCTGAAAAGCCGAAGTCCACATGTCGATACTCGATATAGACTTGGCCTTTTGTGTTTGTTCCAAGCACAGTGTCGGAGCCGATGAGCTTGGATTTGAAGTAATGACAATATTGTACATAATATTAACAGACTGCCAAAGTCAATGAATTCATTGGCCCAAATTTTTGCTTTCGATTTGGAACTCACACGAGCATCGATGGGTAGGCTCATTGACTTAAAATTAAAAGGCCCACTACACTGTGCTGGGAGCGCTTGTAGCAAATTCTCACCTGAAACGTAATTTAGGGCAGAAGCCACAGACCCCTGTACCGCTGCCCTCTACCCCACCTACATTACTAACATTACCCTCAGGAACAAGAGGAACATCATGCAGCATTGTTGATGTACCCTCTCTGACTCCATGCGACATCAAGGCAGCTGATACGGCTGATGCAATCTGTTGGATGATGGCCGGAGACAGACTTGCTAATGAAACAGATGGTGTTGACAGGGGAGAAGAAGGTTGTTGTGCAGGAAGAAGCGGCCGCTGTGCTGGCAGAAGCGGTTGCTGTGTTGGTTGCTCTACTGGTCTTGGGAGCATGGATGCCCTCGTTCTTGGTCGACTTCTAGCAGTGTTCTGGTTCGTTCGTCTGCGTCGTGTTGCTGGCATGACTCGAGAAACTACAGGTGGAGCAAACAAAAGAAACAGCGCAGAGCAAGAAAATAGTAAAGCACAACCATAAACCGACCCTCTGGACCACAATGTACTTCTTCTGTACAGAATCGACACATGTAAACATTTGATCATACACACTTGCACGATCTTGTAACCTAGCTATCACCCATTACAATTGTAGTTACATCACAAAACAAGATTACGGAAAAAGCAGCAAGGTAATCCTGTCAGACAACCTAGGTCGACGCAATAGAAAACCCCATATGCTGCAAATAATAAGGTGGAACAACTGAAAACAATAAAGTTGCTCAGGACCAAAATTGAAATAAAAATTCACAAATGACCCAGGCAACCTGAAAATGGCAGCTCATTGTGCCACTCTAGCCCATAGGGTCATGGGCCATATAAAAACAGCATTGCCGTTCAGCCCAAATCGTCAACTATGACCCTGGCAATCTGAAAACAGAATAACCTGCTCTAGCCCATATGGGCCATAGGACGTATACAAAACATTGTACCAGGACTATCTATACGAGACAAGTATATATTAAGACATGTATATTACCACGAAGGCTGCACAAAAACGAATAAATAAATGCCAATGGCAAGTACAAGATCGACAACGTCGAACACAAACATGATACAACCCGTTATGACACAGGCAATTTTGAAAACCGCTTCAAAATTGAAAACTGCTCTAGCCTGGATTGATAAATATTAAGGAATATTATAAACCTGAGAATGAAATTCATATTTCATACAATACCACCGGTAGCTTTCAACAAGTTAATGGCTTTTAAAATAGAGCCACGGTAGCTACGATACAACGAGTACTGTCCGAATGGATTCAAATGAACTCCATCCTTCACAAGAACAGCCCTTTGTTTGTTCAGAGATAGACCTCTATGTTTCCAAATGAACACGAATGGAACATCTGCCAACACAACTGCTAAGTATTGGCGTAGAATAGCAGCTTTTTTGTTGAACTCCACATCGGGCAATGAACTATTTGGCAGTTGACGGTCGATAACCTCGCAAATCCCGATTACTCGGGTTCGAAAAAGCTTGTTGACATGACGAATAAGCTCCTCGATGGAAGACCCAACGGTTTCGGGCTTCTCGCGAGCAAGGTCATTTGTACCGATCTCAAGTATCAATATCTCCGGTGAAAAATGTTTAACCACAGAGATCGAATTGATGTACTTTCTGTACAGTTCTCCCACCTACACCATGAAGGTGAATGGTGGCTGTCAAATCGAAATCGAAATTTGACTTCATTCGAGCATCGGATTTGTCGTCTATGTCACATTTTAAACGCCGAACAAATTAATGACCGAGAATAACCACGCTCGGTAAACAACATGACATCGTTAAAGACAATGAATTAATAAACAATACCTGATTTAAATCGATGTTCTTGTGCTCGTCCAAGCGTACGGTCTACACAATTGACTCGCCTCGTGTAGTGACAATCCCCTATAGGGTATCACCCTACTGTTAGATTGTCACGTGATTGTAATACCCCTCTCCGTTCCTCTCCACGTGATCGTCCCATGATTTCATAACTTTAACTACTGTATACTAACTAATTACGTCAATCACGTAATGAATGTGGCAGGAAGAACGCAATAAAATGTTTATTGTCGTGCCAATAATTTCTTTTGTGAACTTAAGTAAATTGAGTTGGTTCTTCTTGGGTATATTTCTTAGATTACAGTGTTGCCTGTAAATCAGCCATGTGTTTACTTTCGATATATCAACACAATGGAATAGCACCTTCAGGTACCACCTTCTGGTCTTTATGGTGGTTCTATACAGTGAAATTAGCATGTCAGCTAAATCCACTCCCCCCATTGATGCATTGTACTCCTTTACAATGGATGGGCAAGGAACATTGATATAGAATATAGAGTGGAAATAGATGTAGGACTAGAATAATTGGAGATTAGCTGGACACATTTGTTGTCCAACCACCTCAACAAAACTAATCCTGAATTACCATCAGTTTTGTAGCTACCACTACCTCTTTACACCTACATTTCTTTTCACATCACTACCTACATTTCTTGAGTTCCTTTTCTGGAAGAAGAGTGCAGCCTTTCATTCGATCAGCTCTAAGGGTTGCTGTTGTACCCTTATCCTTCAAATCAAGACACAACTGCGTTGCAGTAAACCAATTATCAAAAATAATCGATAATTCATTTTCTCTGGCAGTGATTCGCATAATCGCAACACAACATACCTGCCAGTGCATTTCTCATTGGTGGTACTGGCACCACTATACAGGAAGAAATCATACATCACACCACTCTCGCCAGCTCTGACAAAATTCTTGAAACCCCATTTCACAGGTTTTCGAGGATTATATTGACGGATGCCACTATACTTGGTTTTAGCGCAGGTATAATTTGCTCATCAATGGATTGGTTTATTTCAGGCTCAATTTTCAAACAATTTTTTCGAACATGTTCCAATACAGGCTGGATCTTATACAATTTGTTACCTTTGTTTTCATCATCATTACGATGTGCATTATCGTTGACGTGAAGAAATCTCCTCAATTTTTTATAGCGATTGATTGGCATCCAATTGGCTACAGGCTCATAGCAGCTATCATTGGCCCAATACATAACATAAGATGGAAGATTGTTAATTGACATTTTCATTTGCATACCTATCATCTGTTCTAGTTCCTCTTTGCTGGTGTTGATACTAGTCCCAACTTCCTGGGTACTGTAAAGATTAGTTTGTTCTACAAGTATATTCATTAGTTCATCTTCCCAAAACATTTTGAAATACGACAGTGGTGTCATCTCATCCACATCATTGGGTAATGTAAAACAGTTGCCATGGAATGTTGTATCAATTGCTGGTGGTTTTTTCTTTCTCCAACGATATACATGTTCCTTTGCTTTAGAATTTGGACCTTTATTCACCTTTGGTGTATCTTGAACATCAACTACTTCATCACTACTTTCATGGTCATTCTCCTCATCACCATCTATTTCATTGTTGCCTTCTTCTTTGTCATCAGTTTCTTCACATACAGGATTGTTATCTAATAGTTCACTATGAAAACCGTCCACCTCATTGACATCATATTCAGAATTACTGTCTTGTAAATCTGAACCAGGTTCCAAGATATATTGTAAGGCTTCTTCAGCGTTATATCTTATTCTTGTCCGTTTCTCCATAATATTACTTGATTATCACATCTAGGTAAATATTATCACCAAAAGTGATCATAAATATAGCAATATTATAATGGACAATTATTAGGAAAATAATCCAAAAATTATCAACTGACATTATTTATTATTGGTCTCTTTTCTTCACAAAATAGAATTAAGTATAAGGTGAATTTAGTAGCATGCAAAAACGAGCAGAGAAATGTTTCAAAATCGCAAAAATGTATCTTTAATTTTACCACCATTGTTAAAAGTTGCCATATGGTGGCAACCATGAGGTTTTAGCAAACACTTTGCGCCAAATGTGTGTGCTTCGGTAACAAATAGACCAATGTTAATGAAAATAACATACAATCATTAATAAACTTCAAAAGGAACATTTTGAGGAAGTTCTGAGGGGATAGACGCATTTCCATATTGACTTCAAGTATTTTTCTTACCTGAAAATGCGGCTTCTTCTTGGTAGCACATGAAACCAACCAACTGACTTCATGCATAACATGGCGGCCGGTTCAGATAAACGATAACAGTACTTCGTGTAAACACACTCAAACGAACCTAATGTATCCTAATTAATTGAAAGGATAGGCCTCACCCTATGGTTGCCATTAACCGAAAAATATCACATAATTTTCCAAAAATACAACCTACTGAACAGACGAAACGAACTTCTATCAAGTTGCCACCATATGAACAAACACCTATTGTAACTTCAAAGAAATAGCAGCTGACAATTAACGCTTTAAAGTACAGCTGCCGAATTGTATATAAACTCGCCAGTTAGAGTATCGAATTCATTAGTCATCTGAAGATTCCCAAGGCATGAAACACAGTGTATATGGCATGTATATATTTTAGATAATCCCAAATATATATTATATATATATATAGATATAAGATACAGATATTTATTAAAATATATTTGACACTGACCAAAATGTTGGTAAAATATAGATATATATAGATATATGGAGAGAGATATCGAGATTGAGATATAGAGATATACACACACATACATGCACATATACATACACATATACATACCTTGCACTTCTCCAGTAGATGGAAGTAATATATATATATATATATATATATATGTGTATATGTGTATATATGTGTATATATGTGTATATATGTGTATATGTGTATATATATATATATATATATATATATGTGTATATGTGTATATGTGTATGTGTATGTGTATGTAGTTAGATATCGCTCTGACTTTAGGTCATATTGAGCGCTCTACAGGATGAACCATTGTCGCTTACGCATTGTGCGCACGCTCACTGCTTGCAGTTTGAGCGTTCTGGCATGGTTTTTGATGTCCCACATTTTGTGTGCATCAAGGGTGACTGTACTAATTGTGGCTACTCACAGCAGATACCCTTGCAGAAAACGTCTATAGGCAATGTGCTAATTGCCTATAGAAGTCTATAGGCTAATAGGTTTCTCTGTAGCTCAGTCAGTTTGAGTGCTGGTCTAGAGATATTGAGCATCACAGGTTCAATTCCCAGCCAATTAAGTTTCATTTTTCACACTATAAAAAAGTTACATGAAATATATAATAATGAATTGAATGAAAAGTTTATGTAAATCTGGAGGATTTTGTAACATTACTGTACATACAATGTACTATACTAACACATTACAACATTCTTTTGTTTTTTCTTCATGAATTATTAATGATGATATATAGTATAAATAATCTTACTTGTTGCAGGTTAACTTGTTCTGCAGGAACTGTCATTATTATCTATAATAATAATAATAAATTACATTATATGATAAAAATAATCGTAGATGTAAAATTAATGTTATTCAATTATATACATATAGTTGAAATCAAACACGCTGCATAGTATATAAATTAATACAGTAATTCGTACTTGTTCTGGAATGTCAGAGGAATTATTTTCTGGTAAAGAATAATCCACAGGAACAGATATTACTGCCTATAAATTGCCATTTAAGCATTATAAAATCAGATAGTGAAACGTAAACTTTCAGTTGAAATGTTAAACCTCCCATACACCATTTTGGCAGTATCTATACCTATGCAGCACAACTTGTTTATATAATTATATTACTATATATACATTTCTTGGCGATGAGCAGTCCACAGTAAGAGACAATGTTTCCTATAAGTGGAAATTACAATAAGCAATACAAAACGATGTAATGGTTACAACAAATATATATTGATTCTTACTTGTTGTGACATATCTATGACACTTCCAGAACAATCGACAGCAGAAATTGTCTGTAAGTGTAAATGTTTCTTAAGTATTACAATTACATAAATTACATTTTACAGGCAGATATATATACCTACTGTAGACAGAGAGATAGATACAAGCCGATAGATTCGGTTGCCATTTTGCGGCAACTGCGCGGGAAAATTACTCTTCCATGCGGCGCACAAAAATATGGTGTTCACTGTTTACGACAAACTCCTCCATCTTAGTTTCAGAGAGCTTCTAGGACTGTGCGACCAATGTTTTCAATGTTTAATCCGACAATCTCGTATATGCAATCGCAGCCAAAACATAATTTGCTCGCAGTCCTGAGTACTATAGGAAAAACTAAGAAGTATAAAGAAGCCACAAACTTTGCCTGCAGGAGGTTAAACAGTGGTTAAACTACAACGGTTTTTCCATGCTTTTTTTCCACAAACACTATTTAGTGTAGGGTAGAAAACAATATCTGATATAAATGATATATAAATCCATCGGATTACAAGCACCACGACATGTTCACATCAAAATCAACATATATAAACGGGTATATTTATCGCCCAGAAAAAATACGTGTGTGTGTGTGAAGCTGAAAATGGAATTTCTAATTATATTTATATACCTGTTTCATATGATATTAGACAGTATTTTCATCACTTTTAAACGCTTTCCTAGTGGTCTAAAAGTAACAATCGTAAATTGATTTTGTTTCTATCATGATCATCTAGCAACAGTGACTTTAACAATTGTAAAAATATTTCAAGTATGGTAACAATGTACTCTCTTGATCCCAATTTTATCAAGTATATCCTCTGACAAGTTCCAGGGTTTCCAAATCTATTTCTTCAACTATATGAATAATAGATGTGAATGAATTTGTAGTGAATTTGTAGAGTATGTACTATTAAAAAATGTTGAACATAACAGTAAAATTGTTGTCTTGCAATTAAATTCTCTTAGTCTCATCCACCATAAAGGAAATTCAGTTTAATTTTATGGTACATGTCCAAGTATATTTGTTATTAATGTTAATAATTTAACATACTCGATGCTAAATAAAAAGTACAATTACATTACTACGTGAAAATCAGAATCGAGGCGTATTATAACAATACAAAAAAGTAATATTAAAATGACTTATCTTTGATTTTCGAAGTGACCTTTATTATACTCGCGGGAGATTCACTAACAACGAACAAATATCAATGTCTTCGACTCATCACCGTTTAAAACGGATGTGTTTAAATCATTCAGTTGGCCATAAACGATTTGGTATTGGAGAAGTCTCGCTACAATATAGTTCGCTACAATATAGTGCGTTTGACTAATTCCCGTACAAACCACCCGGCTGGTCCCATACAAACTTGACACCATTTTAAAAATTTGGAGAAATACTTGGTATAACCTCTGTCACATGATTTTGCAGTAGTTGTCATATTTATTCGCGAAAATAATTACGTCGTGTACAATTTCCTTAAAAAATTTCGGGCTTCTAGCAGGCTACACTGAATATCCACACGTCTGAACATGTCTGTCAGAGAATTAATTAAGTGTATGCCTTGTGCAAATTAGGTTTTTCATCTATGTATTAAGGCTTCTCAAATTTAGCTTTTAAACTTACATGATACAATACCCACATATGCAATAACAATAGAAATAATAATTTCAATAATTTAGAAATCATATTTAAAAAAAATATCACACATTTTAAACTTCACAAACAGCTTCTTCATGGTTCCGAGTAGTCTGGGTGGTCCATCACTAGAAAAATTCTGAAATATATAACTTGGATATTATCGTCTCTTAAAACACTCAAATTTAGCAGATAGCACTTTTCTCTGTTTAATATACGATATAAGAAGTGGAATCCATTTGGCTGTCAATGGCGACTTACCGGTGCCAGTGTTTGTACTTAGTACATGCAAAGGTTATCAAGTTATATAGTTATATATAACGACTATTAATAGTATATCAACTGTAATTAACCGTTAAATACGAATCAATCCTCCCTACATAATTTTGATTAACAACGTCTTGAGCTAAGCTGCACTTAACCAAAAATTTATTGATATGATATCCGTAGTCAGAGTTCCTCTTAGGAAAAACATACATTAGACCAAGTAAGTGGAGTAATAAAGTTTTTGCGGTATACAGATATATATATAATAAATATAAATAAAATACTTTAAAAAGTTTGTACACTGCCGAAATCGTGCATGGGAGGTCTAACGTTTCGAGCGAAGACTCTTTGTCAGAGAGTGAAACGTGAAACTACAACTTTTTAGAGTATTTTTAAATTTGAAATACACCAACCTTTTTAGAGTATTTGATTTGTATTTCTACACCTACACTGCCTACGGTACGCAGCACAACACGTTTATATTGTAAATATTACGGTGGCCCATAAGTGCAAAACACAAAACAAACAATGTTAAACACATTTGAGACAAATGTTGACACAATAAACACTTTGAAAATATATTTGAAACATACAAAACACAATTGAAACGCTCAAAACACAATTGAAACAACCAAAACACAATTGAGACAACCGAAACACATTTGAAACACTCAAAACCCAATTGAGACAACCAAAACACATTTGAAACACTCAAAACACAATTGAGACAACCAAAACACATTTGAAACACTCAAAACACAATTGAGACAACCAAAACGTATTTGAAACACTCAACACAATTGAGACAACCAAAACACATTTGAAACACTCAAAACACAATTGAGACAATGAAACACTCAAAACACAATTGAGACAACCAAAATACATTTGAAACACCTGAAACACAATTAACACATGATTAGGAGGATTGGGAACTAATGTCTACCGGAACACGTGGTTCGATGTTCACGTGTTCCACGTAACCTGTACAGTCGTACATAATTGACCATCGAAATATGGAAGAGGCAATCAAATATTACTTTTCCAGGAAATATGATTATAACAGTATATTAAAGTTCTTGGATAAGTTTCACAATGTTAAAATGTCTAAAAGAACGCTCCAAAGTCGCTTAAAAGAATATGGTTTAAGAGGTGGACGTAGCTGTGATTAGAAGACATATTTTAAAAGAAATTGATGGAGCAGGTAGCTTTTTGGGCTATCGTGCAATATGGCGAAATTTGCATCTCAAATATGGAGTAAACGTACCCAGGTCAACAGTGCAAGATCTTTGCGAGAGATTGATCCAGGGGGATCCAAATTAAGAAGAGCCCACCATCTAAAAAGAAGAAATTACTTAAACCCGGGCCCCAACTATTGTTGGCACACGGATGGCTATGACAAACTGAAGCCCTATGGGTTTCCGATCCATGGATGCATCGATGGCTTCAGTAGACGTTTGATCTGGCTTAAAGTAACAAGAAGTAATAACGATCCAGAAGTTACTGCAAAGTTTTTTATGGACAGTATTGTGGAAGTTGGTGGTTGTCCAACAATATTACGAACTGACCGAGGTACTGAAAATGGTATCATGGCGACAGCACAAGCTTTTCTTAGAAGAAACTATGATGATTCATTGGCAGGTTTAAATTTCATCACTTCGGTTCATCACATAGTAACCAGCGCATCGAAGCTTGGTGGGCTTACCTGAGGCGTTCATGGAGCTCTTGGTGGATTAATTGTTTCAAGGACATGATTACCAAAGGGGATCTGGATGCAAGTGACACAATGCATATAGTGATATAGAGTGTCTGTGGTTTTGTTTCAACAAGATCACTCAAATTGAATTAGATCAAGTAAAGGATGCATGGAATTATCACTATATTAGAAAGTCCCGACATCATACAGCATCAGGGATCCCCAACACTCTTTTCTTACTGCCAGAAACTGTTAGTACAATGGATCACAAGCATCAGTATGAGTCTTTGATCTTGACGAAATTAAGAACGAACTTGGTCAATCAGATGCAGATGATTCAAATGAATCATTGTTATATCATGAGTACTTTACTTATGTTACTGAAATGCTTGGTTTAGTTGAACCAAACAATTGGAGAAATGGGCTAGCCATGTATGATAGACTCTTAGCTGTTGCCCAATAGATCTGTAATTTAACTCGTGTTCAATGTCGTTAGAAATTCTTTTTTGGATATTATTAAACCATAAATTAAAGACAAACATTAATTTTGTTTAAATTTATAATGGAAACACAAAATGTAGCAATAAAGTTAATTGGTACATATACAATGTAAAACCCTTCATGGTGCATAAAAAAAAATGTTACCACACTCTGTAATTATGATTCTACTCTATTCAGAAGTTCAGTTCTTCTTATATAGAATTCGCTTACTGATCGATCTAATTATGAAAATAACACAAGATCACAAATATAAGACTTACAATACAGTATATATAACTTAGAGCTGTCAAATTAAATATACAGTTATCTTTAAATTAGACCAAATCCAGGTGAGTTTAACAGACAAAAAGTAAATTCTTCAGCAAAGTTGCTCTGGTCACACATTCCTGTCACTGGAATTCTTAACACATTAGCACAAGTGCTTGCACTCATTTTTCTGGTGGAATCTAGATCATGTAGAAATTCAATAGTTGGATGTGGTGAAAAGCCAATAGCAGGGACATCATGAGCACCAGTGACAAATTCCAGGATCTGATTAAGTGTGATAGTAACTGGCATTCCTTGAAGCTGGCTAACCACTTTCCCCTGTTCCACGTCTTTCAAGTATTGATTAAAATTGAATACAATATTTTGTTCCACAGCAAATCTGTTGCTTGATGCTGGGCTGAAAACTGGTTCAAAAATGTTGTCTAACTCTTCAGCTGTTAGTTTTGCTGATGATACCTCAAAAACACTTCGGAAAATTTCTGGAGTTTCGTGGATTAAACTCAACAGGTTGCAAGTCTTAAGTCCCTCAACAAATTGGTTGATGTCACTTAGACAGACAAGCACTGTGTAGTGAAGGGCAATGCATTTCAGAAAATCTTCTCTATCGTCTATTGTAACCAAGGGTTTGGTAAAACCCGCCTCTTATAGACCTGTCTTCCACAAGAAAGTTAATTGCTTCTTCCAATGATGATGTTAAGTCCATAGCTTGTCTCAACTCACATTCATCTTTGGCAGGAAAAATTTCTTTCAAGCTTTGCAGATCAGATCTAATTGCATTAGGAGCTAGATCAACTAAAGGTGTTGCAGATGTACTTGGGCCAGTTATGTCAATAACAAGTGGTCTTTTATCTTGTTGCGCATGTGAAGGTGGAATGTTTGATGTGTTTGGCTGGGTTGCTAAATCTGATGAGGGATTTTGGAGTGTTGTACATGTAGTTTCACTTTGAGTAGAAGCCTGTGAACCACGTGCGAAGGACTCTAGCATGGATATCTGTTTCATTACTTGAATCGGATTCTGTGTCACTTTCCTCCTTGGTATAAAGTTCTTGGTCACAGCGTTTCGACAAGTAAAGAATAATTCTATTGTATGGCTTACCAATGTCCTGCTTATATTTATCAAGTTGGAAAAGTTGATTGGGTTGCCCAGGAAGAGTCAAAATTTCGGTGCCATCTGGATAAACTATCGTGTAGTTGGCTTCTTTGTCGAAATTTCGGTCGTATGCTGAATATGTTCAAGTTTTCGAACGTTTTCGTTTACTCTAACCATCATAACTTTACCTTCTACTGGCTTTAGCACTCCTTTTACCAGATTCATGATTCCAACGTTAATAAGAATTTCTTTGGGCGGATTTTCCTTTTTCTTTTTCGAATTCTCTTGCCTTTCCTTTGATTTTCTCTTTTTAAATTCGTCGTACGATAGTAATGAATTCTCAGCCCGCTTCGGCTTTGAAACGGATGCATCTGGTACATGTGGACTGGCACCAGTTGTCCCTAATCCTCTTTCATTAACAATAGTCGTTCCCAACAGTTTGACATATCCCACATTTCATATTTTAAAACTGACATGTTTTCCGAAGCCAGAGTATATGAGACGGCAATCCTTAAAAAAGCGGTCATAAGCGTATACATAAGTGCCCAATCCTTTGTGTTAGGAGTGTTTCAAATGTGTTTTGGTTGTCTCAATTGTGTTTTGAGTGTTTCAAATGTGTTTTGTATGTTTCAAATATATTTTCAAAGTGTTTATTGTGTCAACATTTGTCTCAAATGTGTTTCAAATGTGTTTAACATGGTTTGTTTTGTGTTTTGCACTTATGGGCCACCGTAAAATATAATAAGCATCAATTGCTCATGATTGAATTTATCATATAATCTGCGTAACTCCGCTTTTCCTGATGGTCAAAGCAACTGAAAAATTTTGCAGAAATCACGTGAAGAAGTTTATATTTAATTTTCAAACTATGATTATGAATATTCAAAACATCCGCATACTCGTAGGGACTAGTTAAGTACTATAACCACATGAAAATATTTTGAGAAACATTGCAAAACTTCATTTAGTTATATAACGTGAATGTTATATAACTAGCTAGCTGCCATCACCGTAGTCGAAATTAATTGTTAAATGCGCATATATAGTATTTACTCACCACGAAAAATATCAACGACTTCCCCCATATTTTCCCTTTGTAGCTGTGCTGCAAATTTCTCAGATAAAGACATTTCAAATTCGGTCAAAAAGACTTGCAAAAATTTTCAACGACTTGGATGCGCGGCGTCGTAAAGACAGTGAAGGCCCCAAGGAAAGCCAAAAAAAAAAGTGTTCAGTCTTCTGCACATGTGCATTCAAGTTTATGTATAAATTTTAAACCGCAAATTTTAAGTCCCTCATTTTCATGTTTCCTTAAAGTTTCCTCTTCAAGTTGTGTTTAAGTAATGAAAATACTACTTTGACTGTGCCAAAGAACATCGGGAATGTGAGAGTCGTCATCTTTCGAAACACATGTGGTTCAGAATTCACAAGCCCCCGATCCTGAACTGATTGGCGTCAGCCAATTTCGTGCGCAATTTTCCTAAATATAGATATCAGAACAATAGACCGATTGCAAATTGGCGGCGATGTCATGAAAACGAGGCTTTTCGGTGGTTACCGTTGCTAAGACCCGAATCACGTTGATTGATTGGCTGTTGTTTTTGGTCCAACAATTGTGATCCAATCAACTAACATGATTCGGGCCCTAGAAACGGTAACCACCGAAAAGCCTCGTTTTCATGACATCGCCGCCATATTTGCAATCGGTCTATGGTGTGCGTTTGTTCCATCTGCCATTATGAAACCAACGACGATAATCTCTATTATAAACACATGATTAAGTTTCACAACTTTGACACAAACTTCAAAGTTGCTCGGTCATTCTGCAACTGGTACAACAAGCTCAACTCATTCAGAAAACACCGCTGAGATTTCCGATCTAGGTAATGATGACAACGGAGAAGTAAGTGAAAGGGAAAACAACAATACGGATTCTCCTGATCATCATCCTTGTGCACAAGATAATATTTTATAGGCGAAATACTTGCTGTCTTTGAAGTCTGATCATAATAATCGACGCTACAAAGAGTTTTATATCAGATATATTAAACTCAGTTAAAACAGGAGTCGATTCTCAATTAAATGCCAACAACGTCAACGTTGATATAGACATAAACCGTATTTGCGTACTTCAAGCAACATTTTGATATGCTGGTACGTTCTGAAAATATGATCTCGTAGGGGCCCTGGCAAAATTTAATTTATATTACGGTGAAATTACATTTATAAAAACTGAAATAAAATGCATACATATTTTTTAATTAATTCGTAAATGTTTATAAATTAAATTTTAATTTTACAGGAACCAATCAAAGGAAAACTAGGAGATAAGTGGACGTGGAAAATGATAAAATCAAATAGCGGAAGTAGAGAAATCACTAGAAGATTAATTATATCTGAAGCTAACTTTTACTATATACCACTAATTGCAAATCTAGAGGTATGGTGCGATATTTAGTTACATGCATTCAACACGGCAACGTCCTTAAAACAAAATAATTCTTATTAAATAAGAAATAATTTTTATTCCAAATTGACTATTCCGCAGCCTCGTACCCATGCGCTATGGGGAAACTGCAATGCGGAGATGTGATGCATCGCTGTGCGTGTTCCACAGGGCGGGCTTCCCCGCATCGCCTGGGACTCAGCTCTGTGAAATGTCCTTTGTTTTTTATTATTATTTTTTGTCCGTCCCATCAGACTTTGCTAGCCCCTGTGGCTCAAATTAGTCAAATAGCTTCCAAAGATGTTTTGGCCATTTTTGGCCGAGCAGAGAAATGTGCCAGGGCAGGTTACTATCCCCTCTTCGTCAATCAAACCCTACAATCCCAGCCTTGGAAGCGATTTGACTTTGAAAAAAGAAGCCACAGATAGCTTGCGGAGGAGGCTAGTTGCATCCGGCCTTTTGAAACTATATCGGGTTTCAAAAGGCCGGATGCGATGCAGGCTTCTTCAGGCGTCCTTCACTGTGTTTTTTATGTTTTACAGAAATTGCTAATGAATCCAGATGTGTTAAGGGAAATAGAAAGTGGCCATGCAAGAGAAGATGGAATTCTTGAGGACTTTTGTGACAGGAATTTTTTCTGCACCCATCCTATTTATTGTCAGATGGAGAAAGCTCTTCAAATTGTAGCTTATTGCGATGAAATTGAAGCGGCAAATCCACTTGGATCTAAAGCGTCCAAACAAACTCGGTATATCTATATACTGTAGACTATGATGTATACTTGTATCAATTTTCTATGTTGCTTCATCAGTTCTAATTAGGATAAAATTAAATGATTCGCTCTCTATTATACTGTAGGTTGCTTTTACGTGGGTTTTTGGAAATACCCATCCGAAATACCACTCAATGTTAAGAGCAATACAATTATTTGCCGTAGCAAATTATCAGGATATAGAAGAGCATGGAGTTAACCACATCCTACAACCATTTGTTGATGATGTCAATAAATTGGCCAGTGTGAGATTCCCTTGAATTTTAAAATACATGTAATAGGCACTATAGACCTCTTTCATAATGACTGCCATTTTAAATATTCTTTTGTACGCAAATAAATTAGCCTTTACAACCTTCTTAGGAAGCGAATATTCTTTTGAATTGCTGACATACAAACGAGGCCATAAAGGCTAATTTAGATGCACATAAAGGAATATTCAAATTGGCCGCCATTATAAAAGATTTCTATAAAGGCCCATCTACGGGAACGGCTAAATGGCGTGGGTGGGTGGGGTCGTGGGTAAAATAAAATAAAATAAAATGAAATAATATAAAATAACATGAAATGAAATGAAACGAAAGGAATAAAATAAAATTGTAGATTTCGATGTCGGAAAATTGCAGATTTCGATGTCCAACACACTTTGTATGCTTAAGATTTTATTATATATATATATATATATATATATATATATTGTAGTATGAACAGAGAATGGTTATTTCCAACGATGAACTCCCAATAGAAGGATCCAATTAAGGATACTTGCACTGCTTCAGTATTTGTAGCTTGTATAGAATAATGTAGATGGAAGACAGCAAACTTCTTATAGTCCTTTATTTAAAAAACGTTTCGGCCGTTTTTTTAAATTCAAATAATCGCTAACCCTAACCCAAATCCTAATTTTAAATTTCGGTTGCTCATATATCGAGACCTTGCCCGAAAGGGGACGGGTGTTCTACAATGATGGAGCGACGGGAGCATCTATATTGGTGCCTATATTACCTGCTGCCTTCTTTGATCATGCCACAACTGCAGCACGTTGGTGATCATGGCATGTTTGCTGGCATTGGCAACTATGTGCTGCCGCTCTCCTCTCAAGTAGTCGGCAATAATCTGTTTAATAACCTTTCGCCTCTTGAGGAATTGCTCACCATCTCTTGAAAAATTTGTTATATCAAAGCCTCTGAAATGCACAAACAATTGAATTTGATATCAAATGTCTAACTCTGTGAATGTTTATTTATTAAGATAAATAGCTGTTTGAGGTACAGACCTGGTTTTGAATTAACTATCACAACGTTTCCAGTTATGGCGTTTGTGAGTTGGATCACGTTGTGTAAGCTAAGTAACTTGAGTATTTTGTTGCAGCCCCGTTTCTCTATTCCGTCCAGTATAGTTAAACACGCAACTTCCGGTGAAGTCACGTGCGGTCTGCTATTTCCTGGTCAAGACAAACTTAGCCTGCGAAGCGGCTCTCCTGTTGTGCGGAGGAGGAGGGCCTGCAACCATCCCAACCTCGTACCCAGGGTCTTACCTCCGCTACCAATTGCCCCCGCGCTGCGGAAAGACCCTGGTATCGGCTGGTCACGTGATTCCCAGAATCTGGGTAAAAACTAAATTTGTATGCTAGGGTGGGGGTAGTTAAAACATTTGTTGTCAGCGTGGGCTTATGAATGATTCTTTGTGTAGACTTCCAACTGCGAAGGTGCAGTCATAAATAAATATTAATTACAACACTCAAGAACATGTGCTCAAAGGACAAAGGTCTTTTCCTGCGATGACTATCATCACTTCAAAGGAAACACCAAAGAAAGTTTATAAATCAAAGCGATTTACTGCGGATTTGTCGTCTTGCCGCCTCTGTCGGGCTGTATTAGATCCGAAGCGTTGCAAAAACCTTTTTACGCAGTCAAATTTGCAACTTTTACGAAGTGCTTTGTGGCAGTGTTTTATCTTGAGATGATACTCTTCCCAATCGCGTATGTCGTCCGTGCGAAAGAAGGTTAAATAACGCCAACGAATTCAGAAAGGTTATTAGAAACCCAAGATTTCTTGCAACAACGCGACCATGAAGCCAGTGACCGAGTGAAGCGATGCGTCGAAGTATCGCCGTCAATTTCAAGACCACCAAAGTCTCGTATAAAAACTATAGGCACTTCGTCTTCTAGCTGGGTTGGACCACGGGTTCGCCTAAACTTTGATTCCTGTCAGGATTTATCAGCGCAGCAGAGTGTACATTTTCCAGAGGTAAGATATTATAAAATAATAATATATTTATAACTCGGTATCGACATTCTGTGACAAGATAAATAATATTTCTGCTGCGCAAACCACTTTAATATTTATATATCTGGTTTAAGCAACTCTTCTTGTGCATTTATATTCTATATTTTAATATGAAGTACTCAAACAATACCAAGAAGTGTAATAAAATTGCTACACTCCCTCGTTCGACCGAACACCCTTTCCTGTCCAAGTCAGTCTCTGTCTTTATTATTTTATTCTGGGAAAGCCCTCTGGCAGGAATGAGTTAACATACTTGCTCTTGTCTGTATTAAAATGAATTCAATTTATAAATAATCTTTGTGTTGTCTTTTTTACTGCCATCTTATACAGATAATTTTTAGTTAGTAAAGTAGTTTAATATATCCAAACAGTTTGCTGTGTATATTATTGCAAAATAAATTTAGCTGTTGATATATGAGTTCAAGTGACATTAATTTTTTTAGTAAAAAATAAAAATGTAATTTGTTCTTTGTTCTGTCATCAAATCACTTGATACAGCTACATATAGTGTACATGCCAAAAAACTCCACAGAACTGTTACAGCTACAGATCTATTACAGCTATTATATCATGGCTGTTACAGCCTGTTGGTGCCAAAGGGACTGTTACAGCAAAACGTATACAACAGGTATGTTGAACAGGCTGTAACAGATCTGTTGAGCCAACAGTGCTGTTACTGTGTTACATGCTGTTGTCATCAGTACAACCAGACTGTTGATGAGCCAACAGTGATGTTACAGCCTGTTGTCATTGTATAGCTGTTACAAGGATGCATGGCTACATTATCCTGTCACATACCTACATGCTGTTAAAGAATGTGCATTTTTTGGTGTATACAATTTAAAATATTATTTACTGATTCATTATTACAGACAGATACTCAAGACATAAGTCAAGAAACATTTTCTGATGAAGAACGGAACACATTAAAAGAGGCAGTTTCCAAAGGTTCAACTGAGGACATAATAAAAACAGTCATTCAAATACCATTGATTTACCACCCATTACACCAGAATCAACAAAAGATGTTTGCTTTGTCATTTAAAGTTATTTTATTATTTTAATTATATATTTGCTTCATAGCAAAAATTTATAATAAAAAACACTGATGTTCAAGGACATAATATTATTGCTTAAAGTCTTAAACTTCAAAGTCAAACCGAATGTTCTTTTATATCCAATCTACCATGCCACATTGCAATATTGTATAGGAAATTGATTAAGCATGTTGCAAGTGTCTCTTGGTTTATCTATAGAAAATGTTGGTTTTATTAATTTCACAATAACTTGAATCATCTATTGTGTTTCTCTTGGTAGATATCCAACTTGCTCAATCATTTCCTATAGATGATGATGATAATGTTGCTGCACGATAATATTTTACATTGAACATGCAAGATCAGCAGGATTGGAAAAACGTTACAAAAAATTTTTTTCAACGGTGGCATATTTTGCATGATATTTCCATGTTCGTGTGTACCTGTTTGACTTCTCATCAAAATTCCCTGTGGTCAAAGTTGATCAATAACTAGATATATGCTTTTAAATTTACACACAAATATGCAAATTCAGCATCTTCTTTTGGCAGCCATTTTGCCTCGGCCTTTTAAAATAGTCATGGGAACGAAGGCAACAGCCAATCATAATTTAGAATTCGTTGCTTGGCAACCTTTTACTTACAAGATGGCTGCTATAAACAGGCAATGTAATTTGCATTTATGCAATAACTTGCCGGAAAATGAACCAGTTTATACACTCACGACGAAGAGATTTATTGAATATACAAGGCGGTGGAGTACTTTGTGTAAATATCCAGAAAAGACGGTGGCTTTGGCAAACTCTAGATATTTGGAATTGACATTCGAACAGGCTGATGAGATGTATTATCACGAATCGTGCTACAAAAGATACACAGATGATGTAAAGTTGAAGCGTGCAAAAAGTGCGATGGTTAGTACTTAATCAATTTAATACTATAGGCTGTACATATGCATTAATCTTCTAAATAATTATTTACCATTCATTGCAAAATGTTTAGCTCCAAAATTGTTTTTTTAAAATAATTTATTAAGGAAAGTACTCAAGATCAAGATCGTCGACCAACGATTTGCCCCCTTCAGAAAAGGAAAGATCAAATGTTCTACCTTTGACTTGCATCGTTTGCCAGAAACAGCTCATGTGGGTCACTGTAGGTGGAAAGCGAGTTCGCGACAAATTTTCCCAGGCAGAAACTGAGACAGCTGGTCAGTAAAATTTTATTCATATAGATTTGATTCTTGTAGAAGCACATGTGATTCAAAATAAGGGACCGTTCATCATTTAGGGGGGATGTAATTTTGTATTGTCGATTTATAATATTTTCTTGACCCACCCAAGGGCAATGGTTTAATTTTTGCATGCCATCCCCTGTCATTGGACACAAATTAATGGGCCACCCTGTTCGATTGAATTTTCCCTCATCTATGTGGGGGAGGGGGAATGGCGATTGCCAGGAGGGGCTACCATGGTTGGTGGTGCTGAGAGGGAAACTTTTAAGTCTGAAGCCATTTGCATTTGCCAGTTTTCATAATAGAGTGTTGGACTACAGGATGTATAAAACAAGACCTTTAGAAATCAGAAGCTTTAGAAATTTCGCTTTGTCTAACCTATGTGCATACAATTAGAAGCTATCTTAAATTCCCATGTGTATAAGATTGTGAGTTTTTCTACAGATTCTGATTTGTTAAGATCTCATGTTATTGATACACCCTGCAACACCATATATTATGCTGCTTGCTTGTGTCAAAATGCTATTTTTAGGAAAGCTTCTCTATGCAGCTGAACAAAAGCAAGATGAAAACATTTTGATGCATATTCGTGACCGTGATTGTGTGGCAATAGAGGTTAAATACCACCGAAGCTGTTTCAAACAATACTGCAGAGGAATAACCTACATGCAAGAAAGGTATTAAAGACATAATGCGATAATGTGACAGGTTGTCATTGATGATTAGTATATCCTGTACTACCAAACATTGTTTACTTCAATTTATGGTAATAAATGGTGATAATCTTTGTTAAAAATATGTTCGGTACATATATTTTCAGTTTCCAAGATAATACTGAATTGACCAGCAATGATGTAATCCATTGTCCTTTAGCCAGCGATGAAGATTCAGAACCTAGCCTTTGTGATATAAGTGTTATGCCCATCCACAAAACCGACATGAAAAATATAGAGCTGTACCATACTGGCATGGCTGTAAAGAAGAGCATAGCAGATCAATCTAAATGGAATATCAATTGGCCACCTACTTCAGAAACAATCAGCCAAGAAGAATGTGCTAAACTTGTGCCTGTACAACTATTCAATCTTCTGACACCTTTGTCGAAGTGACTGATGAGGCAAGAGCTAAACTTGTATCTATTTGCATGGATATTATTTACCTGTCCTCACATGGACGGATACAAACACCAAAGTCTCTTGCTTTGCGATACTTGACTGGATCAACAACAATTTCTAACCTTTTGCACAAATTTGGACACTGTGCATCCTACCACTCTGTAGTTCGATACGAAACCGGCTTCGCAATACAGCGAATGGAAACAAACAAAACAGTCCCCAAAGGCTTTCACCCAGGATTATTTACTGTTGCAGTATGGGACAACATTGACATGGATGAAGAAAATGGGTCTGGAAGTGGTACAACGCATCACACAAACGGTATATTAGTACAACCTTCTGTCTCAGAATTTGATAAGCAAGCAACTCCTCTTAACATAAAAAGATCGCAGAGAAAGCTTCAAGTAGAGTCTGTTAATATTGATCCTTACCGGCTTACATCCCGCGAAGGTCCTCAAGATATATCACCTGAGATATCCATTGGTACATCTACCATTAAGACAAATCGAATTGTTGCTGACCAAAGGAAAGATTTTGGATTTATAGTCATTAAGTACTTAAATCAAACCACTCATCTTCTGCCTGGTTGGACTGGATACAATCAACTTCTGCAGGATCATTCTATTATGCAAAAGTCTGCTATTCATTACTTGCCAGTGATTGAAGCATCTCCCACCGAGTATTCGACTGTGAACATGATTCTTACCAATAGTGTTAAACTGGCAAATCAATTGCAGCTAGAGTCCATGGTTGTCGTCTTCGACCAAGCCATTTATGCGAAAGCTCAGATGATCAGGCGGAAAGATCCAGTGTTAACAAGCAAGCTGGTAATTAGATTGGGAGAATTTCATACCATGATGTCCTATTTGGCAATTCTTGGAAAACGCTTTGGTATTGCTGGGTTGCAAGATATCGTAGTTGAAGCAGGCATTGTTGCAGTAGGCTCCATCAACGGTGTATTAAGTGGGAAGCATTACAACCGGGCTATGCGGGCTCACAAGCTGATGTTCGACGCCCTGGAAAGGCTGAGATTCAAAGCTTTTATCGATTCCCTTTCAGAAGAGGAAGGAGTGTGTAACATCAATGATCAAGAGGCTTCAAGACAGTTTTCACTCCCAAACTGATTTTGCAGACATGTTGGGCTCAGAATGCATGGATGAGCTTGCTGTGAAATACGATTCATTTATTACCCATGAGAGTGAAAACCGACAAAGCTTTGCTTTGTGGAGCTCTTACCTATCCATGGTAGGAAACCTGCTGTCATTCCTTCGAGCGACACGCACATCCGATTGGTGGCTACTTCATCTGGATGCTGTCCGTCTCATGATTCCATGGTTCTTTGCGTATGATAGAATAAACTACTCGAGGTAAGTATAAGACTCGAAGTCAGAGTGTTAGCTACAGTAAAGTTATCTACGATACGCGTAGATACGCAAAGAGTATATTAATATCTGTAAAGACAAAGAAATAATTTCTTCCAGATACCTCCCTGTTTACTGGCTAGAAATGAAAGAGCTAAAGGACTCCCATCCTTTTTGCTACAAAAACATGTGTGTGAAAGGACAGTGGACTGTACAACGACAAGCACAGCACTCTTTTGCGTCAATTGCTTGCGATCAGGCAATAGAGCAAACTGTAAACAGAGACACTAAATCTGCTGGAGGTCTTGTGGCGTTTCGCTTAATCGGGGTTGGTTTTGTTACATTTTATAGCACATTTTAAAGTTGAAAATAATTGGTATTATTTGTATATATTTTCAGCATTAGGTAACAGTTGCACTAAGATTGTACAAAATTATTTTTATTATCATAGGAGATGTACAACGATGGCTATTAGCACAACCTGACAGAGCAGCAATCAGCCAAAAGTGTCAAGAAATGGCTAGCGTCAGTTCTAACACCAGAACGCCAAAGAGTTTGGATAAAACCCGAAAAGAAGCTGACGAGCAGTCGGTACAAAACATCTTTTCCACCATCGACAGCATGATCAATCTTTTTACCCATGACTCGGAAGAACTTGTTTCCTTAAGTTCTGGCTTGGTTGCTTCAACTGATGTAAAATCGGACATGCTAGAAGCTGAAAACAAGGGAGAAGCAGCAGCTGTGAGGTACGTTTGTGTTGTACTGTAGCTTAGCTGAAATTTATGTTAAGAGTTTAGGAAGGCTGCATGTGGTTGGCATTTGCCAGTTATATTAAGTATGGATCTCTTGGAAATTTTGAATATACATGTAATTAAGTTAATATGTGTTTGATAATGGCTTTTCTATCCACAGCTACATGAAAGAGTGCGTGATTGACAAGGATAAAACGATTTTCGATACATTAAACGGAATGAAGCTCAAAAACTTTGGAGATGTTCAGAAGAGACCCAGCAAGTCATCCAAGCTTAACTTGTTGAAACATGACAAGAATATTTCCTCTCGGCTTCTTGTTGCTATCAAGTCGAGAAATATAAACCTGCAAGAAGTGCTTAAATTCAGCCTTAGTCCTATTTCGTATTCACTTGCAAGTGCTGATGGTAGCTTGGCGAAAACCAACAAGGCAGTGTTGTTGAAAGTGATCGAGCAAGAAGTGCCTAACAATCGCCACATAATAGAAACTCCACCCCAAGGCTCAGCACTGATGGTGGATGGTATGGCTGTTCTGCAATGCTTGAAGGTGGCCAAAATCCCACCCACATTTAAACAGTTGGCACAGATATCCTTGAAATGATTGTGAAGATAATGTTGTTATACAACAGCAACAGAGTAAGTATCAAGAATTGTGAGCGAAACAGAAGAGCAGCAGCTGGATATCAGCGCATTGAGATATTCAGTGGTGATCAGTAGACACCCATGCAGTGGAAGAAATTCTTAAATTGTGGTTCAAACAAAGAAGCACTTGTTGAATTCTTGTTCAAGTCCTGGTGCCAAGCAATCCTTTCCATTACAACTCTTGAAGTTCATTTGTTCATTGCCCATGGCGCTTTTTTGCATCAGTTATGCTATGGCAACCAGACACTTCCTACAGTACGTCCCATTCCAGAGCTGACCTGCAGTCACGAGGAAGCAGACACACGGCTGCTTCTCCACGCACATGCTGCTGTATCTGGATGGTCAGACGTAATTATTAGAAGCAGGGACACGGATGTTGCAATCATCAGCTTGTCAATGCAAGAATCTTGTCAGGCAAACTTATTCTTTGCTACAGGCAAAAAAGATCAGGAACGCATTCTTGACATACGCTGCATGGTGAGACAAGTTGGTCCTACTGTTTGTGCATCATTAATTGGCCTCCATGCCTTCACAGGTTGCGACTCGACCAGTTCCTTTCATGGGAAAGGCAAGGCTACTTTCTTCCATCTTGAAGGAAAACGACCAGCATGTAATGGCATTGACGCAATTGGGTCAATCCTTCAACGCCGATAGAGAGCTTATCACTCCGTTGGAAGCACTGGTATGCCAAGCCTACAAGTCCAACACTGAATCAGTTGACAAGGCAAGGTACCTGCTATTTTGTACCGGCTCGAAAGATGGAGCTTCCTTACCTCCAACACAAGATGCACTAACACAACATGTGAAAAGGGCCAACTATCAAGCAACTATTTGGAGACACTGTCTCGAAAGCCAGCCGGAAGTGCCATCACCGATTGGTCATGGGTGGACCGCTGACAGTGACGGCTCTCTTAAGTATGTCTGGATGACCAAACCACCTGCTCCAGATGATGTCCTGCAGTCTTCATTTTGCAGCTGTAACAAGACGGCATGTGGGAAGAGATGCTCTTGTAAAGCTAAAAAATTGTCTTGCACTGGTCGTTGCAAATGTTTTCAGAATGAAAGGGACTGTTTAAATGATGAGACAAGTTGGTCCTACTGTTTGTGCATCATTAATTGGCCTCCATGCCTTCACAGGTTGCGACTCGACCAGTTCCTTTCATGGGAAAGGCAAGGCTACTTTCTTCCATCTTGAAGGAAAACGACCAGCATGTAATGGCATTGACGCAATTGGGTCAATCCTTCAACGCCGATAGAGAGCTTATCACTCCGTTGGAAGCACTGGTATGCCAAGCCTACAAGTCCAACACTGAATCAGTTGACAAGGCAAGGTACCTGCTATTTTGTACCGGCTCGAAAGATGGAGCTTCCTTACCTCCAACACAAGATGCACTAACACAACATGTGAAAAGGGCCAACTATCAAGCAACTATTTGGAGACACTGTCTCGAAAGCCAGCCGGAAGTGCCATCACCGATTGGTCATGGGTGGACCGCTGACAGTGACGGCTCTCTTAAGTATGTCTGGATGACCAAACCACCTGCTCCAGATGATGTCCTGCAGTCTTCATTTTGCAGCTGTAACAAGACGGCATGTGGGAAGAGATGCTCTTGTAAAGCTAAAAAATTGTCTTGCACTGGTCGTTGCAAATGTTTTCAGAATGAAAGGGACTGTTTAAATGATGAGACAAGTTGGTCCTAATCCTAACCATAACCCTAACAATAACCGTAAAATACGGTGGGAGACTATATGTATTGTTACCATGAAGTATATCCCGTCATAAGAAGTGCAAATGCTTTACTTGCAAAACACTGCAACAAAGGTTTGTGGGGATAATGGATTGAATGTCTTCAGGTTCAGTGTCGAGTGCTCTTAATAATAAGTACCTGAGACAGTCGTCTTCATTCTGGCATCAACTCTGCATTCCAGGTGTGTTTTTGGCAATATCGTGATTGTTATAATATAAAACTGCATTAGAGAGTATACCATCTCGCCCTGCTCGACTAGTTTCTTGAAAGTAGGGCAGTAGGCTTGCATGGTGCGAGGAGGACCATTGTGTATGACACTGCGTGTGCATCGAATATCAACTCCCAATGCTACTGTTGCAAATACAATTCTAACATTGCTATGAGATGAACACAGTTGCTTTAGGATTTGATCTTTCATTGCAGTTGTTTGAGGTGAGTGAAACTGAGCAAACAACCTGTTCTCAGGAATAGGTGAAGATCCTTGAGGATAATATAATATTGATTGCAACCCAAAACAAATTCAAAAAGCTTATAAGCAAATCCACACAATCGCAGTGGAATATAAATTATTGTTAATGGCTAGCAGATGTTGTCTTCTACCAAACATTCAGCTAGGAGTAAGAATATTTGTTATTGCGTCCATATCCTGCCCAGATCTAAAACTTTTTTGGTAAAAATGTTGGTGCGGTCAGGATTCCCAATAACTTCAGCCCATTTATTTAAGCCCAAAGATTCTTTTATTGACGTTCGGTCGTTTTTGTTCGCTGTTGCAGTCATAGCAAGCAGAGGGACATCGTGAAAGGTAGCGGCGCACAATACAGACAAATTACCATAGTCCACTCGGAAATCTTTGCCCCTACAAACCCGATAGTACAGACAGCAGTATTTCGCAAAATGCCGTACTTCTTTGCGAATAATAAAGCAGTAAGAAGGTGAAAATACAAAGGATTTTCTGTAGCCAGTTGAGTTGATAGAATTGCCAGAACGTCCAAGTTTAAAAAGATGTTCTCCAAACAAATCACTTGCTTAGGTTTCAATATAACTTCGCTGTATAAACTGGTTAAAATAGCAAACTCCAAACAAGAATAGAAAGTACCACACTTCGAGTTTTTCAACATGGCGAAATTTGAAAACAATAATTATTATGCAAATCATACCACCCCTCCCTAAAGCGAAAAATGACATCCAGATTCTGGGAATCACGTGACCAGCCGATACCAAGGTATTTCCGCAGCGGGGGGGGGGGGGTTGATTGGGTACGAGCTTGCAACCATCCTTGTACTATTTGAGTTCCGCCATGAACAGCCAAACTTTGTTGACCATTCCACTGAACATCTATTATTATTAATTTTTTTTCTAAAAATAATGTTTACCAATGTCTGTAAATTAACATTTCTTAATCAGAATCCAGTTCTTCAAAACCTGTATGAAACATGATATGCACAGGCAGGCAAGGGAATTATTTTATCTTTCAAACGGCCATGCACCAATCTGGTAAATTGCCGGAAGAAACCTAGTGAAATAATTTTCATAACACTGCAGTTGGTAGGAACTTGAAAATGTGGGTCATTCATTTAATGTGTTCACACAGTCTTTACACTAATATTTCTTTGGGGTTGTTTAAAAATTTTATAGGATGAAATTTGGAGTTTTGAAGACAATCTAAGGGGTAATCCCCATGAGGGTAATTCAAATTTCCTAAAATGCCCATCTAAAGGGTATATACAAATTATTTTTTATCCTAATGGTGCATTTTATAGTAGGTGCTTCCCCCAAGCACCTATAGTTCAGTTTCTTGGATCATATCTGAACTAGACGATGGGCTTTCATATTCATTTGAGTCAGAATTTGAGCGTGACATCGCGGCGATTTCACTTGATATTTGATCTTTTGAACTTGTTGTCCAAAACGCAATGTATTCCTTGTTTGTGAAATCTAATCCGTCCCTGAGTACCAGGACTCTCTCACGCGCGGCTTTTTTATGCAAACAACACCAAATGGCTATGTTTGATTGAAGAGCAATATCTCGGAAACGAAAGGACCAAATCAAAACTATAAAATACTTTATATTTTAATAGGAAGTTTTTATTTTAACAGGAAGGTAAACACATGGCATCAAAAAGGCGCGTAATTGAAGAAGGCAACACGTTATTTGCATATGATCCACACACATGGGTAACAGGTACATGACTTTACTGCAGCCAAGATTACAGCGTTTTTAGCTTGGTAGAAAGATTACCATGATTTTAATGTATAATAACCCTTTATTAGGAAGAAACGAAACTGCTGGAGAAATTTTAAAGTCAGTTATGGCAATCTTCCTGTATCGAAAGAAAATTAAAGATCTTTGCAATTATGCTAGTGGCCAGAGAAAGATGCAAATGGAGAGCACAACCACCTCCTCAAACGTGTTGTTTCTCGTCTTGGCGACTGTCACACCAGATCCATCAACAGCGTTGACCTACGAAGTGCTTACCGGGAAAAACAAGCAGTCTGTTCCAGATTGCGAGCGCCTTATAGATCCTGGCGTTATAAATTTCCTTTGTTGCAAGGGTTACGAAAATGAAGCCACAATAATCGAGCGTTTGCACAATTGGCACAAAGCTGTGGATGGGAGAGGTCTGTCTGAAGAACAACGATCTTTATATTGTGAAGAAATGAAGAACTGGCTTTTAGCTGACTGGATGCCATGATTCAATTATATTTCGGATTACAGTACTATAGACGTGAATCGGTAAGCCATATTGAAATTTACTTGTCTATCAAGCTTGGGATGTTTGGGTCCTACTGAACACTGTCCGGGCTGTTCGTGCCATTAATTTAATCCGCCATGATCAAGAGAATCTTTAATGTACTTATAACTTACCTTGATTACATTCGTCAATTTACCTGCAACCTAAGCCGTGAAAAAGTCTGGAGGTTTGGCAGCTGCTTTCGCTAATAAACCATGAGGAGATTGGCCAATCGGAGTGTGGAATATTTAACACATTGTACATAACAAAACAGTACACAATTGATTAGACTGATTAATGCCCTAACGTTTTTGAGTTCTAGCACATTTCACTCTCTTTCGCTGACCAGGTTTTCTTGTTGTTTTATTAGTTTTTGGTATGGTTAGCCTTCCATCTGTTGACTTGACAGTTTTCTCCGCTTTGGGCGCACCTTTCAAAAACTTCTGAAACCAAGTTTCTTTTTCTGCTTGCGTTTTGGCAGCCCAGTTATCTTGGCTAATTTTAAACTTTGCCATCCAAGGAGCAACTGCATAATTTCCCATTTCATAAAGAGCACGCCTAACATCTGCGTACTGAAGTTGTACGATCTTGTAATTTTTTTCCACTAAATCCGGAATTTTCTGGACTTTCCAATCGCACGAAAGTTTCAAAATATGATGCATGCTTTCACATGAATTGTTTTTCCAGTTAATGGGAATGGATTTATTTTTCTGGCTTGGAAGGAACACATTCTAACAACGTTGTTAGTAGTTTTTTGAAGTACGGAAGGAAATTTGGTATACTGCTACAGTACTTGCTGAACAGCATAAAAGAAATAGACAGGACATGGAAATACATAAATTCGCTTCGAAATTCATTAAAATTTCACGTCACGAAGAAGTTAATACTTTTGTAAACCAACCTTTGAACAGGTGTCCTCGCCAACGCTGTCACGTAACGTATATGTGCTTTTCCACCGTGCGTTACGTTAAGTAGTTCGTCGTCACTGGGAATCCTAAATGGGATTGAATCCTAAAAAAATATTTTTTAAATTCGAAATTATAAATATTCTAAAATATTGATGGTGATAGTTACATATGAAAGATTCAAAATCAATCGATAGCAAACCTTCTTAATTGGGGTGGAGGTCTGATCCTCTCCCTTCCTCTGTTTTCTCTTCTTCTGTGCAAAATTGCTACTCTAATTGTGTGCGAAGCCTATCAGTCGAGAAAATGGGGAAAATACTTTCCGGTACAGACCTCGCTCTGGCCTGTATGTTAATATAAGGCTGAGGTTAACCTTTGAGCAGGTGTCTACGTCGACTGAGATACTTATAAATTTAATACTTTTGTGAACCAACCTTTGTATAGGTGACCTCAGCAACGCTTTCTAGTAAGATGGATGTGGTTGTTCTGCTGCGCGTTTCGTTAAGTGGTCCGACGTGATAGTTTGTCATCACTGGGTATCTTTAACGGGATAATATCCTTAAAAAAGGGGGATGGAGGTCTGAATTTTGTGGAAAGTTGTTAGTTGATCCGGGAGTTCCGGTGAACAAGAATGATACGACATGATAAGTTCTATGAATACACACCTGCTCTGAATTAAGGAGTGGAACGAAATGATTAGGAGTCCACACCTTGCCTTCTTTCGGATAATAAGTGCTACTCCACATGATATAGATTGGAGGTACTGATGGGTTTGTATTTGGCTGGAATGTGGTATTGAGGATACCTACCGACTTGTCTAGGAGGACACCATTCAGTGCGGGATACACAGATACAATTTCAGTCTTAAGTACGGTTGCTGCTGCCTGCATGGTCCATGCTGACGAATAAGCACCGTCTACAGCACAATCCTTACAGGCCTCCACGTAATCTGGTGACACCAACTTTATGCCTGTATTTTGGTGTAGAGTTTCGTAAAGTTCTCGGTTTGCAAACACCTCCACGCATGTTCTGACATGCAACTCACCTGCAAGTGACTCATTTGCAACTAGAGCAGTTGACAAGGCGTTAAACAGGCAGTTACCGTCACCCCTCAATAACGTCGGTGTTCCACCTTTTGCTCCACCTGTTCACGGTTAAATAATAATAATAATTATATATTTGAAGTTGCATTTTTCGCAACTGGTCCCGGTTTGGTCCTAAAATGTATATATTCCAACACTCGATATTTTCCTTCATCATAAATCCTTAGAACATCAAGTTTGATTTCAATGTCAAACAGATACTGGTATAATTGTCAATTAAAGTTAAATATATATATATATATATATAAATATCTTTGTTTGTAGTTGATAAAAGAGTGCTCAATACTGTGAATATTCAGCAGAGCAATATAAATTTTTAATAAATATCTTAAAACTGAAACATCGCTACTCCGAGTTTCACGCCTCGTTTGTCGAGACGATCTTCAGGCGATTGAGTGAAGTAATAAAAATTCAGTTCGTTAATGGCGTCAAAACATCAACTGTTTGCTGAAGCAAATTGATCGCGCGTAATATGAGCTCATAGCCAACGAGGCGCGAAGCGCCGAGTTGGCTATTAGTTCATACACAACGAGAGCGAATGGTATAATTGTTTTATAATATAGCAAAACATTTTAAGATAATAATCGGTAAAACTGTTGATATGTCGCAGTGAATAAATTATTTAATTGAAAGCAACAAACTTCCGGCACATCTACTTCCGTCATGCGTAATGTTGTCACATATGAAAGGTTTCTCGCTGAGTTGAAAACAGCTTCAGAATTTTGTCTGAGAGCCAAAAATTCGTTGAGATGGTTCAATAAAGAAAAAAAGATCCTTTGAAAAGCCAAAAGGTGGGTCAATGTTTAGTTATTGTATCACGGTTGTGAATATTTGGGCTTTTAAGAGGACGTGAAAGCTAAAAAACATTAGCGAAAATCTCGCTTTGTTGTTTTTCGATGTGTATCACTTAAACATCAGGCACGTAGCTACGGGGGGCGAGGGGGGACCACGGCCCCCCCAAAAGTTTTTCTCGCCCCCCCCAACAGAAATTTGGGAAGTGTTCGTTATAGTTAATAGACGCGAATTTACTTCAACTGCATGGTCAAAACTATGTTGAGATTCCCGGAAAGCATACAACCGTACGTACTCTCAATAATAACTTCATGTTAGCCTGCGAGCCGTCTCTCCTGTGTATGGCGTCCAAATAGGGACGCAGAAAAAATGCTCGAATTATACAATATGGCGGAGAGAAGCAGCGATGGTATAGAAAGAGTTATCAGAGAATGATCGTATAAATTCGATGTTTCTATCCAGCTAAAATATGAGCAGCGGATGGCATTAACTAGTTTGCTTAATGTATCCGACATTCTTGCTGTATCAGTTACAACAGGTTACGGCAAAAGTTTGATATTTCAGCTTGTCCTTCTCTCTTGGATGTTGTCGTTTGTTACTTTGTTTTTTACTTTGGCTGTTGTCGTTTGTTACTTTCTCACGGTTGAGTGAAATTTAAAACTCGCGTTGCGATATAAAGATGGTTTGAAATTTAGACAGGAAGTCACGCTCATTGTTAGGAAACTCGTTCGATTTTGATATATATAGGCACTGAATTTCTGCTAAAAATTTTATCGAAAGACCCGGCGCTTGTTATTTGTTGTCAATGCTACATATATGTTCATTGTGCTTCACATAGGCTTAACTAGTGTTAGCTGCAACTGCTGAACGACATCCTCTGATCAAATCTTTCTTTGATACATTGGATTTGTCGTATTCGTTCATGAATGGAACAAAGCGCCATGCAGCTTTCTTAATAGACATCCAGCATGAGCGCTATCCCAACGCGCAAGCTCTTGAACTTGCACGTTCATGTAGACATCCAGCATGAGTGCTATCCCAACGCGCAAGCTTGCACGTTCATGTTTCTGCGTCGGTTTGATTGCATTCTTGATACTTACAAGTCTATAGCAGCTAAATCTTTGTTAGGTACTGACAAACTAAAAATTTGTGACCCTCTTAGTTTTCTTTGGTAAGCTGTATGATTACTCTGAATTTTGCACCAAATATTTTCAAAAGTCAACAGAAACTGTTTCTTCTTGTCTGATATTGCTTGCCGACCTGAGGGTTTAAGGTTGGTCAATTTCTAGTTTGACAAGGTTGTCAAATATGTAATCGAAAATTTCGATATAAGAAGCACAATCAGACAATGGAGTCTTCCGGAAAGGTTACATGGGCTAGAGACAGGAATGGCTCCGACTCCATATATTGGTCAAATTGGTCAATAAAAGGCTTTTTAGCTCGAAATGTGGAGAGAGTACTGTAACCAACCCCAAAACAACAAAGGTCCTAACCCTAACCCCCCGCCTAACGAGTTTTCTAACCCTAACCCGTCTAACGAGCTTTAGTCGGGAGCCATTCCTGTCTCTAGCCGAAGTAGGAAAGGTTGAGAGACGCGTATATAACTAGCTCTGTTGGACACCCAAACGTATCCAACTTTGAAGAGCTTTCAATTTTGTTACGCCAAAATGTAGGCGAGATCTTAGCAGAATTGGATGCCCGTTTTGGTACTGATCAATCTGGCATCATGATGGCTGCTGCTTGTTCCTTACCAAACTCTCAAAACTTTCTTAACAAACAGGAACTGAATACGCTATCTGAACTGTATGCAATAGACATCAAAGATTGTGAAATAGAAGTTTTCCGTTCGTTTATTGTTCGGCAAGATGAATCTCAGCTAGATACTTTGATCGATGATGTACTGGATGTCATTGACAAAGATATCTTTCCCTGATGTTCACAACTTATATCAGATTCTTGCCGTGACTATCCCTCAGACGTCGTGAAAGGTTGAGCTAATGTTCTCATCTGTGAAGAGAATAAAAACTCGTTTGCGCTCACAAATGACCATTGTCTATGCGTCTCAATAATCTTGTGCTCTTATGTCTATGACTTATCTATTAAAAAAGATATTACGGATTCGCTTTGCTACAGTGATGTATAATTGAACACTTTAAGCAGATGAAGCACCAACGCTTTCTTCTGTAATGTCAGTTGTTATCCCTGAATTGAGTTTATTGTGATGGCATCCTAATTTATAACTGCTTTTACTTTATTACATTCTTATATACTGTAGACCAGCATAGGGTTCCCTAGCTTAGTAACTAGCTGGTCCTGAAGTTATGAACTAAAAAGTTGTAGTTACTTAAAATAAAAGTTGTAGTTAGTTGCAATTGCTTGTGAGTTTGGTTATTCCATTTTTATAAAAACATTTTGAGCATCTGTATTTACAGCATCTGTAAGGAAAGAGGGCGGGTCGTACTTATTCTAATAAATTAACTTTTCAAAAATATTTATCCCTGCACTTGCCCCCCCGAAATAAATCTTGCCCCCTTGAATTTCTTACTCTAGCTACGTGCCTGTTAAACATAACAAAGTTTTCATTCATAATGCTTTATTACTTCAAAAATTATCTTCACTGAATAATAATCATAATACCTGTAATAAATATGTTTTGCACAGACAAAATCAAAAGGATAACAGTTAGCTACAAAACAATTCACAATTCAGTCGGGTTTTTCAAAGCCTTAAGACGATTTTTAAAGTGGATTTTCCATCATAACTTCGTAAATTTTGCACTTGGTTAATGTATTTTCTGTTGAACATTAGCCTTGCTCCTCTCAGCTCAGGTTTTTCGCTCTTGTGCGTTAAAGAAACAACCAGTTTCATCTGCAGTAGGTTGAGAAAATCACGCCGCCATTTTGTTTTTTCATTACTGGTGATATATGAGCTGATAGCTTGCTAGTATAAGAACCAATCAGATTGCAGAACAGCTCATATACGGTGGATGGCTATATTATAAATATATATATATATATATATGTTTAAAAATCTTTATTAAAATCAGTTTTTAAAATCAGTTTTTAAGTAAAAATATAGAAATTTTCCACTGCAAACTGTCAAATTTCTATATTTTTACTTAGATCAGTTTATATATATATATATATTATTATATATATATATATATAAGTGAAAAGGTGGAGCCTTCGAGCGGAGTCCTTCATCAGAATAAGACGAGATAAAATAAATAGGGCTTATATATATATGCCAAAAGGGTGTCACAAGTAAAAAGTATCCATCTTTTCACGGGAGATTAACAAACTAATAATTAATGAGATGGGAAAAGTTAAATCATTTGCTATTTTTACAGTTGATCAGCAAACAGACTGAGGGGGAGGGAGAAATGACAGGTCCAATATTAAGAGATTAGGCGATAATATTAGCAGTAAGAAACAAAAACTTAAAGGAATGAAAGTGCATAAGCTAATAATAATATAGTTCCAAGCAAATTAAAATAACAAAAAACTTGTAGGAAATTAAATAAAAGAAAAACGTTTGTTCAGACCAAGAGGATGTGTGGTGCCAAGCTTAAAAATGAGACGGTTCTCTTGCCGTTTGCGGTTATCGTTTCAAAGTCTTCACCGTGAATGCATTGTATCATATTTTTGTGCCAACGCTGTGGTACTTAGGTAAGTTTATGGTCATAACCTTACATGCTAAAAATTTTGTAAAGTTAGGAGTTATATAAAATAGCCCTCACATTGCCTTCTCATGCAGTTGATTCTTGTTCTTCATTTTGGTTTTCATGGGGTTAATAAAACGTTTTGTGTTAAACTAACACTTTTTATCAAGAGGACCACCACATACCAAAATACCGTGTCCTGTGCATATGTTATAGAAACTATATTGTCCCCATATAACAATACCAAACGTGGAACTCTTATAAAGTAAATGAATGAATAAAGATTCTAATCAAGAATCTAATCAAGAAAACTTACCAAGTTTGCTAATGAGAGATTGGGCCAGGTAGTCAATCCTCTTGCCGTTAACTTCAACTTTTCTACAAGGTGTTATCTACAGTGGTGCTGCTGAACGTATTGTATCGAGCGTTCCTGTTGTCGAAAACACGAGCCGGGCGAGTGATCAATTAAAATCGAAGCGCCCATGATCTTTTAATGAACAGGTTGTGCAAACGTAGTTTTGAAAAATGTCGTTTTCAAGAACAACCATCTGTTGCCTAGTTGCTGGCAGTTGGCATGGTACGACGTATTGCACTTGTACGGTCGTGACCGTACTTCGCAATCCTCCTTACAAACACCGCAAGGGTATTCCATACGCTTTAAAGCTCTTCCTTTCGTCATCTCGCGTATATAACTCGCTTGAAAAAGTCCTTTAGAAAATGCTTTACAATTCACACCTGAATCGAGTCGACATGGCGGTCATATTAAGAGCTCTCGTCTTTGTCGTTTTAATAATTCTTGTTAAAAAGCCTTCTAAGGTTAGCTGTGATTCTGTTTGCTACTCATTCAACGGAGAACAAGTTGATGAAGCGAGAGATACATTTATTTATTCCTCATTGTGGGAACAACGTCAACTACACGGCTTGAACATCAGACCGACAGTTACTGTCCAACTCCCGTTGTTGTTAGCTGGTGATATAGAAACGCTTCCAGGACCAACGTTAAAGTGTAATACATGTCTAAAAACAATTCGACGGAATCAGCAATCAAATAATTGTGCTGTATGTAAAGACAGGTTTCATGAAAGCTGTATGGTAGATAAGCTCGAGGACAATAGAGAAATGTTTTACTGCAAGGTATGTTACACCGAACTGGACACTGGCATTACTGTTAACTCGTCTGATGATGAAAATCTGTTTGCTTTTCTCAAACAAAGAGGATTGAAAATATTGTACCAAAACGTAAACGGTCTTATAAACAAATTGGACAATATAAAAATATTGTTGGGTGAATCTAGACAAATACATGTACTTGGCATTACAGAGACAAAACTTGATAATAGTATTTTTGATGCAGAAATAGCTATTGACGGTTACACGGCAATAAGAAGGGATAGAACCTCTGGTTCAGGCGGTGGTGTCTGTGTGTTTATTAGAGACGATCTTAATTGGGACAGGCGTTACGATCTAGAGTGCGAGGAAATCGAAGCTATTTGGATTGATATGTCTATAAAACCTCAAAATCAATCTTGATTAACATAACTTATAGACCGCCTGAATCCTCGCGTCATCTTGACAAGAATTTTAATGCTTTATTTCATGACAAGGTCACCGCAGCCTTAGCGGAAAACAAAGAAACTTTAATCGCGGGGGACTTTAACTGTAATTACAACAAAAGAACTGATCAAAGGGAACTGAAAGATATGTTCAAGCTTAATGGTTTTAAGCAATTAATAGAAACCCCTACAACAACAAATCAATCTAGCGCGACATTAATTGACCTTATATTTACAACGCACGAACAGTACATTTTAAATACCTTTGTTTATGCATATGGAATTAGCGATCACGACCCCGTGGGACCTCGCTTTAAACATGGACGACTTAAATAACTCGTGGAACCTCTTCAAGAATCTATTGAGGGACTGTATTGACCGACACGCACCAATGACTGAAAAGAAAATATCCGGAAAAGTATGCCCTTGGCTAACTGCTGAAATTAAAAACGTTATACACCAACGGGACTACATGAAACGTAAGGCAAAAAGAACACAAAATGAAAGCAACTGGGCTGAGTACAGAAGACTTCGCAATACTGTGACGTCGACTGTACGAAAAGCCAAAGCAAATGACAACCGAGTCCTTCTAAGAGAAAACAGTGATACTCCTCAATAATTTTGGAAAATAATAAGGAATAGCTATCCAACTAAAGAGAAAAAATGTGAAACGAAAGTATTTAAACTTAACGATCAAGTCACTTCTGATAGAGTTACTATTGCAAATGCATTCTGTTCTTTTTTCACTGGGATTGGCTCACAACTGCAAAAAACAATCGTGAGACTGGAAAATATAACCTGGAAGGCGTATTGTTTTCGTAACCTGATATCCAAAGTAAACCCTCTGATGAAAAAATGTTGTTTCCGAAACATCGAGGTTAGTTACGTATTCAACATACTTAAATCTACTAAAGCAACGAAATGTGCTGGGTTAGATAACATTCCACCAAGACTAATAAAAGGAGCAGAACAAATTGCGGTTCCGCTTACTGCATTAATAAACCGCAGTTTGCATTCTGGCTGGCGTATTCCCCACTGCAGAAAAGGAAGCTAAAATATCGCCTGTGCATAAAAATGAATCAAAATCCTTGCTTGACAACTACCGACCAATACTATCGGGGTATCTGGAACAAAACAACATGTTATCCAACAACCAGTATGGCTTTAGACCCAAACGATCAACAAACCAGGCTGTTACAATACTAGTTGATGACATAAGAATGGGTATGGACAGAGGAATGGCAACTGGAGCTGTATTCCTAGACCTGCGTAAAGCTTTCGACACTGTACACCACTTGTGTCTTCTTGAAAAGCTTCTTGTGTATGGCATCGAGGGCTATGAATTCTTGTGGTTTCAAGACTACCCATTTAATAGATCACAAATTGTCCGATTTGATGGCGTATTATCAAAGGCTGAACACATTACACAGGGTGTACCACAAGGATCTATATTGGATCCTCTCCTCTTTGCTATCCTGATAAACGATCTTGATCAAGTCCTGAAAGATACCCGAATCCTTCTTTATGCAGACGACACAGTGATCTATTGTTCAGGTAAAGAACACTCAACTATCCAAGATACTCTTAACTTAGAATTAGACAGGGTGACAAAATGGTTATCTCAAAACAATCTCATTCTTAATCTTAAAAAGGGAAAAACTGACTTTATACTATTTGGTACACAACAAAAACTCAGAAGGATGGATAAAGTTGTTATCGTCGTTAACCGCACTCCAGTCAACGAAGCTGAAAGTTATGAGTATCTAGGAGTACATCTTGACAAATATTTAACATTGCACGAACATATGCATAAGATATACAAGGGGTCACTGGCAAGAGTAAAGTTGCTGAAACGAATTCGTCATACCATCTCTCCCACTATTTCCCTCAAGATATACAAAGTAATGATTCAACCCATAATGATATATTGCTCTACGCTGTACTTGGGATTGCCTTTTACACAAATTAACAAGCTTGAAAAAGTTCACGAAAGAGCAATGCTGATCGTAGATACAGAAAATCCTCCTATCTGAGAGGGTATAAATACGACGCTCCAAAGAAAAGCAGCAGTTGAAGTCTTTAGATGTGTGCACAAGCTAAGCCCTGGACATTTCGACAATTACTTTACCAAGATCACACACACCTATAACACTCGAGGGAATGATTCATCTCTGCAAATTCCAAAAATTAAGACCGAGGTCGGAAGAAGAAGTTTCATTTTTCAAGGAGCTCACAAATCTTCAACAAATTGCCAAAAGATGTTAGAGATGAACAGAGTGTTATTCGATTTAAGAAAAAACTTAATTGTACATTCTCATAGATTTTACAAACATTCATATCCTTAAACTTTTATTTGGTGACACTCATAGAACTTTTATATTATAGTGTTTTTATTGTAGATCTTATTGTATGATATTTTAGGACTTAATTTTACTGTATGTATTTAATCTAACTTAACAGGTCCTTGTAGGATAACAGCTCCAGAGACACAGATATCAGTACTGCTTAGAATGCAATGAATTAAAATTACTGTTGCACGTAATTTATATATTATGTACTTGATGAGTCATCACCTATTGTTGAAGAGCTTTCATGGAAAGCGTGTTGATATCTCATTGACAAGGGATGATCTTTGAATAGGCATTGTTTGAGAGCATTAATGAAAAGCGTGTTGGAAATGGTCAGCACCTCAGTGAGTCATCACCTATGTGTGAGAGCTTTTGCATTGAGAATAATCTATTCAATCCATTATTGCATTAATCCTATTGTTATTGAAAACAAAGTCAAAGGAAGCGAAGTAGGTAACCCCCCCTCCCCCCATATAGCGCCCAAAGGGATGCCGACAATGACGTCATCATTTTTTGCCACCATCGTCAGTTATCGTTTTTTCCCGCCGGAAGTAAAATGCCGTCTCGGTAGCTACGCATGTGTACTGCGTAAAATTTCCCGCAAGTAAAATGCCGTCTCGGTAGCTACGCGTAGCTACGCATGACGTATTTAGCGTAGCTACGCGTAAAACTTCCCGCATTTTTATGGTCAAGCACAAATCAAAACACATAATATTGATTTTACAACAGATTGAAACGTTTCATTTATAAAAAAAATTATTTTTTTTCTCATACTAAAAATATATATATATATATATATATGTGTGTGTGTGTGTGTGTATATGTGTATATATATGTATGTATATATATATATGTGTGTGTTTGTTCTATAAATATTTCAGTTCTGTTGAGAATAAAGGCTGTTATAGAATAACGGTATGAAAGGATCCTCAACACGGGACGACTTTGTTGGTTCTTCAGGTGCCATTGAAAATAATCACACGACGTTTCGTTTGAACAGCAAAAGAACATTCGACCTTTGTTAGGACCCTCCTTTTTCACTTTCTTCATGGAGCTTTGCTGTCCGTGATGGCAATTCGGTTTCTCGACTTGATTTTCGTCAGCCCACATCCATAGAGAACACAGATTTTCACGAGCTGCGCACGTAAAGTACGGTCTACCGTAACTAGGTTTCATCAGATCCTTCACAACACGAAACTTTCCCGGTTTATGGTGTTCCTGACACTTAGGCTGTTCCATGCTGGTGTTTCTCCACATCACCAGGGATTTTTGAAAGACATATCCGTCGTCCTCGGAGCAGATAAACACCCGCGCTAGGTTTCTGTCCACAAAACCAGAACGAACCATTTTTCGTTGTGGAGCAAGAAGCAGGTTTTCCATGTAAACACTCCATCTCACTAACTTAAACTGCATGTGTATTGTGAGATGTTTGCTCCATCCTTTTCAATTTATATTCTCAGCTCGTTCATGTTTGGGCATGTCCAACCAATCACGTTAAAGCGTAGCTACGCTGTACACGTCATGCGTAGCTACGTTCATTAATATTCATCATGCGTAGCTACGCTAAATACGTCATGCGTAGCTTCGCTCGTTCTGTAAACCGAGATTTAATACAATTTTAACATGCGTAGCTACGTTCGTTAATATTCATCATGCGCAGCTACGCTAATACGTCATGCGTAGCTACGCTCGTTCTGTAAACCGAGATTTAATACAATTTTAACATGCGTAACTACGTTCATTAATATTCATCATGCGTAGCTACGTTAAATACGTCAGGCGTAGCTACGTTAAATACGTCAGGCGTAGCTACGCTCGTTCTGTAAACCGAGATTTAATACAATTTTAATATGGGTAACATTATCTGAGTCATTCGTTTCTATTCTTTTGTAAATTTGGTGGTTCTTAAAAGAACCATTTTGTATCTTGTCTTTATTGCTGCAGCCACATTGCAAAGGCTTCCACTTCTACCTTTGCACAGTGTTGATAGGCGTCGGCTGTTAGGTGGTTACCGCAGGTTTTCAACGAGACCAGCTGGTCGAAAAGTTTTTCGGCTTTGGGGCAACCGAAGCATTCCAAATTTGCAGAAGGGATGTTGAGGTTTGCCAACAAGTCCCTCTCGAAATGACCTCGTTTGTAGGCAATTGTAGAGGCGTAATCTAACTGTACATCGCGGTAGAAACTCTCTACAATTGCCTCCAATTCCGAAATGTGGAATGCTTTGGTGCCACGCGGCACATTAAACGGTAGCTTGTGGATTTTTTTCTGGGCGAAGCTGCACGTCTTCTTGTCTTTTGGTGTCAGTTCGTGCCAACGCTGTCCAATATCAAAAAAGAAAGACGAGGCTTCGGTATTGCCGACCTTTAGCAGACCCAGTTCTTTGCAGAGAAACCTGTTCTTTATAGAATAGCTGTCCATGTCCACGATTGTCACGATATCAGCTGTTTTGCACTCCATCATGAGTGATCGATACAGATATATCGCAAGTCGACCGGCTTTTATGTGAAACCTACGCATAATGTGTTCGACGATTTTGATCGCTATAGTTGGCTCTTTCCGCTTGAAATGTGTCTACAAATAGTGTCAGAGTATCTCTGCGTTTGAATTTGTGATAAAACTTCCATAGTACTCTCGCTTGGCCATGAAATTCGAAATCTCAAAACTCAAAGGCGTTGTTATGGAAACTACCAATCAAAGTTCCATAGGTAGTCCACCTCTGCTGCAGGACTGGCCTCGTACTCTTTTCTCAGTTTGGCCACCTTGAATTCCAAGACGATGCTCGGATTTGTTTCAAGTACATAGGAGTAAAACTCCTTGTACTTGGCGAGCTCTTCTTTTTTCCTGTAATAGTTCTTTTTCGTCCTTTCAGCCTCGCGCTGCTTTCTGTCCATCTTGCAGCAGATTCGCGCGGTCAAGGTCAGGCAAAGGCTAAGGTTGTCCAAAGGTCGTCCAGACGTCGCACGTGATAAACCATGTATGGCGTGTACAGCGTAGCTACGCATGGCGTGATTGGACATCAAGTGTGAGAATATAATTTGAGGTTATTGAACAACACAAATCATTCGTTTGACAGAGAACTTTACAGAGTACATTTCTTTTCGTGAGAAGGATTGTTTTTAAAAGGTAGGTGTCTAAACAAAATTATGATTTAACGTATGTAATAGAAATGAACTTAATAAAACATTTTGTTTAGATATGGATTTGGCTGCGAAAATTATCAAGTGTGAAACTATCGCAGAGCTTACGGTTTTGGAAAGTCTGTATATCCTGAGTGAGTTCGAGAAGAGTCTTCTTTTTGAAAAGAAAACTGAATTAATTGGTCGTATGCTGGAATGGGGAATGGAAAACCAACGACTGGGACTCGCTGCGGACGTTTCCGATTCCTTGACCCCTGAACAACGACAATCGTTTTTGCTTGACTGGAACAATGATGAGCCACTTTGGGAAATAAATGAGGGATTCGCAGCTATATGATTTAAAGAGTCATACCTGGTTCGGTCGAAGAAAGAGAGCGCTTCTATCCTGCGACTGGCAAGATGATGAGCCTTTGCTACATGGTTGGTCCTGGACACAAAATGAACCAATCGACGAGCATGAAAACGATGGTCTGACCCGGGTGCATCAAGCACATCAAATGAGGTTAGCGATAATAACTTTTTCACCACCTGTTCACCCTGGTTAAATATAATTAATAATAATTATTTGAAGTTGCATTTTTTCGCAACTGCGTCCTCGGTTTGGTCCTAAAATGTATATATTCCAACACTCCGATATTTTCCCTGCACCATAAATCCCTTTTAGAACATGTAGTTTGATTTTCAATGTCAAACAGAGATACTGGTATAATTGTTAAACTTAAAGTTAAATATCTATATATATATATATATATATATATTTATATATTATATCTTTGTTTCTGTAGTTGATAAAAGATATTGCGTCAATACTGTGAATAATCAGCAGAGCAAATATAAAATTTTTAATTTATAATTTCTACTCCGAGTTTCACGCCTCATTTGTCGAGGTGACGATCTTCAGGCAGATTGAGTGAGTGAAGTAATTAAAAATTTCATTTCGTTAATTGGCGTTTCAAAACATCAACTGTTTGCTGAAGCAAATTGATCGCCGCTGCTGCGCGCACGTTTTTAACTTTTCCCGCCACGTTTTAACTTTCCTGCAAAGATTTCAGACCTTCTATTCAATGAATGCTGTTTGTCCGCTTTCATTAGACACAATTTATCTTCAAGGCAAATTTGCCTTTCCAAAGATTGCCGATTAATGAACTGGAATTTTTATTACTTCATCAAATCACCCAAATATCGTCAGTTTTAAGATATTTATTAAAAATTGTTATATACTATATATATATTCTTCTAAGGATTTTGTGTGTGAAGGACACATATCGTGTGTTCGAATCATGATGAATACACCATATGTAAAATATTAACCTTATATAATATATAATATTATATATATGTGTTAAAAATCTTTTACAAAACTGCTCTAAGTAAAAATATAGATAATTTTCGGCCTGCAAAACTGGTCTCAAATTTCTATATTCTATACTTAGATCAGTATATTTATACTTAGATCAGTACTAATTTATACTTAGATCAGTATATTTTATACTTAGATCAGTATAATTTATTACTCTAGATCAATATATATATCTTTACTTAGATCAATATATATATTATATAAAAAACAAACAAACCCAAAACACAAATACTATATTTATATAAGACATGAACCTCTATATAATATACTATATAATTATATAGTATATAAAATTATATATATTTATAAATATATATCCATATATATATATATAATATATATATATATATATAATAATATCATATATAATATTATATATTACTATATATATAACTATATATATATATATATATAAATTATTATTATTCTATCTAATATCTATTATTCTATATATAATATTCTACTATATATATAATATTATATATATATATATATATATATATAGCTCTATATTATATATAATCCTATATATATGATCTATATAATATATTGTATATATATAATATATATATATATATATCTAATTTATATTATATATATATATATTAATAATATATATATATATCTAATTTTAATATATATATATATATATATATATAAATATCATATCAATAATATATATATCATATAATATGTATTATATATACTATATGAATAAAATATATTATGAAATATATAATAATATAAATATATATATTTAAATAATTTTATATATATTATATTTAATTCAATATCCTATATATATATATACATATTATATGTTATATAATCTTAGTATATATATATATAATTATATAAATATATATAATATATCTATATATATTATATATATATTATATACTATGTTATATATATAGTATATATTTACTATATATATATATATATAATAATTATATATAAACTATATATATATATATATATATAATATATATATATATTAAGTATATATAATATATAATATATTATATATATAATATAGTATATTATATAATATATATTATATAATATAATTATATATATAATATATATATATATATATAATTATAATATATATATATAATATATATATTATAATATATATTTATATATATAATATATATATATATAACCGTCACCGTTATCATATTATACTATAATTATTATATATATATTGATATTACTATTATATACAAGATATATATTGATATATATATATATATATATATTTATATATATAGTATATATATAAATATATATATATATATATATATATATAAGATATATTGCTATATATATATATATATATATATATCATATATTATATTAGATACTATATTATATATAATTATAGTTATATATATTATATATTATATATATAATATATATATAATGGTATATAGTATATATATTTATGTATATCTAATATATATATATATATATAATATATCTATTTATTATATTCATATATATATATATAATATATATATAATAGTATTATATATATATATAATTTATTATATTTGATATATATATATATATACCTCTTATATATATTATATATATATATATAATATATATAAGATATCATATATATATAATATTATATAATATATCTATATCTATATAATATTTATATATATTTTATAATATATAGTGAAAGTGGACTTACCTCAAAAATGATAAAAGCCGCAAACTGTCAGTTTCACGCAAGGCGATTTCAGGCGAATCTAATACTAATTATATATATATATATAATATAATAGTTATTATATATAATATATATAAAATATATTAATATTACTATTATATATATATATATATAATATATTATATATATAATATATATTAAATATATATATATTTTAATCTCTAAATATATATATATATATATATTATATATATTAATATATATATATATTAGGTGGAGCCTTCGAGCGCATAGCCCCTTCATCAGAGTTAAGACGAGATGAAATAAAATAAAGAGGGCTTATATATAATATATATGCCAAAAGGGTGCCACAAGTAAAAAGTTAATCCAATCTTATCCACCGGAGAGATTAACAAACTAATAATTAATGAGATGGGAAAACTGTATAAATCATTTACTATTTTTACAGATTGATCAGCAAAACAGAAAAACTGAGGGGGGAGGGAGATAATAACAGGTCCCAATATTAAGGGATTAGGCGATAATATTA